>VZRO01001165.1:478371-666382 GCA_013397915.1 Daphoenositta chrysoptera | reverse complement strand
CCCCCCCCCCCCACCTCCCTATTTTCTGAAAGGAAGTATCACCTCAGATACTTTTAAATATTTCATTTCTGATACATTAAAATAGTTATATGCTTCAGTGTTTTTATATCTCACCTGTACTGCTGTGGTGGGTCAAGCATATGCTAGATCATGCAGTATGTTCTGGGACTCATCTGTTTTAGAAGACTATGCTTTGCATTTTCATGTCTAGTTAAACTTCTAGCAAGCTATGAATTGGAAAAGTAACAGCAAAGAGCAGAACAAAGCTCAGGAGTTCTCACATCTTCACAGTCATGGGTTTATTATTGGTTCCTCTATCTTGCTAGCTTCCATTTGTTCAGATTGAAATTATTAAAGGCAGGTCATAACAATAAATGCTTCTCAACACCAATTAAGAAAACAAGAGAAGTAAATCCAGTAAAAATGAGACAGTTTCCAGTAAAAACCAAAAAAAAAAAAAAAAAAAAAAAAAAAAAAGAGAAAAAGCACGGGGAATATTAAAATGAGCAAAGTGGAGCTTCTGAGATGAGATATACAGTGTAAAAATTTGATCCCTGCTTGTTTTAGCAGACTATCTAGGAAAAAGAGTTGTAACTCCTTTAAGCATCACCTTCCTGCACAGGTTTTGGGAGTCAGTCATTCAGATGGACGAAGGTTCTGTGGGTAGCTTGGCAGGTCAGTGGAGCTCAGGTCAAGTGACTGACCGTGTTAATCTCTGCAGGAAATACAGCTCCGACTGCCTGGCCCACTGCTCCTGCCTTCTGCCTATCGAAGTAAAATCCAGATCAGATACTCATAGAGGATCTGCTTCCTCAGAAAACCTGCTTTAGAAAAGGGCAAAATCCAAAAGCTTTCTCAAAAGGAGGTGGGGACTGGAAGCAGGGCTCTCAAAGTCCAATGTGACAAGGTGAGAAGCCATCCTTCCTATCCACCATTAAACTAGGGTGGTGGATCACACGCAGAGGGCCAAGGACCTGCTACCAAAGGGAATGAAAGTTAATGGCAGCCCTCCTATAAGTGAAAATAATTAATGAAAAATTTATTACCTGTATTATAGAAACTGCTGCTGGATAGTCCCCAGATAAATTAAATTAATAAAGTTGCAGAGTAATTAAGCCATATCTTTCTGTTTTCTTGCATGAGTGGGGCTGATGCAAGCTCAGCAGAACAGAGGAAGGGGAGGATATAGTTTTGAAGGGATGAAGTTTGAAAAGCAGAAGAGAGTATGTTAAAAAGAAACTCGAAGTAAAGGGCCCATAGAAAATGTGAGCATAGGCTTTTGACTAGGTTATTATGCTTCATTTTAGGAATATTAGGGTTTATGAAAGTTTCAGAAATGTGCAGAAAAAAACCCCAGTGTTTTTGCAAAGGAAAGAAAATTGGTCCTGTGAGACGAACAATAGAATCGTTACAACAAATTTTTTCAGTGCAGTGACATATTATCTGTTATAAATAAAACTACATATTATGTGTACATTCTATGTAATTACTCTTTGAAGTGAAAAATTTGCAGATTGAACTTTCTCAAACTTTCTGACACAAATTGCTTTACTACATATTGATTTAAAATTAGAAGCAAAACTTCTGAGAAAAATGAACATTTATTACTTGTCTTGAAAATGCACGAACAAATTCCTTACTTTTCTGAACTTCAGTTTTATTAAGTAACTTTCTATAAGACAAGTTTCAGCAGATCAGCAAAAATTTTCTTAATTTCATTACAGCCTGTAAATTAAAATTAATGAGGCTGACACCCACAATTAACAATGAAAAATGCAGATTGTTATAATTACTTAAGCAATAACATTGCTTTACATAGAAGACTTAAGGTGCTCCACAAATTATTTACAAGTGTTACATAAAACACAAAAAATGACAATTTCAATTTATTTTGTCAGTATAAAAAACAAAAATCCTTACTAAAACCTTTCTCAATTGGGAATCTCTCGCCATGCATAATTAAGCAAATTTGATTGCAATTAAGCCTGGCTTCTACAGTGGAGTTTTAATTAATGCAAATCTGGCATCTACATCTATAAGATTAATTTTTGTGAATTAAAAGAAAACAACAAAGCATATTTGAAAGTGCAGTTGTACTGTTGAAAGGATAGAATGCAAAATCTGATTATTTTTCAGTCTTCCATGTGGATAGCCTTTGACTTACACTTTAAGGAGGGATATTTTATTTGGATCTGTTGCTTTGTTTCTGAAAGCATTCATTATTAAGCAGGATCATAGCAATTACACAAGGCTTCATCTAAGGAACATCTTAAAATGTAATTATATACATTTAGAAGTAGAAATGAATTATAATATAGGCTAAGGAGTGAGGGCCCCATTACACTACGCAATGTTTTTTCTGAAGTCATCATCCTTGTCTCGCATTTGGAGCACAGAATATCCTGTGGCATCTGTGGGAGTACTGGAGACATTTTCAGATATATTTTAGTAAGATCTCTCCTTAAAATCCCCAAAATTGGAATTACTTTTATGGGATGGTGGAAAAGAAAAATTTCTGTATTTAACAATTGTGTTTGAACTGATTTTTTAAGTGCTTTTTTCTGTCTTATATTTGTTTTTGTTTAGTATCTTTAAAAGAAAAATTCTTTACTTAGAATTCTGTTCCTTTGAAAGTGTCCTATAAGCGTCAGCTATTGTGTCAATCTTTTTATATAAAATATTCAGATTTAGAATCCACATGTCTTGTCTTCCACTTAAATACAGTACTATGTAATTTTATTTTATCATTTGTGCAATAAAACGGTTAAATGGAAATGGACCATTTGCAGGACAATCAGATATTGCATTAAAAACTATTCTTCTCATTGGCATGAAAGAAGGTAAATTTCATCCAGTCTCTCCATAAGGATGTCAGAAGTCAGGTAGTTCCAAGGAAGCATGTATCTGGTTGGCAGAAATTCTCTGTCTGACATGTAATTTTCTCTTGCTCTATATTTTTCTTGGTCTTGCTTTTGAAAAAATATGGACTGAGTATGCAAAGAGGATATCAATTCTTTTTTTCGTCAAGGATGAAAAGGCTGAGTCAAACCTGTGTTGAAGAAAAGGTCAGTTCCAAGATCCAAGTGCCTCTGCAAGAAAATGAACCCCAAAACTCTTGCATGCAGATTATTGGATGTCTCTGACCCTGATATGAGAAGGAAAATTAGAAACTGTGTAGTTTTATTTCCTATCTAATACAGTTTCTTTCTATTTTTTCCCTTGTCTATTCAAAACCCCAAAAGTCCCCATTTTGTTATTATGAAGCATCGTCTGAACTGAGAGTTTCCCAAAGATGTTCTGTCAGAGGAACTGTTCTTTTATGGCTGTGTGAGGGAGAGTACAAAATCCAGTCCTTCAGGGGCTGTAAATGCTGGTGCACTCGGTTCCTGCAGCACAATCATTATTGCAGCTCCCAAAGGCAGGCTCCAAAGCACCACACTCGGGGTGCTCACAGGGCACTGGAAACAGCAGCAGGTGAGCCCAACCTTGCCATCACAGGCACTGCTTCTGCTGCAGTGGATTTATAAACTTCAGCAGTCCTTTTGTTCTGCTATGATTTACAACACAGGCCTATTTACAGATTTTCTTTAATTATATCTAATTTCAGAATATTAAGTCTAGTATTTATTTTGGTTGAAGTCAAAGATTAGTATTGTAAAGCATTAATAGCAGGCTTAGACAGAAGATTTCTGATTTGATTTTCAAAATTATCAGCTCAAAAACAAGGTTGAAGACAGAAGATGTTCTGCAAGTCTCTGGTTATAGACAAATTTCTGCCTTTGTAGATCTGGAAGAGCAGCAGTATAAGTGTTTTGTGACTTACATGATCTTTTTTGCTGGAATAGTAACATGTCCATCACTCTCGCCCCCTCCAATTTAAGCATAGTTGGCACTAGAACCCTGACCTGTATGCTCCCTTAATGTTTGTGTTTGCATGATTGTGTTTGCATGTTTGTTTCTTTTAAATTGTTTATCCTCAGTGTGTGCAAGAGGAAGATACTTGTAATTATATTGTCTGTCTGTATCCAGTGCTTGATAATTTGGACAATGATTCAAAATGGGCACTAGTTTATCTAGAGGTTACCCTTACGCCTTTGTTAAAAGGACTGAGGAAGGATCAAAGGAGAGATATCAAAGGGGCAAGGTACAGTAAGTTTTTTTCTAGAGCACAATGCTTGAAAGAGTCTTCTGCTTTTGCAAACCAGTGAAGTCTGGGGTGGTTTATTTCTTTACTTTTCACATTTGTTTTCTCTATATTTTTCAGCAGTCTCAGACATGACATTTTTCCATCTCAGTTGGACAGACATTTTCACAACAAATTTAACATGCATGCCCACACACACACATCCTCTTAAAACAGAGAAGGAAAGCAGCGACCACTTTGGTTAAAATTGGGGTCACAGAGAAATTGTGGTTCCCCTTTCTCTCATACAATTAGTTAATCAAGCTTTTCTTGAAAGTTTTATAGCATTGTGGGTGAAGAATGAATCAAGATATAAAAACTTCTGAGATCAGAGAAAGATTATCAACCTTAATGAGAATAAGGAAAATTAAGAGAACATTAATAGTAATGATACCAAAATGAGAACTAGGAAACCAGTCCAGGAAATCTACACACTCTTGTGCCAGTCATTAATCTGAAGACTATGATTAAAATATAAGAAGTTATTCCATCAGGTTGTTGTGCAAACATGCTGAGAACATCTCTCTCCTGGCTTGTGTTTCTGAAAGAAGCCTAGGGCCATTAGGCACCCCAATCCATTAATAAATCCTTGTCTTGGTCTAGACCTTTCCAACATCTAAAAAATAATAAAGGTGCAATGAGCTGGTATTTCCTGTTTAATGTTCATTTTGCACTGAAGAGGTATTGAGAAATAATTTTTATCCTGCAGTTATGAGAGAATTATACTCTTTTCTGAGTGAATGAAATAAGCGCAGATTTTGTGAGTCTATGCCAAAATCTATTTAATTAGGTTATCATTCTTGGGAAAATAATGCACCAGCAGCTTCGAGGAAGTACAAGGCATGACATACTTGAACTAACTCTTTTTAAAGGACCATCTTCAGAGGGTCTCAGATTTCATAGGGCAATCCAGTTGTCAGTGTGACTGCTACCATATGCATATTGGAGCTCAAGTTTTGTGTTGCACTTGTTGGTCTTGTTTTGTGCTAGAAGTACCTTGTTTTATATGAGCACTGGTCACAGCAAGAGGAAGAGACCAACTGCCTGGGACAAAACTGGAGGAATTGTCCTTAAGTAATGAAATGCAGGGGAGATGATGGAAATAGAAAAGGAGCAAAGAGGATGGAGGAGAGTTCTGAGCAGGTTGGGGAAGGAAAAAAATATGAAAGAAAAAGAAAATAAGGGTTTAAGTGATGTGTGTTACACATCACAACAATTCAGGGCTTTCAAATGGAAAGTAGTAACTACTGCTGCTGTGTTTCCATATGTCTGACAGCTTTCCCACTTCTAAGTCTGGAAGAAAAAGATTTTGTGTTAAGAAGGTCACAACCAAGGTGGTGTGCACTAAGAATAGAACTGCAGCTGTTTTCATTTGTGTGGATAAAGTCAAAATGGTTTTGCTGAAACCATAGGAGAAGTTTGCCTAAAAAATCTGTTTTCCGAATTTTTTTTAATTTATACATTGATTTCTGAAAAGAACATTTTTTTGCCTTGTTTCTTCACAGAATTGTATTCTTCTCATCTTTTTGACTGTGAAGGAAGACAACCTTTTCCTAAGCTTGCTGGGAAAAAATGTTGAAGTGTAGTCAATTATGATCTGATGTCATAGCACCAAAAGCAATCAGAGATTGTTAAAAGAGATGCACTCTTTTGAGGGTTATTATTTGAGTTTTTCTGACATGCTTGTCTAATTTATTGGTTAGTTATTTGGTTTGTTTCTGCTAATGTTAAAGATAAACTGTTCTCAGTAGTGAGGATATAGAAGAGGAATTTTGGAAGGGATTTTAAGAGTGAGGAAGGTAGGGAAAAGATAGGGAGAAGAAATTAAGAGAAACTGCTGTGTAGAGTATGGGGGCAAGGATCTTCAAGGGATAGAAGAAAGAAAATTATTGGACATACAGAATGGAGGATTCTGTGGAATGAAGACAAAAAGTAAAAATTCATGTATTCATAATCTACTTTCTTCTATGTCAATGAAAAGAACCAGCTGAATTCAGTTTACCTGGCCAGTGTATCACATTCTATACTTCTCTAGGAGAGCAAAAGGAAGGGAGAGGATACCAAAGACTTTGATACTCTCAGTAATACTGAATTTCTAAAAGTGAAAAAGAAAAAAAGAAGAGACTGGTAATCTGTGCAGTGAAATTAAAACTATCACTTTTTATTTTGCTCTTTGAAATTAGTGTCTGAGTCTTGTTATTTGTAGAATTGAGCATTTGTAGGAAAATGCAACCTAGAAGTGTTCTAGCATCTTCTAGATTTTCAAGTGAATAGTTGTGATGAACACCTGAGTAAAGTGGTAATTATCTCCAAAAGGAAGATTTAAGAATCCAAGTACGTAGGACAAGAAGGAGAAAACCCATAACAAAACAATGAAATCTAGTGAGTATAATAATGGAGGTCTATACAATCAACTAATTTTAAAATCTAAGATATCTCCATCATGTGACTGTTAAGCAATAAATGCAATATACATGTAAGATAATTTACCCTGGTTCCTTATCTAGAAAGAAGGTAGCCCCAGAGAAAAATATAGATTTATTTTGTCCAAGTATTGTAAGTGTTCTTTTTTTCCCTCTCCCATTAATTGATTTGCTGATTTAAAGTTACTGACATGGAAGCTTAATCAGTCTAATATGTGGTATCTTTTCTCTCGCCTCCTCTCTGTGCTGCAATGATTTTAGTGAAAGTATGAAAATGACAAACATTTCTTATATATTGAAGTTGAAAAATGAACAAAGATATGATTTAAAGGAGCAAATTTGATTAAAGTAACTTCTACATTCATCTATTACAGCCCACAAAATTATTTTAGTCCATGGAGTGATTTCTTCACTTTATTATTTACAGAAGCGTAATATCATTAACAAAATTTGCAAGTGATTTTCAAAGGTATTTCTATATTACTTTAGAGATATACCTGGAGAATTCTATATTATTCCTTGCAGTATTTCATTATTCCACAATCTTTGCAGATCATCTCATTATTTTAATAACACGAATTTCTCTTGCTTATTTGTGACATAGAAATTAGGGGTGTTGTCATCTGTGTCAGTATTTGATGGACACTGAGTTGAGAACAGGGTAGTCTGGATTTTAACTTTCTAATAGCAATCTCCTTCCTTACAGCATTTTCAGCAACCAGAATTCTGCAGTTAATTCCATGAAAAAGTTTAAAACAGAAGGTCAAAGACAATTTGTTCATGTAGGTAGTAATCTACCATCTTGAAAAATATGATACAGAAGCCTGGATAGATTAATTAGCTTGTTATTTTGAGTCAGTGCTCATGGCTGAAGAACATAAGAGTTTGAGGTCTTGCAGATGAGTTCATGAAGTTATCTATAAGGTGAAACCATACTGACAATCTAGTTATGGAATCAGTATTAATAAGCTTCTAAAATGTCTGTAGAAAATTTACTTCAACATTAATTGCTGCTTACAACAGACATAAGCAAACATTTCAGTAGTTTGAATTGTGAATGGCCTCATATGCTTATGGAATACATTTTTAAAGAAACTTCTGTAACATTTTTTAAGGAATTTCTCTGGAAAGCTGTAATTAATATGACTAGTAAAATCAGTATATTTCAGTAATTAAATGTTCATGCTTCTTATACAGCATGTCACTAGATGTCACTCTGGATTCCATTATTTGGTATTCTGGTGATTTCTAAATTTTTCTGCCTTTCTGTATCTGCTTTCCCCACCACAAACTTGAACAGACAATGTAAAATGTGCATGAATAACACAGAATTGCTGACTGAATGTCAATTTTCTAGTGTGTGACTTCTATTGATCATTCATTATTGACATGAAGGTCTCTAGTGTCTCTCCTTTCCTCTTTAAACTCCTTCTCAGCTAAAATTTCCAAACAACAGAACCAGAAGGCCTTGAAGAATGGGATGATTCAGGTCTCTTAGGATGTTTTACAGAGTACTTTGACCTCAGGAAGGCATCAGAGGTACCTTTTTATAAAGACTCAACAACTGTTTGGAATAAAAATTTAAACACTGGGAAAAAAAGAACCTCCTACTTAAATTGAACCACTTTCATTGACACTTTTTTGGTGTAAATATAACTGGCTGCTTTTGGCAAACATAAGGACTTTTTGAAATAGTTTTTAAAATGTATGCATTTCCCTTCCTTGTAGCCAATAAAATATAAATAGCATTTTCACGGTGACGAATGACATGTAGTACAGTATTCTATGATCATGGTTCCAGGATTTTATTTCTTTTAGCTTTGTATACATTAATTAAGTATACACAATCAGGGTTGAGTGCAGAGACAGCTAAATAAACAAATGACACTGTAGAAAGGTCTTTCTGCATACTAATCATATCCTACATCTGCAAGCAAAAGCTCTATAAATCGATTTGCTCTTTCACATCAAAAGACAAACAGTGAGGCAAGTCAGCAGTTCCTTTGTCAAAGTCACAGAGATTGCTGTTCTTCACAAATGCATTTCTACAGAGCTGAATTCAACCATTTGATGATTAGCATTATTGGCAACTCTTCAAAGAAGATTCATCAAGTAATTTGCAATTGGATTGGTTGCCATTTTTGTGATTCTACCCCATGAAATTGAACAAAAAATGATTGACATTTGAATTCTTACTTGGAGGACAAAGTGAACTAGCACAAGAAAAAGAAGCAAGCAGATTCCCAAGAGGTTGGGAAGCTGCTGTGATGTTTCTGGTGATTCCCACATGGACCAGATCAGATAGGTCTGAAAATTAAATGACTTGGTAGGGCAGCAGCAGGCAGGAAGGTGTAACTTCCTGTGAATAGAAGAAAAAATTAAAGTGCTAATTTTTTAAGATGTCAATGCATATATCTGTGCTTATGTAACCCCTCCAAACACTACATCCACTCATGTCAGAAAAATCTTACTGAGAAGGAGGGAAAATTACTCTATCACTTCACATGCTTTGTGTGCAAGAACTGAGTTCTTTCCTATGAATGAGCATTAGATATGTATGACAAAATTAAAGAATAGCACAACATATTTGTGTGTGCATGTAAATAATATGCAGCTGTGTGAGAAGCTGCAAGTGATGTGGCTGAGTATAGGAACTATTTAGACCTTGATAACCTTATTTGCTCACAGATTTCCATTTTTCAAAACAAACCCACAAAGCAAACAAAAACTACTTGCTGGAATTCTTATATATTTTGTTTCCTGCTGTCTCTGTTTCAGAAATTATGAATCAGAACCCTGTCTATCCTGGCAAAATTACAAAGATGTTTGGATTCCTCTTTTAGTGTGGTATTCCCTAAACAGGAGAAGGGTGGAACTTAATACAGATATGCATAGATAGAAAATTAGGTGTATATGAGCTCATTTGCTGATAGTTCCATAGCTTTTTTCATCTGCAGGATATTTTTTGTGTGAGGATTTTCTGGTTATGATGAAGCTCATACCTGCATAGCCCCTTTTTTGAAATAGATTTTCTCTCCTATGTTTTGACCTCTAATGACCACAGATATTTTTGGACAGACTGATCCATCTGTTACCTACTTACAGTATATAAGCTCAGGTAAATCTATTCCATGGACAGTTAGGAAAGCTAAAACATGCTGATGACTTATTTCTAATATCGTTATTCTTTTATTTCACAACGTGAAAATCCCATAGAAATGAGAATAACTGATTTTATGTCAGGGTAGTACCCTAGATGAGACAGAACAATAAACTCAAATATAAAGTTAAAAAGTGGCAGAAATAATTGGGAAAGTTGTTTAAGGAATATCAAGTTATTTAAATTATCTCACACACTTTCATTTACTTTCATGTGAGGAAGCCTGGAAGGGGTTTTTTTGTCAGATATTTGTTCAGATGTCTTTCTAAAAAAATTAAAATAAAATAAAAAATCTGTACAAACCAAAGCAGGTCCTTAATTTTGAATTTTAACATAAGCGGACTTCCATAATCTAAAATTAGAACCCACAGATAGCTAAAGACTGAATTTGAAACCATATTGCTATGGACAGTATATCCAAGCTGCCTTTTCAAATATACTTGTTGAATAATAGTAATGAAGAAATTGCTTCTCTAGTCAAGACACAGATGACAATAATGCTTTACAGAACATATACCACATGGAAATTGAATTTTAGAAGGCTTTAGGTTACATTTTCCAGGATTAATTTGTCTAAAAACTGTCTCTAAGTGAAGGATGGATTTTGAAGATAGCTGGATCCCTACACGTAGGATCGAGAGGTTTCCTGGTCTGATCCTGTGTCTGGTGGAAGCAACCATTAAAATGTTTCTCTTACAATCTCAGTGGCTGACCTTAAGACCAAGGGTCTACTCTCTGCAGTGTAATAGCTACCTATCAATCCTGCAATACGACTCAAACTAGACATTTTGTTCCACGTTTGGATTAATGCAACTGCAGCATTCATACTGGGCAAGGACTTTGCATGCCAGATGGAGAAGTGCAAAGGCGTTCATTGCTCAGCTCAGTACTAATGTTCAAACTGGATATAACCTCATATAAACAGGAAGATCATATCCTAGGATTTCACCCATTCACGTGGAGTATTCTCTAGCTATTACCTATTATGGTAAGGTGTAAATAATACCATATAAGGCCACAAACCACAATCTTCTTGGGCCATTGGTCAAGAAGGTCAGTAACCCATAGTCCTCTTTTCTAGCCCATCTCAGGTGACCTGGAAGTGTTTCCATGGTTACCACCAGGCCTAGGGAAGATGCTTTTGTAGGCCTTCAGGCCTGCTCTTCTATAACACCCATGGTGTAACCCAACATGCAACTGTCTGGTATTGTATGAAATCATACAAATGGCTAAGGGTGTTAGCCCTCCCCAAGCCTCATGCATCTGAGGTACTGTCCTGGTTTGAGACACATTCGGAGGAACATCCAAAATGAACATCCTCTGATAGAAGGCAGGTTGCAGCCGCCCCTCCCCCACCAGGTTCAGAAAGAATTTTTCCTCGGAGGAAAAGAAAGGAAAAAAACACACATTTTAACAAACACAGTGCATGCAGGCACGGGGGAAAAAAAACCCAAAAGAATAATGTTAAATAATAAATCCTCTCACTGTGGAGAGAAACCTGGGAAGACTTTAGGGTCCTTTCTGTGGGTGTGGTCTCTCTCTCTCCTCTTTGGAGCTAGGTTTTTAGTGTAGGCTCCTCCAGGCCAGAGATGTAAGGTCTCCCGGGTATGTTCTGCTGTTGCCAAACAGTTCCAGAAGAGAAGAAGGTAAAAACTGAAGTCCCAGGAAAAAAAAGTTCAACTCTCCGTCTCTCTCTGTAGAAGCAGAGCTGCAAGCTGGCTGAAAAGCAGAAAAGGGTGCTTCCTCCACACTTGCTGCCACAGAAGCACCCAGAGGAGTAGCAAGACCTTGGAGCACAAACTGTTTTGAAAAGTTCATCTGGTTTATTTTCTTTTTCTCGCACCCAGTTTTAAAGGAACAGAAAGGCACAAGATTCATGTCTGGGCATAGAGCAGGTGATAGGGGATACAACATCATAAAGTCACCCCAAGGCAGGTACTCAGGCTAGGTATTCTGTCATCAGAATCTTCATTAAAGAATGACAGGGGAACTGTGTTAAAAGACCTATTAAAGGTGATAGGGTAAAGACACTCCAAATAATATCTAGGCATATTGTCACTGCTTTTGGTGAAGCCATCATACATACAAATTTAAAGACATCTGTATACCTATATGTGACAAGTTTAAAATAATCAGGTTGTGAAAAATATCTGATATTTTTCACGGATTTTCTTAAAATGACTGTCCATGGCACAATGGCACACATATTATATTTTAAAGAAGCAGATGCTTATTTCCTCTTCATCATATTTATTTCTCTCTTGCAACTTATGTTCTAATGTCAATGTTGCTATTATCTCTCAAATCAAAAAACAAAAGCTCTCATCGCAAGAAAGTACAATGACTTTTAATCAAATGGAAACTTAAAAAAAAAAAAAACAAAACCACAAAAAAACACAAAGGAAAAATAAAAAATCACTTCAGGCTGTNCTCTTGCAACTTATGTTCTAATGTCAATGTTGCTATTATCTCTCAAATCAAAAAACAAAAGCTCTCATCGCAAGAAAGTACAATGACTTTTAATCAAATGGAAACTTAAAAAAAAAAAAAAAAACAAAACCACAAAAAAACACAAAGGAAAAATAAAAAATCACTTCAGGCTGTGATTGTCCTTACTTTTAAGTTATCAAATAAATAGTTTGAGGAAATTCCACAAAACTAAAACCACTGAATATGCCTAGTCATATGAGAATTTCTGCCTTTTCCAAGGAAATCTTACTTACTTTAAAGGTCAAGTAAACAGAAAGAATCAGCAATGCTGATTGGTATTGATATTCTAATAGCTTTGATCTCTGCCCCACTTTGAGATCCCTCACAATATAATTGGAAACGATGAAAAACAATGACAATATAATTAATATGCATTCTAAAAGATCTGTGACTATCATATCTAGGGCCTCAATTGAAATAACTGTAATTTTATACCTTTGTTGATTTGATTCATTCAATGTCATATTCACTTTTGAAATAAATAGATGTGACTCACTGAAGAGAATGTACCTGCCTTTGGAACAAATATGGTCCTCTGTAACAGATTATGCATAAAATATTATGGCAACATCTAGAGAAACTGAAGATTGTTGTTATTACTTTCTTATTGAGTCTGAAGAAAATAAATTCATCAAATATTTTAACAGATGCTGATTTTTGAATGTACCTTAGGTGTTTCTTACATATTTTTGGTGTGTGCTATTCAGTGTATGTCTTCAAAAAGAGTATTCATCGCCTTGGTGATCTAGGTTTTGCATAATGGTATATAAGCCCTTATAGAGTACCATCCTCACTATTCAGAAAGTTACTTCTTTGAGTATTATACCTCCAAATTATACTAGCATTAGAGAGAGATTGTTTTTATGAGCGGAAGTCAGGATATCACTCATATTAATTGGCTATCTCATAAAGTCATGAATTGATGAAACTAACCACAGTTCTAAAGGGAATTCTGTGATAATGGATTTTAAAAAGACATCTGATTCTGGGTCTTATATTAGCCAGACTGACTATTCACTCAGTAGCTGCTCAGAGATTAGTGCAGTGCTTTGTATTTTCCTAATTACAACAGGGCTAGCCACTTTCAATGCAGTCTTTGTAGTCTGCAAACTCTGGTCAATGTTTGTCAATCAGATATAAAGCAACAGGCCACATGGGTTACAAATGCCAAACAACTAGCCCTGCCTTTGCTCTGGTGGCAGTTCACCTCTAAAACCTGTCCGTTTTACTTGGTACTCAGTGCACTAAGTATGGAAATAGCTCCCTCCAGATCCCTGAGACCAGGCATTCAGATTTACCCTTCCCACGCAGTGCAGGTAAAAGACAAGGCAGCTTAAAAATGGACTCACAAGGAGGGTAATGCCAAGCTCCTAAGAAAAAAGGTTTAGTTGGACTAGAGCAGGGAATCAAGACTAGTGGTTAAAGCTCTGAAGACTATTTCTGTGTGAAATAGTTATAAAATAAAATAGTTAAATATTCTAACAAGTGACTCAGTGCCTAATTATTAGATTAGACTGATTTTACCTCTTTCAGACATCTCAAACACATATTAGTGATGCTAACCTAGTTTTTACTTAAAAAGATCACGTTTCCTTTTGGACAGATATATCCAGTAGGTAGGGCACTTCCTGACCAGATGAAAGATTTCAGCCTTGTCTGCCTTGTGCCACAGCAAAGATCTCTATTCCTCCGAGTCAATTCTCCCTCTCAACAGTGGAGTGCAAAGAAAACTGTACAGGTTCTGCAAGAGGGCAAAGAGTACCACCAGGATACTGTTTAGGCTGGTAAATAAAGCATATTCTTAGCTCGAGGTTGGACTGTGTTATACTTCTGAGTTATCTAGTCCGTGGCAGGATGTTTTGCCCTGGAACTGGAAACTAAAGTCCCATGGATCACCTGTTGACTACCCATGGCACACCACAGTATCCTGGTCTCCTACTCCTGACTATAGTGTGCTACACTTCTTATCTTGCCATGGACACTGAGGAAGGGGAATAATTCTTTACTTTCACCTTAGAGTATTCTGAACACTTGATGATACACAGGTGAATACATTTGTTTGCAAGTGATTCAGGGCCCTCTAATTAAAAAATAACATTTGTTGAACAAGATTATAAGTCCTGGGGAAATTTTAAAAGGAACAGATGGAAAAGTTCTTTCTTTTTCTCTCCCTCTTCCTTCCTCCCTCTTCTTTTTTTCATTTTCCTCGCCTTCTTCCTTGCTCTCTTTCTCTCTTTCTTCGTACTAGAGCTCTTCATTGGTGTTCAGTTTTTCCTTCAGACAGCCTTTCACCCCTGAGGCACCAGTAAATTTCAACCTAGGAATCCACAGTAATTTATTTCTGTTTGCTGTCTCCTGAACATTGCACTGATTCCTAATCAGGTGCAGTGTTAATACATTTTCTAAAGAATAGGTGTCTTCCTTCATAAGGACCCATTCATAATTGACACCGTTGACTATAATAAAGATAAAATTATTCTGAGTACTAGAATTACATTTCTCAACTGTGGCTTGAACTATATCAGAAGTAGCAGCTCCATTCTTGATTAGGATAGGAAACCATGCAACAACTAAAATAAGCAAAAGGGCTTATTAAATTAGTCTCAAATTTATCTCCGTGCTAAGTTTGCCCTGTTGTAGAGAGACCTGTGTCTTCTTACAGCTCAGCATGTACCAAGGATGATTGTAAATCATCAGATGTTGAAACTTGAGGCATACCCGTGATTAATGAAGTGGATGGCATGATGCCTCTTAAGCCCTGGAAGAGAGTGCCATAGTTTATGTGCTTGTACATTTTTATGTACTGGAGTTGACTCTGACTCTTTAACTTTTAACATGCCAATTAAGCATATGGTTTAAACCACTTAAATAGATGTCTTCAACTGCAACACAATAATTTATCTTCCACCCAAGAATGGAACAATTTAGCAAAAATTCAGGAAAAATAAAAGTTTGAAAAGTAACAAAATTAACTTTTATTTGCTTATAGAGCTACCATAATGGGTAAAAGTAGTCTTTCCACCTGCTTACAATAAAATATGTTGGACCTGCAGAAAATGCTATTCTTTTGTAGTCTGCCCAAAGCAAAAAAAACCCAAACAAAACCAACAAACAAAATACCTCCATGGAAAAGCTGTAAACTTACAAATCTTTATTATCCCTATAGTTCAGTTACCATAAGCTGACCTAAACTCTTATTGCCACAAAAATACTTTGTGTAAAGACATCTGACTTTCTAGGGCTTCTGCTGAAGCATGCCTAAGCATCTTAGTAGAAGTTATGTTTTTGAGGAGGGCAAAAATTTCATTAAGAGGTACCTGTAAAAATGTCCTTCTCTCTCTCCATCCTTCCCCCCCAACTTTTCACCTCAAATATTTGTGAATTTACCTGTTTTGATAAAATAAGCATTGATGTAAATCCCTTAATAACTATAAAATGACACTGGACTAGATTTATGTCAATATCTAGGACATGCAGCTTGCAAAAAGTGCAAGTAGATTTCTATCTCAATTCAAAACAGCATACTAGTCTATGACTCACAGATGTATCTAATGCGTTTTGGCTATCTAATGTTGGTATTTTGTTTTTTGTAGTTCCAAACATCATCTTACTTGCAATATTATATATTATATATTATTTGAATTCTGTTTGCATCTAATTTCTGAAATAAACTAGGGTAGATTGGTAGGGTAGATTGGTACGGGAAATTTGATCGTCATAGAATATTTTGGATTGGACATGGCCTTTAAGGGTCACCTAGTACAACCTTCCTGCAATGAAAAGGGACATCTTCAGTTTCATCAGGTTTCTCACTGCTCTGTCCAACTTGACCTTGAATATTTCCGGAGTCAGCCTGTTTCAGTGTTCTATCAACTTCATCATAAAAAAATTATTCTTCTTTACTCTAAATCTACCCTCTTTTCGTTTAAAAGCATTGCCCCTTGTCCTATTGCAACAGGACCTACTAAAAACTTGTCCCCATCTTTCTGATAGGCCCCCTCTGAGTATTGAAAGGCTGCAATAAGGTTGTTCTGGAGCCTTCTCTTCTCCAGACCGAACAGCTCCAGCTCTCTCACTCTGGCTTCATAGGAGAGGAGCTCCATCCCTCTGATCTTTTTTTTGGCTCTTCTCTGGATCCAGTTCAACAAGTCCATGTGCTCCTTAGGATGAGGACCCCAGAGCTGGATGCAGTACTCCAGGTCAGGTCTCATGAGCCTGGAGCAGAAGGGCAGGATCACCTCCCTTGGCCTGCTAGGCCTGCTACTTTTGATGCAGCTCAGGATGCAGTTTGCTTTCTGGATTCATGTCCAGCTTTTCATCCACCGGTACCCGCAAGCCCTTCTCCCTTTATCTCCCAGCCTGTATTGGCACCGGGGATTGCAGGGGCAGAATATTGCACTTGGCCTTGTTGAACCTCATGAGGTTCACACAGGTCCAACTCTGAAGCTCCTCAAGCTCAATAAATACAACATGGTATTCATACATTCTTTGTAAATGGAATTTTTTATTCCACTATAACATTATTGATGTTTTATCCTATATTTTAATATAAATCTCTTTTACATACTTTATTTCGTTTACAGAGTACCATTTGCTAACTGTTTAACTTCTTCATTTCAGCTAAGGGAAATATGTGTTCTGAGATGCTTTTTATTGATAGTATATGAAAATATGCTTTTATCACCTAATTAGTAACAATAACTTATTTGCTAACTTTTGTGGAATATTTTATATTCCATAAAGAATTTCCATTTCTTCTGCCCTTCATGTAAATGAAAATGGCTTTGAAATATTACAGTTGGAAGGAGATATTGTCAGATTTATATTTTCATTTAAGGGTTTCCTTCTTTCCCCATTTTTAAAGTTTTGGGGTTGGGGTTTTTCTTAACTTTATGTATAATAACTGAAATATCAGGAAAGACAAGGAGTTCACCTGGCATAATAGCCTGTGTCTGAGAGGGACCAATATAAAATGTCTTCAAAGAAGCTTCAAAACCATATGAAAGGCAACTGTAGAATTGCATACATCGGAATGTCGAAGCCTCTTTCTGGTTTGTGCCCTGAGGCACACCTTTCTATTTGTTTCTTTCTGTAGATGGTCTTCTAATGCTCAAAGAAGGCTGACAAAAGTCACTGTTTCAAAGAGTCAAAATTAAACTGCAAATATATTATCCTTTGTCCTCTAAGTGTATCTAGGAATTTTCTAAGAAGATGGTTTTTGAAATCTCCTGTATAACAGAGACTAAAAAATACCTGCTGTGTAATGGAAGGCAGTAGAAGGCTCATCTATCTCTTCATAGAAAATTCAATGGTCAGGAAATGTCATTACAGTACAACACAGTGAGTTGTTTCTTCAAACAGTTAGTTGTATAAAATTGTCTGTCTCTTTAGCCATTTTATCTTTTCTGTCTTTTTACCCTTGTGTTGTTATCTTCATTTATCATCACTTTCTTCATTCCCCGAGACTTCAGGATTTTTCTTTTCACTCACAAAATATCTTCATCATTCCTGTGTTAGTCTTTAACATCTAACAATTGTTTTCTTACCCTCTTTCAGTCATTATAATGAACAGAAACATACTTTCGCTGCACATAGATCAAATCTATTAGAGCTTGTTTTGAAAGTATTTTGAAAACCACTGCAGAAAAGCTACTAAGTGTTGAGAATAGAAATTCCTTAACCTTCACAGAGCCTACCAGGTGCACAACTTTCATACCCAGCTCACTTCACTTACTAATAAAATCGTACCCTTGTTGCATGTTTTGCTTTTATTGTCTTTAAGGGGATCGAATCTATCACCATAAATCTTAAATATCTCCAAAACTACAAGTAAAAATACATAAATATATGTAACAGATGCAGAATTGCCTCCTGGGATGCATGTATTATGCATACAGAACTGTCATAACATCGCTCACACAATCACATTTTTTCCTCTGCTCATGGTCTTTACACCTATCTCAGTTTGACAATGTACCTGGAAGTAATGTGGATACTAAAATGTAACTAACACCATAAAAACTCATTTGGAATTAAGTTATTTATACAATTACAGAATTGAACAAATCCACCTAGATTAGAAAAAGCAGTAACCACATAAAAACATTTTCTTTTTTTTAAACTAAATTACTAAAAAAAGAGCTATGATTTTCAAGAAGAAATTGTCTTTTGAACAAATTAATAGACTAAGTTTAATCCACGTAGTACAATTTTACAATTTTTTTAATATCTTACCTCTTACTTTAGAAGAGAGAAAAAGAACTTAGGTTTCATTTGTATTAGAATATGTCTCTCTAAATTTGCCAATAATATCATAAGTGGGTCATATTGACCCCTGATCTAGTTGATCCAGTTCAAAGTCTTAACCTTTTAGGCTGAAAAGTGGTAGATCTTCAAGTTCAGGGGTAAAATATTTTGATTTTTTTTTCCTTTTTTTTTTCTCTCTAATTCAAGAGCAAATTCTTTTTGAATTTTCTTCTACTTGGTAACTTCTACTCAGCACTGGCAAGGTTGCACCTGGGGTACTGTGTTTAGAAATACAGAGGCACTGGAGAGCGTTCAGTGAAGGGCCATGAAGATGAAGGGACTGGAGCATCTCTCCCACGAGGAAGGGCTGGGAGAGCTGGGCCTGTTTTGCCTGAAGAAAGCAGGGAGAGAAACTTACCAGTGTATATAAATACGTGGAGGGGACAAGAAGGACAGAGCCAGGCTTGTTTCAGTGGTGCCCAGACATGGGAGAAGAGGTGACAGGCACACCCTGAGCCACTGGCTGTAGGTCATCCTGCTTGAGCTGGGCAGTTGGACAAGATTATCTCCAGGGCAACATTCACTGAGTTTCAATGTTTTTGTAGTGTCTTTGAGAACATTTCTCCTTTTTTTGTATAACAGAAGTAACCCCAAAGATGTTTTTCTTTTAAAAGCAAAATAAAATGCATTGATTTGGTGATCTTGCATAGAGCTTAATGAATGACACAAGTTGCTTTGGGCTTTGTCAAACTCTCAGATGGATGGTCAAAGATTTTTTAATGTCTTATCAGTTAGATGTTTCAATAAAGTCTACCACATTAGGTAGGATATTACACATCACTGAATGAGTGGTAGACGAGCAATAACAAAAGTTATTCAATAATTTCAGGAGGTAAATGCATTACTTGTTTTATGGCTTTATTTCTTTCCACTATATCAGACAAAATGACTAAACATGACTGCCTGTGTCTTCTCAGATTCATAATGTGTGTCACAAGAGACACAGATACTGTCCTCAATATTTTTATTTTTAATTGTAATTGATTTCTAAAGACATACAAGAGTAGAAAGATTTTGAGGACAGCTCTGTTAATAACTGCACACACACACTGAAGGCCTTCATATCTACAGTATTAATAAATTGTTAACAAAAGTGTACAAAGAAATTATAACACTTTTAGCAAACCGTTTCTAAGTAATGCTTCAAAATTTTTTATTGTATTGCATTTATAGTAATGTGTGCTGCATTCAGATTAGCTGTGTTTAATATTGCAACACTTCTTCTGCCATACCTTTCTCCCTAAGTATGTGATATGAACCATGACATTACAATCTTAAAGCTGTAACAAGAATGAGTTATGTTTGTACTATTTCCCATTCTCATTATATTCTTTGTCACACAATGAATTAATGTTGTGCCGTTCTCTGCTCTCATTACAATCTTTTCCTTATGAATGGGGCATCAGAATTTTAATGTCTTTTGTAATCTCTGAGTTACAGGAGTGTGTTACACTACTGTGACCTTGCTAACATTTTGCATGGTCACTGGCTGGCTGCACGCTGCTGGGTGTGGGGTTCCAGCGAGCAGCCAGCCCGGGGGCTTGACAGCGGCTGCCTCGGAGCGTTCCACTGACCTGACGCGAGGCCCAGGCGGGTTAATGCTGCTCCTAAGGACTGCCAAACACAAGAAGTGTTCATTCTCCTCCCAGGTGTGAACAAAGTAGCAAGACTTCCATTTCCACAAATCTTGAAGCACTTACAAGAACGATAATATGCAAGTGTATGCGCTTTTTGCAAATGCTTTCATTCTTCCTTTGCTTTTATGTTTTTCACAGGTTTACAAAACTGTTGTGTATTGCTTCCATATTAAAAAAGAAATTAAATTGAGGTTTCTAAATTTCTGTTGTTCTTAAATTGAAAGCAGTTGGAAGTTGGGAGTTTAACAACGTGCTGATGCACTGTGTGGCTGACAGATTGGAAAATTAATAAATGAGTGCACATACAGTCCCTCTTTTCCAATTTTGAAACATAGAAATAGGGTATATCCAGTTTCCGCTCTCTGTGCTTTTAGCTAAAATTCTGAACATTTCCAGTCATGTATTTAAATGCCTTCTTGTCTTTTTAGAGATAAAAACTTGATAAAGTTTTGTGCTATTACCTTAAAAAAATATTTATATTTAAATCATAACAAAGTCAGAACATAACATAAGTCAGAAAATATTGCAGAAACATTGAAAAACAGAATATAAATTATAAAAAAGATTCATGTTTATCAAATATGCTTTTCATGTTAGTTGATTCTTGAAAGCATTTTCCAGTTTACCCAACATAAATTATATATATGATAATGAATAAATATGGATTTTCTTTTTCTTTTTCTTTTTTTTTTTTTTTATCCTATCATGTAATAAAATCATGTTCATAGCCCTAAGGAGCTGCTATTAAAAGTTTTTTGTGATAAAAATTCTGAATCAGTTAGGAAAATGTTAATACTGGCATGTTGAATACGATGACAAGTAAATTGGCATATGTCAGTCAGTACCATGTTGAAATAAAACCAGTAACTTAAGTCTTTTTGGGAGAGTATAATTTTCCATTTAATAGAAAAGCAACTGTAAGCAATAAACAGTGTTTGACTTAGGTGCTGCTGAAACCCGTAACTACTAAATCACAACCCACCCATCAGTCTGAGATACTAAGGAGGTTGTTTTGGTTAGGAAACTGTCATTAAGAATTGTGTAAAACCACTGTGACCTTACAGAGACTATGGGAATGAGAACACTCACAGGAGCCTAAGAGCTTTGCTGAATAGCAAAGGGTATCTTGCATACAGAATTCCTTACCTGTAGTCCATTTCTATTTTCTGCCTTGGGGTGGTATTTGGGTGTTATAAGAAACACTGGTCAGCAGTGGTTCATACACACAGATTCTTATTTAAATGCTTTTTCTTTGGAGCTTATCAATGTGCATTCTCAGCATCTCACAATTTTTAAATTCATTTATCCTTATAATATTTCCAGTAAAATAAAGAAATATGTTACAGCTTGTGAACTGAATTTAGATAAAATTACTTGCCTGGTTTGGCCTAGCAGGAATATAATTAACTTTGTACATTCACACAGTCAGGTGTGTGAAGGAAAAATCAGGATCTGGAACCTAACTAATGGCCAGTTAGGAACATGGGCTCTAGTGGGCAATTTTTGTTACTGTTAAAGGATTTTAGGAAAACCACTGCTTTGTCAAAATTCAGAGTGTGGGGCAGAGAATGCACTGAAGAGCTTCTCTACTGCTCTTGCAGCTCAGAAAGCCAGTTGTATCCTGGGCTGCATCCAGAGCAGCGTGGGCAGCAGGGGAGGGAGGGGATTCTGCCCCTCTGCTCTGCTCTGCTGAGACCCCACCTGGAACACTGCATCCAGCTCTGGGCTCCCAGCACTGGAAGGACATGGAGCTGTTGGAGTGAGTCCAGGGGAGGGCCGCCAAGATGTTTAGAGGGATGGAGCAGATCTACTATGAGGAAAGGCTGTGAAAAATTTGGACTTTTCAGCTTGGAGAAGAGAAGGCTCTGGAGCAACCCAGTTGAGGCCTTTCAGTACCTAGAGAGGCCTGCAAAGAGCTGGAGAGGGACTGTTTACAGGGGTGTGTAGTGACAGGACAAGGGGGAATGGCTTTGAACTGAGACTTGGTTTATAATGGATATTATGAAGAAATTCTTTACTCTGACAGTGGTGAGGCACTGGAACAGATTGCCCAGAGAAGTTGTGGATCCCCCATCCTTGGAAATGTTCAAGGCCAAGTTGGATGGACCAATGAGCATCCTGGTTTAGTTGAAGGTTCGTTGCTTATGGCAGGAGGATTGGAACTAGATGATATCTAAGGTCCCTTCAAACCCAAACTATTCTATGATTCTATGATACTGGAAGAATCTGAATAGGTCCATTTTGAGCCATTTCAGCATATGTTGGAAAGTCATTGGTCTTAATCTTTGCTGTATAAGCCTTTAAGAATAAGCTACAAATTAATAAGAAGTTCCACTCTATGTCTGCATTACTGTGGTGTCTAAGGAAGGCATAACCAGGAAACCAAACCTACTGGTTTTTCTGGGAAGAAATGGGAGCCATTGTGCTGTGACAAGATTGCAAAACAATATTGCAGATTTATTAGTTTCTGTGACAGCTGTAGGGCAATGGCCTTCATATAGTAGCTTATTTGTTTCTAAATTGCTGTCTTTAAATGTACCTAAATAATTTTTTTCTTCTTTTTCTTTTTTTCATTTTTGGTATCTACTTCCACTCTCTTCCTTTGCATTTAAATTAGATGGTCCTGTCAGCATTTAATTACTAACAAATGCAACTGTGTAACAAAGTCAAGTGCAAAATATGTGTGAAGTTTTAAATTTCTCTTTTGAGACTTGACTTAATTTGATTTGGGTAATGTAGTTAGGTAAAATGAAGTTCACATAACATTAATTCTATCCCAGAACAGTGGTGTCCACAACTTGTGTGCGGAGGAAGGTCCATGTGCTTTGAACTTTAAAGCAATCCTTTTACAGATTAAACCTCATAATTCTGAGGTTTTCTGCCATTGTGTTAAATGTGTTAAGGTAGATGTTAGATAATTACTTCAGTTTTCAAAACTTTGTGTGACTACTTCCCTTCAAGGAAAACCTAGGCTGGTTTTACGCATTCAAAAGAGTTGTATCCATACAAAATGAAAATAGTTCAAAAATATGTGAAAGCAATAGCTAAAACTGAAGTCAAGCTCTGAAATGCCAAAACAAAGGCTATTTTTGCATTCTGAAGTCTCTTTTTCCATAAGGATTTTTATTTCCAAGATCGATGACCTTTTTTCCCATACATCTTTTTCATCTGATAGCCTCTGGCCTTTCTGAACTTGAACAGAAAAATAAACTGATTTTGAAAGAAAATGGGATGAAGTGCAAAGGTATGTATAAATGGGAATTTGTTGCCAGATGTCAGAAGACTGGACTGACTGGAGAAAAAAGACCTGACCCAGGGTACATGACATGATTCCAAAACCAAGTTTGTTTGTTTGTTGTTTTTTACCAGATTCCATTGCACTCTCTCTTTTTTTTTTTTTTAATAACATTAAGAAATCAAATTTCTTATTTATCTGAAGGATTTGTATTACATATGCTTACTTCAAGTCACTACTGCAAATTAAGCTTCTGCAAAATGTATCTTTTCAGGAAAAAAGAAAAAAAGGTGAAGGGCTACGAACAGCTATAAGAAACCTTGGCATAAATGCTTGTTTAGTTTAGAAAGTTCTGTATTAAGCCCAGCGGTATTTAAAAAATTAATTGACATGACTGTTGGTAAAGCAGAAATCTTACCAGCTTCATCTGTTCGTATCTGACTTAGCCAACTGTATAGCAGCAGAAGACTCTGAAATGCTTTGCAAATTTTGCAAACAGAGCTGTAAATTTTGATAGAGTGAAAAAACATAGAAGTTTCCCTATTACATTTAAGTCTGCTTCAAGCAAAAGATTTTATATAAGACTAAGTTTGATTTTGTCCTGAATGCATGTAGAATATATGATATATAGCAGATATATATTTCATGTGATATGAATTATTAATTTTATGTGTATATACATATATATATGTAACTCTTGTTTCCTAGAGAGACTTCAAGAGTTTTAGGCTCTCTACCTTGTAGTGACTTCCTTGAACTACAAGTTCTCCCACTTCCAGTGTTAGAAAAAATTCTACATCAAGTTTCTATACAATGATAAATTGTCCAGTATTCTCTGCAAGTGAAAGGTCTCGTAAAACCAATGACCAAGAGCAGCCACCTCTGGTTACAAGTACACTAACACTGCACTTCTCAGCGTTTTAGGGTGTGAAGCGAAACAATAGCTCTTATTCAGCTGAAACTGTGAGGGGAATTTAGATAAGCAGAAGGTAATTATACAGGTTAGAATTTGGCCGTAACACAGGAGCTGACACCTCCTATCAAGAGGTATGTAATCACATTGTGTGATTTTCTCAAGAAACACTATACAGAGCAGTGCTAATTTTCAATGCTCTTGTGAACAGCATTTTGCAATATATGTTATTTTCGAGACTCCATGAAAATTCCCCGTAACTGCTTTTAAGACATTTCCCCTGGTGCAGAGATTTATTTTTTTTAAGAACATGTTCTGAAAAGCACTGACAGCCTCTTCAGCAGAAGAGCCAGGATTGTCAGCCATTGATTCAAAAACCTGAATCTGCTTTGACACCCCAGAAAAAGCTTCTGGCAATGTTATGTCTTTCTTTTAGATGTTTGGATAAATCACACAGCTCAGAAGCTGCATCATACATTATGCCTAAGTTATAAACAAATGTTGCTGAGATAAGGATATTTCTCAGTCCAATGTACTGAATCTCTAGACGTCTCTTAGCTGCCTCAGTGAAATGTTTGCTCAAGGCTTGGCTTTTGCGTTCCAGGTGGCTTATATGGATCTTCCAGGAGACCCAACCAAACAGATGTCTGTATTGATGCTCACTACTTTCTTAAGCACCTGCGTTTTTCCACCAGCTGCACAGTGTTTGGAGTAGCTGTGATCCAAAGGAGATACACTAGAAAAGAGAAGGAGAGGATTTGTGCCAGTTACTGGTGTTGTTCTTTCTGCCTCTAACCTCAATAAGGCTTGTGATCATGGCAAGTGAGGACATTCTTTCCCAGTGGCTGTCCTAATGTGATACCTGATTACTGCAGGTTCCTCCCTTCATGTGGTTTGTGGTTGCTGGCAGCTGACCTGGACTGAACAGAGGATGCACTTGGATAGAGTGGTATTGTTGAAATATTCACAAGCTTTGTAACAGGCTTACTTCACTGCCTAATGACTGTTTAACCTTTCCATTTGCTCATGAGGAGCACCACCTGCATTATGTGTCTTTCCTCTTGGGTTCTGTAAGGCTTGAAGCTTCAGGGTCTGCTCCTTGGCAGGAACAGAGACTTGGTGGAGATTGTGCTGGAAGAGTCCTGTGGTTAAACCACTGTGAAGGAGGATTTCCAGGGCAGTCAACAGACAACATGGGAAAGAAACGTGAAAACCTTCTTCTAGTTTAAAGGGCATGTTTCTAGTTTAAAGCATGTGTAAATGAAACACATAATAAGCACAAAACTACCTGCCCTGTTTGGACATCTAGGTTCTTGTTTGTTTGTTGGGGGGGCTTTTTGTAGTGTGGTGTTTATTCCCTCTAACGCTGAGTATTTAAAATTTGGATTTTTCCATATTTGGTGGACAGAGAATCCTTGGAAGACGATTCATGTCACTTTGCATGTGCTGCATCTGCAGGGAACTATGTTTTGGATGTTTTTTTCTATTCACTGTAAGAGGACATTTAGACAAATTTATTCATGTAGTCTTCAACTTCTAATTGGTTACAGTTATACACTATGAAAAGCACTTACAGACAATTGAATTACTATTTTAATTTTTTTTAAAAAGTGTTATAGTGCTACCCATGTATGTATGTTAATCAGACTGTTAAAACAGTCATCCAGGATACAGAAGATTTATGCTTTAAGATGTCTCTATTCCAAAATGCTGTAACTCATGTCTCCCAGTCAGGTAAATTCCACCACTGGTGCCTGTGTCAAATCTATCACAGCTAACAGTTACCAAATACAAAATTCCTTAGGAACTGCGGGCTCACATGCTCCAAGTCATAACCACAAATGACACAAAACACACTAACTGAGATTCACTAAACGAAAAAAAAGTAAGCAAAATGTTTATTACCTCCATTCCTATACTAGTTTGGTTCACCAGTGTGTTATTCTAGATTTAACATTCCCACTTTTTTGCCAGATGTCCTACTTCTGGGAGACAGGCAGTGGCTGTTAGAAGTCCAGAAAATAATGAGAACTCCAAAGGTGAATTAATGAATGCTGATGTTCATCTGGCAGATAGCACCTCTACTGTGTAACTTTTTTAAAACCTTTTTCAAATGACAGTTGATTTCAAAGGCACCAGAGAACATGTATGTGTCTTGATACAGCACGTTTGGCTGAATTTTGGATTTTAGGAAACATGGGAAGTATAAAAGTTTGTCTTCTAAATTCAGTGGTCTGTATGGGAGGCATCTAGATAATCAGTATCCATTCTTTCTCAAAAGTAATGGAAAGAACTAGACATGTAGAGAGCAAATCTCCTTAGAAGCTGATTTATTCCATCTTGTTTAGAAACTTGTATGGATTATACCATGGGCTGGACATACCATTCTCCCTGGGTTAACAACAGATGAAGTTAAGACAGTTCACTTAGGCTAAACGTCTAACTTTTTAATGAGTTAAAGTTAAATTACATGAATGTCAACCTCACTTGTATCTGTTATTTGGTTTCCTTTGAGACAGTGGTTTAGAGACTTACAAGACTGCTGAAGAATGAAGGCAGGCAAACCAGGCAAATGGCATGATGAGGCCCAAAAGGCATTAAGACAGGTAGTGAGTCAAGAAATAAGAGATGGAAGACCCAGAAAACAGAAATTAAGAATCGCATACAGAACATTTGAAACTTATTTACTCCAACAGATATATTGCCATTGAAAAAGTAATGATGTTGAGAAAATCTTGTTAGACAATAGAATCCCCAAAATAATTTAAAGAGAAAATAGATATTGAGTCCTTTTGTTGGCTCTTCAGAATGTAAAAAAATAATTGGGGTTCAGGCAGGAAAGGGTAGTGTCATCCACCTCCAGATATTCATCTAATGATGTTATACTAAAAATGAGAGGTTCCCTAAATAATGCCAGTGAATTTCCAGAACGATTCAGACACACTTGACTCTACTTTATGGAATATACTGAGAACAAGTTCAGGAATTCTAAAATAGATCTGAAAATAGAAAAATCCTAATGATAGCATTATTTCCTTCCCATATTAGGAGTTGGTAAGAAGATAGATCAGCACTAAAGACTTTAAAAGGTCAAAAAAATATTTATGGAGGAGTGAGAAACTTCCTTGATTTATTTAGGCTTTAATTTAAGCAAATAAGTAAAAAATAAACTTGTTCAAATCTGGGGTTTCTGAGAATGCTCTTTTATTTCCTTTTGTTTGGTTTGATTGTAGGAAGAAATGGCATAACGGTCTTAAAAT
Organism: Daphoenositta chrysoptera; assembly: GCA_013397915.1. Taxonomy (NCBI): domain Eukaryota; kingdom Metazoa; phylum Chordata; class Aves; order Passeriformes; genus Daphoenositta; species Daphoenositta chrysoptera. Next base: position 638,775 of record VZRO01001165.1, on the reverse strand, counting down.
CAGATCTGACTTTTACAAGGAATCATAGTGCATCCACTCTCACACAGTGGAGGAAGATGGAAATACATGGAAACATGTAAAGTATCGATGAACTGGAGTACTTAGAAATATTTGGAAAAAATAGACAAGACAAATGTAATGCATTTATTAATTCCAAAATGGTGGGCACAGCTGAAATTGACTTGAGTGATTGTTGTAAGTGAAATAATAGCTAAGGTGTTCCCTCAAGTGGAGAGGTGAAAAGAGAAGATGCTGGAGAGTAACATTATATGTCAAAATACAGTGCCAATGCCACAGTTTCAGGTTGGAGGGTGGCAGCAACTTTTGGTGCATAAAGTTATTAGCAATTAATAAATAAATAAAAAGAAATAATTAGAATGAACTCCTGCTGCAGATCACCCCACAAAAGGAGACAAAGAACTGAAAACTGCAAGCTTAGCTGTTGAGAGAATGCCCAGGACATTTATAAGAACATGAAAAGGAGAGGTGAAAACAACACGTTCAATATGTTTATATGAGTCAGGAAATCTCAAAAACAATGCAAAGGGTTTGCAAAGGATATTATGATGAGAGATGCTAATAACTTTATGGAGAAAGTAGAGGATACTTGAGGGAAGGATACATCCTGCCAGCCTCTGTACCTATCCATAAGCATGCGATACTGTAATCAGAAGGGATTAAATACCTTTACAGCAGATATTCCTGGAGTGAAGGCATCTTGCTGAATTTTTTAAATTCCAAATATAATTAGGGGACAGGCATTGCATGAGCCCATGTTAGTGTATATGAGCCTTAAGGGTAGCCATAAGTCCTGAGCATTTGCACCTCTTCTAGAATCCTGAGTGCTCTTAGACCCCTACTCTCGACTCTATCATATGAAAATGAGCTGAACTGTGTATTGGTATTTATTCAGTGTGACCTGGGATATAAAACATGCTCCTGTTATTTCCAGTTTCTCCAGATGAGATCACAGTTGGCTGTTAGAGCATCTTTTCTGCTTCAGCCTGAAATCAGGCAGGTGAGTTTAAACTCTGAAGCAGACATGGAGAAGCCCTCACACAACCTCGCAGCAGGGTGGCCCAGGATGTGGCCACCAAAAGCACAGCTGTGCAGCTGAGACTGTGCCTCCCTGCACAAAAAACTTCTCTGAAACAAAACAAAAACCTCTTGGTTGGCACCATCTCACTTGGGAGGAGGCAGCTACCAGCTGAGAGGCAAATCCAGAGCCTGCTCCAAGACATGTGCCTGCCTGTTTCCTAATCTGGAAAACAACAACGGTAGGTTGTTCGAGGTCACACAAGCGGAGTAATCACAGAGAAATATTATGGTACTGTGGAAATAGTCCAAAGGAAAGAATAGAGAACAGTGGATGAAATGCATGTAAATTTTGGTTTCACATACAAAAAAAAACAGCATGAAAAATATTTCCAGCCACAGCCATTATCATGTGAATGAGCGACATGAAAATTACATATGTGACAACTAATTGATGTCATTTTTTCCTCACATGGGGAAGCATCTCAAGGAATATTGGTGGGGTTTAGGTTCAGTCTTCTATCTAACCTTTACATTAATAATTTGGAAGATAGTGTAAATTTGATGAGAGGATTAATTACAAAGATAGAAGAGCAATAGAAGGCATCCCAGAGAGATTAGGATAGAAAACAGCAGTCAGTAACATGCTGAGCTTGTGTGAGTTAACCAAAAACAATCTGAAATACCAATACCACACAGAAACTGAAAGGATTTATGTGGGGTGAAGAAAACATTATTAAATGGGAAATTGACCTGTGATGTGAAGTGATAGCAAAAAAAATGCCATCTGTTTTGGAATGAAGCACCTCACCACAGAGTATGAAGAGACTAGTCCTTTTCACTAGCACTCTGTGCGATCCCATGCATGGTACTGCATTCCTTCCTGGATATCTCATTGTCAGAATTGCAGTTTAGAAAGTGCCAAAGTAATTAGGAAACAAGAAATTGTTGACATTGGGTGGAGGGGGTGGGAATTAGTAAGCTAAATGTGAAAACTTACGTAGCAATGTTTAAAGGAAGAACATAACACATTGAAAATGCCCTGGAACTGTCAGGGCCGGAAAAGAATTGTCTGATACAAGTCCTGGCACAACCGAGCTAAGGCTGAAAATAAAAATAGTAGATAAATGCAGGCAAAATAACCAGGTATATTTCCTGCCAATTGTCACTATTAGGCTATCTTCCAAGGGAAGCTTTTCCACTCGGGACATTAAAAATTGGATTGGGCAGAATTCTGTGACATGCATTGTTTTATATGGCTTAATAAGTGGCTTCTGTCACTAATATGGGCCAAATATATCAAGACTGCATACAATTCCTGCTGCTATTAGGAGCACGTATTCAAGCACAGAATGTGTCTCTGTGATTCTTCTCTGGTGTCTTTCAGTGAGATGTCCTTGCATTTACCATTTTCTAGAGGTCTTTGGTCTTTTCAATGGCATGTAACTGGCTATAGGACTCTTTCTGACTGACTTGTATGTAACGTGAGATTTCTAGCTGAGAAAGTGGGACCATGTTTGAGTATGTGCTGTTTCCAATTCACTGGACTTATTAGCAGTTTATACCCTGTGTTTGGTTAAGAATGTTCTCAGGCACTATTCTAAGATGTTATTAATCCTTTTCATTATTGTTTTTAATCATTGTGGGTACATACCATGTGCCAAGAATAGGCTGCAAGGTTTAGTTTCCTTGCCTGATAGTTTAATAATTCTCTCTTGAATAGGAGAACTTGCCTTCAGAAAGATTTATCAGGTTAAAAAAAGGTTTTGATTTAATATTTGAAGATGGAGTTAGCCTCCTGCTGTGCTTTAAGCATTTGAAAACCTGCTGCAAAGTGGCATTTCAAAGACAGCTTAATATTAAATTCAGTTTGCAATATTCATATCTAATTGTTGTAAGACCTGTTGTTCTGTTAATAAGTGGCAGAATAACAGTGTTATTATGTTTGGTTTTCACATGCATTTTTAGACCTTTGTTAAAGGACATTGTTCTTGCAAAGGCTTTCCTCAAAGAAAAGAAAAACATTTACATATACAGTAGATAAACTCCTACAGCTTCAGAGCAGTCTGGGTGTTTATCGTCTTGTGCAGAACTGATTTGAGTGTTATTCTTCTCAGCTATTCTCATAGTACACATTTTATTCTCAGTTAAGCATTGGCTAGTTGTGTTATCCAAATCACTGCATTATGAAAATAAAATATACAAGAATATGAAATGATATGAATAGGAAAATATGCTATTTTTTATGAACAGCATGCAATCTCATCCTCTGTGTTTTCCTCTACAGCAGAGGTAATGTAATAAAGAATTTTATATGACTTCAGCACTGATGTTATTGGGTAATCTAAAACCATTTTCCCACTGTAACTATGCTGTTCTGCATTTTTAGAGCTTGTTTTTACAAATATTACTGAAAATATCAAGAGAGTAGCTGCAGAAGTGACACTGGCTACTTGCTTCTGTTGGACGGCTTTTATCTGGCATAAAACTATTAAACATACAGTCATTATGAATCATTAATAGCCTGACAGCAAAGTTGACTGCAGTGGGAAAATCAAGTCAGTTTTATTATTCATTAAGACATTCCTGAAGGAGCTAACTTTTCACAGAAAGAATAGACAATAGAATTATAATATTTCATACTTATGAATGTGGTCATGTGTTAAACTACTTTGCCTTCTTATAATCAGATTTTTTCAGTTACTTATGCTAATCATTTTGGTTACATTTTTATTGCATGCATTCTGCTTAATTCAAAAACCTGTCTTACAGGATACTAAAGTAATGTCTGATTTTTTTTATAATAGTTGCTTTATACACATCTTCTCATATTAAATTTTAGTTTCTCAAAGGAATTTTATAAATTAAAATTAGGCCAACGATGAATTTAATCCTAGTCTGAAGACAGTGCCTCACATTCCTCTTACACAGGTCTTACTCTTTCTCAAACAGAAAAAAATCACAGGTTTCATAAAGAGATGCATGTTAATGGCTGATGTACACATTCTAGCAAAGCCAAGAGCACTGAGACGTTTGACTTCCGTTTTCTTTTTTTTCCTCTTTCATTTTGGCCTCCTTGGATACAGGATAGTATTAGTAGCTCTCAAGTTAGAGCCAGAGAAGTAATATTGGGGTGGTGTGCTGTAGAGAGATATGTGATTCTAGCTCTTCTTAGGGTAAAGTTTGCAAATTTACCTCAGATCTGTGAATTCAGCCTAACTTTTAGAGGTACGTTGAATACAAGTCCATGAACACGGTTGGTGGAGTTGGCTAAGATTTTGGTTGCCTATATGGGTGAAACCTCCCCCCCTCAGACTTCTGTGCACCTAAGCCATGCACTCTTTCAGCATCCCAATCTCTTCATTTTGCTTTCTTCAGAATGTGAATTCCACTGCCACACAAGAAAAGCTAAAAGTCTGACATATGAAGGTGTTTTTATATTTTTGGTCATAAATAGAGCAGTGGATTTTCCATGCTCACAAAGAGCACATTGACCTTCACCGACAACATTCTGTCATATCCATGCACACAGAACAGCGTTTTACTCACAGCTTTTCATTTGGTCCAGTGGCTGAACTTGGCTGAGAAGATAAGCTTATATGATTGTGAAGAAAAACTTGTTTTGAAGGAGTAAGTAAATTCAAAGCTCTGTCTCACATACTAGTGTCACAACTTGGGAAATGCAATGTTATTCCCAAACTCCTTAGATTGTTCAAGACTGGCATTTTAATATGAAACTTATATGAAAACACATGATTCAAAACATCACATTGTAAAAAGCTGCATTCAGAGCAATCACAACTAACATATCTAGAGTTGTAACTGCTGAATATGTTTGCAAACTTTAGTTCACTCAAACTGTTGTAAAATAGCACTTTAATATTAATGAATCTAGGTATACTTCCAGTCCACATCATTCTTTCTTCAAGGGCATCGAGACAGTGCTATTCATAAGCCAAAAAGACAGCACCAAAATTAGAGAAGTGATACTAAAACAGCATTACAGAAAAGTTAACACATCCTGAGAACAATCTGTGTTCTGGTAGGTTCCAGAGGTAGGTTCTGGTGTAGAATCATAGAATTGTTTAGGCTGGAAAAGACCTCATTGAAGAGGAAGATCATTGTGTCCAACTGATCACTATGTCCAGCTTTTAACCCAGCACTGACAAGTCCACCACTAGTTCATATTCAATGCTACATCTACACGTTTTCAAATACCTCCAAGGAGTTGGGACTCTGCCACTTCGCTGGATAGTCTGTTCCAATGCTTGACCACTCTTTCACTGAAGAATTTTTTTCTTAATATAATGTCTAAGCTTCCCCTGGCACAACTTGAGGCGATTTCCTCTTGCCCTGTCAGTTGTGACCTGGGAGAAGAGACTGACCCGTATGATGCTACAGCCCCCTTTCAGGTAATTGTAGGGAGCAATAAGGTCTTCCCTGAGACTCCTTTTCTCCAGATTAGACACCACCAGTTCCCTCAGCCACTCCTCAGGAGTGTGCACCTGGCTACACGAGTGAGTGAAAATGTGCATGCTGAGATACCATGCAACAGGAAACTGCTGGACTTGTTGAAGGCTTTGCTGGAAGGGTAAGTCATCAGTGACGTTGGGATTATGGGCCTGACTGACAGATAGGATGCCAGTGTTCTTCACAGTGATTACAAAGCACATAAAAAGGGAGCAATTGTGAGACAAGGATATCAATGCTATTTCAGCCATGTTCTGTCATTGTTCCCTGTGCTTAGGTGAATAGGTCTTACTGTCTGTTACTATTTCAGTGTACCTCAGGCAGTTCATCCAGGTCCTTACATTTAAACATTAGCTTTATTCCTTTCATAAGCGGTTTTAAAGAGTGGTCCATCCCTCTCACTCCTTTCCCACATCTTCCTCAGAAAGCTGTTTGGGTTCCTGACCTCTCTGCCTCTCTCTCTTCACTGGCACTTCAAGCCTATTTTCTTTTCTCTCACTGTCTCTTCCTGTAAGTTTGCAAAAAATCATTTTTTTCAGTTAATTGCTCCAGCATTCCTGACAACCCATTCTTAGCAAAGTTCCCTCAAACTTGTAAGTACTTTGAGAACTGGTATGTTTAAAACACAAATGTAGGCACATGATATATACTAATCTGTGGAGTAGAATGTAAAACCCAGAACAAAATCACCACTTTATTGCTGGTGTCATCCAAAGAGTCTATAAATCTGAATTTTATATCTGCAACACATGAGCAAAACCTGGCCTGTATTTCTTTTTAACATATCTTCATTCTAATCATTCCGAACACTAACTGCAAGTGTCTCAAACTTGACAGCTAGTTTAGCATTAGACAACAATAGAATATTTCATTTCTGTAAGTTTAGTTATCTTGTTAAAATTCATATTTGCTTGTAAAATACTGAGAAAGGCTTTTAATCATTTGCTGTCAAAATGCCAGGTGGGTTTTTACATCAAGAATTGGTAAAGTCAAAAGATTCTTTTTAAGTTTTTTTTTTTTTAAACGTAAGATATATTTTCATACTACCTGAAAAAACAATAAAACATATAGCTGAAAAAAGAGAGGGACGAATGAAAAATAAAGATGGGGCTTGCAGGTCTGTGGGGTTTTGCTCTACACAGCACTGGTGGGTGTGTGGTGGAACTGAGGTAAAACAAAGTAGACAGGGAGGGTTTCAGGCCCAAGAGCAGAGAAGAACCTGAAAGGAGGAGCTGCCTGAGATCAGCTCCTGCAGGAATCGCATCAGAGAGAATGTAAGCAGGATGGAAACGGGAGCTACCTTATGCTGCCAAGCATGAACAAAGATCAAAAGTCAGTGAAGGACTGGGGAGGAGGCTGAAGGAGGAGGAGGAGGGAAAAAACAAAGAGTTGAAACATAGTCATCTCTGTTGGCAAAACAATCTTCTCCATAGCATCTTATCCCAGCCCCAGCTGTTTCTTCACTACTGCTCCACTGTTATTGCTCTCAGAGCTGTATGGAAAAAACAGAGAAGCTATTTTGTGGTAGCTTTATTCTTAATGATATGTTATCCATTTGTATTTATAGGCCATCCATGCCCAGGAGCCTTTGGGCACATAACAAAATATAACTAAAACACAGCTTAGTTTTAAAAAAGGCAACATGGCCCAATTAATTCCCCAATTAATTAATTTATTCTACATTGCTTTGAATTTTGGTCTAAGGATTTTATGTAGGACATTAAAAAAAAAAAAAAAGAAGAGTTCCACTGACAAGACAGGTAATTATTTTATTCAATGATTTTTCTCAATGCAAAGCTATTAATAGCTGTATCACTAGTGGGGGGCCAAATTCTGCCCTGAGGTAAATCCAGCACCATTTCACCAACTTCAAGGGAATTACTGTTTTACTCGGATCAGAACTGGGCTGTTAAATTATAAGTGCCCAGTTATTCATAGAACTGAACTAAATTATTTTTCTTTCCTTTTTTTTCTCTCGTTCTTCAAATATAGAAGTTAGCTCTAAATCACTAAACCAAACCTGAAGAATATGGGTGTAGTTTCTCCTCTAAGGAAAAGAGGAGAAACAGTCTCCCTCTCAACCCCTTGAGAAGCATCCACAGGCCCCATCTGTGTCCACATGGTCCTGTCTCTGTAAAAACACAGGCAGGGCTTGACAAGACCTCAAATAAAGTTCACATTGTCAGAAAACAAATGACATTTGTAGGGTAAGAGGACAAAGGAAAGGCAAACATATTCAAATATTTAATGTACAAGGCTGCACATCTTTTCTCCTCCCAAATCCAAAGCTTCCCAGATATTTGTTGCAAATACATCACTGAGTATCACAAGGAAAGTTTGTGTGTGCTTTGATTAAGCTTTAGATTCTCTGAAGAAGAAAGGGGTTTAGGTTTTGGGATCACTGTGCCCATATACTCTCAGCCTGGTGGTGGCTCCTCATTCCTGTGAAGGGAGGGAACAGGTGTGGAATGAACACTGGTCTGCCCCCTCTTCTCAGTGAATTTACACCCACATGCTTTCAAGTGCCCTGCTATGTTTAAATACCTCATTATTAGGTAGCAATCATGTTATCTGTTTGCCATAAATTACTTCCTTCTTTTGAACATGGATCACTGACATACTTAGACTGACGGATAACCAAATGCCAGGCTGAAAGGGAATTTGCCTCCTACAAGGTAGTAAACTGATACATGTTGGTAGCATCCTTGAGAGAATGGGCATTAATACTTTTATGTTGCATACAGAAACTTTGTGCCATGAGATAGCTCTGCTTTCTCTGTATTATGAAATGAAACTTGTTTATAGCACATTTTTTTCACTCCAGCAGTAAAAGAAGACCTTTTTTACATTGTTAACATCTTCCTTCCATTCCTTTCCATCCTTCTGCATGCCTTCAGCTACAAATAGCAAAAGTAGTCTATAACCCCCCCAAATTCAAATTGAAGTATAATACCACACTGAGAGGAAATGTGATTTAATAACTTGTTAGCTTGGGACTAGAAAAATTCATTTTCCAGCATTATTTTAGAGTGCTCAAGTGACCTTGAACAAATCCCTCTATCCCTCCCTTCACCTAAATTCCCCATTTATATAACTGAAGCAATGATTTGTCTTTACTTGTCTCTGTAAGGATAAGTACAAAAACATTATAAAGCTCCAACTGAAACAAAAGAGAGTATCTGAGTAGCAGATATTTGCAAGATAGCAACTTAAATTTCAGGTATATCCCTTGCTTCCTCCCTTCTCATCTCCAGAGTTTTAGAAACAGGAGTTAGTAAGTACATCAGTTCCTCTCACTTACAGAACTGGACGTTGCCAGTAGTTTTTTTAAAAATGGCCATATATGACACAGGTTAAAATCAACACAAAAAGTACTAAAGATATTTTCTTCTTTGTCTGTTATTTAAAACCCACTTCAGACAACATTTATGCGAACTGAACTGTAGAATTTACTACCACTGATTCAACTGCATACATGAAAAAAAAAAAATCCCTTAACTGTGAAAATATGTTTTTCAATACAAAAACTTATAGTAATTATCAAAACTACAAATCTGTAGAATGCCAGCTATTTTGAGAACAAAATAAAGAGTTCTAAAACCTCATTAGCAGGAAGTCCAGTCAGTATTTAACTGTAAAATGGGACAGGAGAATCCATGTTCAGCCCTTTGGGGCTGAATAAAGTCTGTAACTCTATTTCATTATAGATTGTAACTGCATCCCTTTGGAGGAGATTGTATATTTCAGAACATTATTAATATGTAGTCCACCAAAACTTGTTTGAAAGGCAGGGAAAAGCCACCCTTGAAGTAAATAATACTGAATAATTATGAAGAGAAAAATCTATTGTGTGAGTAAGTGTAGAAATCTCAGATAAATACACAGGGTGTGCCCCAGTTACTACACAATACTTCCAACCCAAATAGTGTCTTGTGTTGCGTGGGGATTGTGAGACCTGCTAGGATGCATTTGTTGCCAATTTTTTTTATGGGAAAGATCATTGTGATATTTGTGCATTCACAGAATTTGTGCTGAGCTCACTCTGGAACTTGTGTTGTGACATTCTAAAACTTATTTGACAGTTGTGGTATGGAATTTGATGTCCTTGAGCTTTCAAAGGTTTTTTTTTAAATATACATGTTGTGAAATATTTTCTGCATACCCAGTTAAACCAGTTCCTTAAGCTTGGGGGAGTTAATACTGTGATTTTTCAAGAAGGAATTCTACGCCTTCCAAAATTATTCTTGTGTCTGTGCTACACAATTGTTTTGCAAATGATACTGTACACACTGAAATTGAAGATAATAATATTTTACTACCCCAGAGACTAATGAATATGCTATTCTTGTGGCTGTTATACTGTTTACTGAAGCACAGGTAAATGCTCTGACTTGTTACTACAATGTCTGTAAGCAATTAGTCGGGAACTCAAATAAAAAGCTTTAGTATCATAATCCAGGTTTTTCATTTCCTTTAACATTCCCTTCAGTTGTACATTGTGAAGAATTTTATCTAAGAAAAGATATGGGTCTGGGCTGCCTGCCAGGAGTTTTGGGTTCTTAACAGATTGTTTTTCCCTGTGGGGTCGACTCACTTTCTGCTTGAGACGTCCACTTTTGTCTGCGTTTCCTGAAACAAGTCACTTACATGCCTAACTCCTATACATCTTGAGTGCTTAAAGAAAAGAGGCATGTTTGTAAGGTTATCACCAATTGTTATCACCAATTATCAACCATACTTAAATATAATGTCAAACACCTTTAAATCATTCTCTCAATACTATTCTCAAAATACCATTTGTTGCCCCAAGTGCTTGTCAATCACTGCCCAGTCTCACACCTCATCAATGAAAAAGGGGATTTGAGACACCAGGGAGCCATACAAGCACATGGGCTGGCTTCTTATTTCATGGAATCTCCCAGTAATTTTTCATACAGGAATTCAGGCATGGATCTGCTCAGGCTCTCCTTTCTGAGCATTCCCCTGCTACACTACAGGCTATCAGACTGATGTGCTGTAGCAAGCATGATGATGGTGGACACGGCTGACCTTACGCTTGGGATTCAGTGATTGTAATGTCCACACATAAGACAGGCATGATGCAATTTAGAACCTGCATGCATTTAAAGTAGGTCACTGGAAGATGTATTCACAACTGATCTTGGCATCTTTGTTCTTCACTGAACTCAGGTATGTGTGGGGCTTTTATAAGCACCTTAAAACTTTGCACATCTTCCCAAAACTGTTCTTCAGTACAGTTTTAGGAAGTAGAAGTGCAATTTGTAGACAAAGTACTCTATATGATCTGTTTTGAATGTGAAAGATTTTATTCCCTAATGACAGCTGCAGATGGTGCCTTTCCAGTTCCTCAGGGTATCCTGTTCCTTTGGCTACTGGTGAGAAAGGATGTGGTCTTCTGCACTTTCTGTGTCATGTCTGCCAGCTTTGTGTGGACAGTCTATAATGAAGGACACCGAAGATTTCCCTGGCTGTGTATGCTCATGCCCCTGAATAGGCACTGCAATGTCATCCGTAGAAGAGACTATGCTCAAGCTTGAGCTTCCTATACATGAAGTACTGTGGTTGGAGAGTGTCTAAACATATGGACATGAGCTTGTGGTAAGAATATTCATCAGCTTTTTCTGTACGCACTGCAAAATTTATCTGTGTTTACGAATTCGAACACCTGGTGGATTTTTTTTTCACATCTAACTGTTTTAAGGACAAGACTCAAAAGTCAAAAGGAGTAGCAATTAAAAAGAACTGAATTAGTAATAAAGGTATTTGTCTATAAGTCTTTGTTTCTGCTTTGGAGAAGCATTGATGAAAATGTTTAAAAACTGTTGAATATGCAACATTATTGAAAATATATTTATGACATAATGCAAATTTTCTGGATCAAACAGTAAGTTATGTAGTCCTCCCCTAAATATACTATTTAATATATTACCCAATAAACCAGGAACTGGGCAAAGTTCACAATGAAGGTGACTTCTCTTGAGAGAAATATATTGTCAATGCAAACATATAGATTTAGAACCTGCAGAACAAATTTTCATTTCTTTCGTTTGTGGATAACAACAAAAGAACTAGTTCATCTTTAATTTTTGAAAGATGAAAAACAAACTATGACAACCACTCACAGTACATAAATAGAACATCAATGATAAATTATAAAACAGATAATTTTCCTTAGTGAATAATGAACAACAAATACTGAAAAATTAACTATTTCATTTATGCTGATAGAAAACTTGAGAGCATACCAAACTAAGTTTCCTTGTTTGATCGGCAGAAAATGAATGACAGTTTCAACTTCCAAACTGATAATGAGTTCTGGGCCAATTTGCAGTGTACTTTGCCAGCGAAATTCAAGAAACATGTAACATATTGAATCATAGTGATCTTTCTGAACTTCTAATTATACTGGGAGCTCATCTGCTTCTAGATATGTTAGCTGTATTATTTAAAAGTGTAAGTTTATTGAGATATTCAAATGCATTGCATCATTTAGTTTGAAGCTTGCATAATACTTTTATATGAAGAAAGAGCATATGCGTCAATGCTCCGTAAGCCTGTGTATACTTCAGGTGCATATACCTCAGATATTTTCATGTTTGGGACACGTGTTCCAACTATGTTTAAGGAATTCACACCACAAAAATGTTTTTCTTTGCAGGCCTTCAGGTTATGTTTCAGTTAAGCAGCATTTAGCACACTGCTTTTCAGCAGTACGATTTGAGTCTGTGACACCTTGCTTCGTTTTTGTCTCTTTACACAGTGAGATGCTGCTGTAAGCAGTATAACCTGATGCTGTGTGGCCTACATTCAGAAAGTGTATATCCATATCAATTCCAAGACAAAGCTTTGCTCAGTGAAGGAGACAATTTCCGTAATGCATACACACATATACATAAATAATGTATTTCTGCACTTAATTTGCTACTCCTGCACATTCCTGTTTAGGCATGTTTGAAGAAACAGGACCCAAAAAACCCTTCCTCTCTCAAAGAGGACAGTTGTTTCAGAAGAGGCAGGTGAGGGACACACATTTTTCCATCACTCAGTGAACGGTCACACAGTTCTGTGCTGTTTTTTGTCAAAACATCCTTGCACATTTCCTACTGAGGCTTCTGACTTCCACCGCAATGCCCCAGTATTTAAGTGTGTCTGGAAGCTGTGGGAGTTTGATGTTTCATAAAACTTTCACGTTTCATAATGCCTCACAGACATTGCAAAGCTTTTTGAGCCAATATTGAGGGGTCATAAAATTTCATTGATCACTGACAAAATGCCCAATAATCTGCAGAAGGATTGAAGCAATATTTTTAAATTCTTTATTTTTACCTCTTTCCTCTTCATTTTTGTCAACAGTGACATTTATTTTTCTTTATTTTTATCAGATGCCAACTAAAAAAATGAACAAAAGAATAAAAGATATTTCTCAATTCTTTTTAGAGCTGGCCACTTCATTAGGATGTTCCTGAAGTGTGTGGAAGATAACTTCCTGACACAGCTGGTGACTAAGCCAAATAGGGAAGGCACCCGACTGGATCTGGTGTTTGCAAACAGAGGACTGGTGGGTGATGTGAGGAGAAGGGTCAGCAGAACTGCCACTTCCACAGAGATGACTTTGGCCTGTTTAGTAGTCTGGTTGACAGAGTCCTTTGGGAGGCAGTCCTGAAGAATAAAACAGTCCAGGAAAGCTGGACATTCTTCAAGAAGGAAATCTTAAAATTGCAGGAGCAGGCCATCCTCATGTGCTGAAAGATCAGCCAGCAAGGAAGAACACGGACCTGGCTGAACAGAGAGCTTTGTCTGGAACTCAGGAAAAGAAAAGGAGAGTTTATGAACTTCAGAAGAAGGGGCAGGTCACTCAGGAGGACTATGAGGATATTGTGAAATTATGCAGGGAGAAAATTAGGAAGTCCAAAGCCCAGAGAGAACTTAATCTGGTTATTGATATAACAAACATTTAAAAAATGTTTCTATAAAGAAGTGAGCAACAAAAGGAGGGGTAAAAACACTCTCCATCCTTTATTTGATGCAGGAGGAGACATAGTGATAAAAGGTGAGAAACAGTCCAAGGCATTTAATGCCTTCGCTATCTCAGTCTTTATTATTAGTCAGACCTGTTGTTCTTGGGGTTCCCAGCCCACTGAGCTGGAAGACAGGGATGGGGAGCAGAATGAAGTTCACAAAATCCAAGGGAAAATGGTCAGCAACCTGCTATAGAACACAGATGCACACAAGCCTATGAGGCCAGATGAGATCCACCCAAGGGTAATAAGGGAACTGGCATTAGGTGCTCACCAAGTCACTTTCAATCGTTTACCAGAGGTTCTGCCTGACTGGGGAGGTCCCAGTTTACTGATAGTTAGCAAATGTGATGCCTGTCTCCAGGAAGGGCCTGAAGGGATGTAGGGAATGAAAGACCTTAGTGCTGCAGAAGGTCAAAGAGCAGCTCGTCTTGAGCACCATCACACAGTATGTACAGCACAACCAGGAGATCAGGTCCAGCCAGCATGTGTTCATGGAAGGCAGATCCTCTTTGACTGACCTGCCCTCCTTCTATGACAAGGTGAACTACTTAGTGGGTGAGGGAAAAGCTGTAGGGTGTTGTCTACCTGGACTTTACTAAAGACTTTGACATCTTTTCCTAGAGCATTCTCCTGGAGAGCCTGGGCACTCATGGCTTGGACAGGTGTACTCTTTTCTGCATAAAAAACTGGCTGGATGGCCAGGGCCAGGGAGTTGTGGTGAATGGGAGTAAATCCAGCTGGTGGCTGGTCATGAGTGGGGTTTGCCAGGACCCAGTATTGGAGTGAATATCTTTATCAATGATCTGGAAAAGGGGATGGAGTACATCTTCAGTCAGTTTGCAGATAATACCAACTTGAGTGGAAGTGTTGATCTGTGGAGAGTAGGAAGGCTCTGCAGAGGGAGCTGGACAGGCTGGATCCATGGGCTGAGGCCAATTGTATGAGGTGTAACAAGGCCCAGCGCCGGGTCTTGTCCTTGAGTCACAACAACTCCAAGCAGTGTTACAGGCTGGGAGATGAGTGGCTGGGAAGTTGCCCGGTGGAAAAGGACTGGCAGGTTTGGTTGACAGCTGGCTGAACATGACCCATGGGAACTGGAGATCTTACCACTCTCTACAAACGCTGGAAGTTGCAGCAAGTTGGGGGTCAATTTCTTCTCCCAAGCAACAAGCGATAGGAAAAGAGGAAATGGCCTCGAGGTGCCAGAAGATGTTTAGACTAGGTATTAGGAGAAATTTCTTCATGGAAAGAGTGGTCAAGCATTAGAAAAGATTGCCCAGGGAAGCGGTGAGGTCATCATCCCTGGAGGCATTTAAAAACATGTAGATGTGGCACTTACGAACATGCTTTCCTGGTGGACTTGTTACAGACATGGTTTAGAGATGGACTTAGCAGTGCTGTGTCACTGGTTGATTATTTATAAACTTCATCTATGAATAAACCAATGAATGCTACCTGGGTCTACGTGGCCTACCTCCTTGCAGTTCTATCCTAAATAAAGCAGACCCTCAGAAACACATGGGCATTTAGATACCAATACTTTGAGCACAGGCTGAACTGAAATGCAGTTTTTAAGACCACACAGTTTTTCAGCTCCGTCTCTTTTCCAGAAAAGAACGTGGCTGCCTGGTAGATAGACTACCGCAATCAGTTTGTGTCATTTCTGTCCCTTCAGCCCAGATATTTTCCTGCCTTCAAAAATATGACATGAACAGAAAAACTCCCTAATATTCCCAAGTTTCAAGGCAAAAAATATTTTACAATCATTGAAATCAGTCAACTTAAGTTTTGCCTGCAATGGGAACTCACCCAAAGGTGGTTTCTGGTGAAGTCAAGTGCATTGTCCTCCAGCTGCAGTTTGGAGGTGGATCCCCCAACTTCCCCACTTACAGTACTTGGGTCCATTTACATCATGGAGTGATTTGAATAAGACAAATTTCTTTTCAGATTAAGTTCAGAGCAAAGGAGAATATCCTAAACTTCAAACAGTGGAGATATAAATCTCCTGGCCAACCTAGCTGTATCTATATACACGCTCCTACGGTGCCAAACCCCTGGCTAAAACCAACACAGTCAAAGGGAGTTGTGAGGTGTTCCATCTGACAAGAGCCTTAGGTCTGTGAAACCAAACAAATGGTTGTTTTACAGTTTTCAATTTAAACTTTTAGTTAAATGAAATAAATTTTTCTTGGAACTCTTAAAACAACACAGAACTTCTTGAAAACACAAATGCTTCTTTGAGAAGGCCACTAATTTCTGTACTATGTAAACTGGAAATCCCCTCACTTATCCACCTTCTCCAGGAATTGTACAAGTTCGTTTTATGAATATATGTGTTCTTCAAAATGATGGGGGAAATTGTCGCTTGCTTCAATTTTTATTATTTTCCTGTTGATATGTATTAATTCCTTTCCTTCATCAGACTGCCTTTGGCTTACTGTCATGCAGAGTCATCCACAGGTACCTCTCTGTAGAGTTTGGCTGTTGCTTTTTTTCATGCTTGTAGCATGCATCCACTTGCAGCACAGAAAATGCAGTGCTTTAAAGATCCTCAGAGTGGAGCTCAACCACAGTCTACCAGAAACATAGGATCAGGCACTAAGACCTTGGTGCAAGGTCACTCCAATTCCTTGCCTCTGTTTTTCTCTCTCTGTTTTATCCCAATGGGAATTCAACAATACAATCTTGAGTGGAGACTATACCATTAGCTTATTGAGTAACTGCACCTGCTTTTAAATTTTAATGATGAATTTTTAATATGATAAATGTATTATACTTCAATGGTTTTATATCCAGGTCGAATAAACTATGAGTTTTGTTACTCTTCAAATATTACTTTCCAAAGAACATCCTTATAATTGTATAGCTTATGTAGTTGCACATGTTCCTGGTAGCCTGAAAATGGCTGTGGTTCTGTACCAGTGAACACAAGCTACTTTTGCGTGCATATGCTAGTTAATTTTTTTGTTAACTTGAGAGCCATATCACCTAGAATCAGGCTTACAAAGCATTTAATATTTTATGGCTTCTGGGGAAGGGAGAGGAGATTTTTTTACTGTTGGTATGTTACAGCAGAATTCAGCAAAAAAAAAGTTTCTGACATTTTGTTTTAACTGAGTTGATAAGAATTTTACTTTTCAAGGTACTTGATCACCAAAAGGCTGAGGTGCAAGATGTAAATATAGGAGTTTGCTCAGAAAAATGCTATGTATAAAGAAAAACATTCGTATGTTATTAGTTTTATTTTGCTATTTCAAGTAAAGTCTATTTAACTTAAGAAATATTCCCAAATAATTGTTACTGAATGGACTGCTTGTTTAATATAGAACAAATGCACTTTATCACAATTTTCTACACCCTACCTTGTCAGATTCATTAGTGGTGACCTAGAATACTTCTGCATGGTTCAAATTAGTTATTTGGACTTTTTGCTGATTCTCAATTGTTGATTCTCTTTTAAGAGTTTTAATAAATGTACCACAGGGATAAAAGTGCTTACTTCTGGACATTTATCTTCAAGGAATTAAACTGAGACCAGAAGCTCAATCTTGTTTTAGTGTAATGAGTTCCAGTTGTTGTGTTTTGGTATGTTTTAATAAGATTAATTACCTTTTGCCTGGGCTGATTCTCTCCCTTCATTTCTAACAAAGAATGGACAGTCACTGAATTACCTGAGCAAGAAATAATATCTAGTGTAGGAATATTATCCAGCTGGCAAAGCACTAATGTTACTGGTTTACACCAGCCTCCGGGCAGAAATGGAGTCAAACATCTGTCACATTGCAGCAATTTTCATCTGGCTAATGGGCTGTTGGCTCTATATGCCAACTAGTGTAACCACAACTTACTTTAAGGTATTTCAGACCACTGCAAGATGGTTTTCAGAAAAAAAAAGGGGTCTTAACCAGGTCTTAGTTGTTGCCCTTCCACTATTTTCTGATGCAACGGACAATAGTTCAACCTTGGTAGGATTCCCTTCCCTCCCTTCCCTTAGAATAGATGTAAGTTCCCTGCCAGAAAATACCTGAATCCATGAATGTCTTCAGTGGTTGAACATTTGGCAGTAGTTGCATTTAACTTCTCTTTAAAGTCACCAAGATTAATCGTCTCCTCAGTCAAAGCATAAAAATGCTTACAAATGCTCCCCATTTGGTTACCATCAGGGTCTTCTTAAGAATATGGTCAGACACTCTATTGAATGATGGCTGATAGCAAAATGGCACTCAGAGACACTGATTCACTCCAGCACTTCAGTTGTACCTTATCCCTCATTCCTCTGTAAATGATGTTTTCCTGCATAGGCTTAGAGGGTTAACCTTAGAGCTATACACAGAAGCACCACCAAAAATTGCAAGTTTCTCTAAATTGTAGCCTAATTTTGAATCACAGCATGAGCAATTTACATTAGTAGCTGGTCCAGTGTGTCTATAATATTGGATTAATTCCCATCATAAAATGTTAATGGAAATTATGAAGAATACTGTGTATAGATCAGAAGTGTGGGCCTGGTTTGTTCCCGAGGGTTACTTGGTGAAATTTTTCCTTAGGAAGAGAGAAAATAGATTTCACAAACCACTCTTTGCAGTTTAAGCCACTTTCTTGCAGGGTTGAAATAAATTGATTTGGGGCAACAGAATCTGTGAAATTAACACAAATAACCTTCCTTCAAAAGTTTGGATGTGATATATGTCTGTTTTCCTCCAGCAGCCTTTATATTTTCACACTGCTAATGAATGAGTGCTTAATTGCCACAGTGAAGCTGTCTAGGGTTACTTCCCAGCAGAGCCTCTTGCCAAGGCCAGCTGGAATTCTGTTTGCATTCTGCAGCTGATTAGTGGAAGCTGCTAGTCCTAAACATAAATAAATAAGAGACACAGACACCAAAAAAAGTGTGGAGTTCAAGAACTTTGCAGCGCTCCCCTGAAGTCAAATAATTTTCTTCAAATTAGAAAAATTGATAATGGATCAATAAAATAACTCCTGATGTATCTATAATAAATAACCAGCTGTGATCAACCTAACTGGTTACTAAGTGCCACCCTTTTCCCCACAGAAAAGCAATTGAAACAGCTTTTCTCTGACATTAGGGAATCAGATTAGATGTTTTTTTCCACCAATTTTTAAGTGACACTTTGGAGTTGTATGGATATCTGGGTTCTTTTCTGTTTCATAGAAACAAAAACTTTTCAAACTGATTTCTCCCTACAGGGTTGTTTTTTGGTTTTAGGGGTTTTTTTCTTAAATATTTGAAGCTTGAAAATTCATTTTGATGAGTCTACAAGATAGTTAGATAAAATCTAGCATTGCATACCTCAGTTCTCCACTAGATTCAGTTCTATTATTTCTCTTGCATTATATAAGCCCTGGATATCCTTCGGCTTTGTGTAGTAGGAGTCATCTGCTTACTAAGATACTCTGTTAGAAGTTCAGTAGAAAAATGTGGGGGAAAATGAAAGGAACAGCTTTGATTTCAAAGAAAGAATGTGCCTTAGTGTCTGAATGTGGCCATTGTGGAGCTATTGAACAAGCCCCTTTTCTGGCAAGAAGTGTCCTATATATATCTGTAAATGTCCCTATTCTAAGCAGAATTTCATTCTCATTTTTCCCAAAATGCAAAATGGTGTTTCATCCCACAAATTGCTACATCCTGTTTAGAAATCTAATAAGGGGGATTTAAGAAATATTCCTAAAATTGCATTCCCTCATTTGCTGATTTTTCTGTTGGTTAATCTATTCCCAAATTTTATTCAAAAATTTTTTCTGGATAGTTTGACGGCCTTCCCAGTGGGATAGGAATCCTCAGAATTCCTAACCTTTCTCCACCACAGAACATTCAAACCCTGGGATGAACAATGGGAGACGAATCTGTATTTCTGAAGAAGTTAGGAGAGCAGGGATTTTTTGACAAGTATTGCAGATTGCCTGACATAGCCACTGATGGTTCTTCTCAAACAGACAGGTGTGCCTGCACTACACAGCACTGATGTACGGGTGTGTCTCAATTCAAAGTATCCAAAATAATGTTAAATCTTTGTTATGGTTCTCTACAACAGGATTTTGAATTTTTTTTTAACAAGTGTTTGAATTGAGATCATGTATCTCTTTTCTAGTGGTAAGGTCTGTTGGAGTGGTGCTATTGCCTGAGTCTCTTACTATAAACATACCTGCTCTTATGGTTATGATCACATTTTACTCTAATGTAAACCAGAATAAACAATGAATAATGTCATATAAGACTACTTAATGTGTAAATTTAGCAACTCAAAACACTGGGTACTTTAAAAAAATCATCTGGCTTCTTTTTATGGTTTTGATGTTCCTGGTGGGATTTTTCTCTGCATATATTTGTTAGCAATCTCATCTACAGTTACAGTGAAAATGATAGGTGTCTTTAGAGAGTGATTCATATCAGCCTACGATGGGTGTCTAAAACAGGTTGGATGAATTATCCTCTCATAGTGTGTAGAAGTAACTCTTCACAGACTAATGAACAGATAGGTGTCTCCCAACTTTTGATCTGGAAAAGGCAAATAAAAACCCCAAGACTACTGCCAGCAGAAATACTGACAGGAGAATTCATACTGCTTTTGGAAATCTGCAAGATCCACAAGCTGAAAGAAGTTTAAAATTGTAAATGGAGTCTGGATGACACACTAAGACTGGGAGCCTGCATTTGAAATTGAGAATATAGTGGGAAATACTGATTTATATCCAATTGGTATACCTTGTTGCTTCTCTATGAAAAATTAAGGATGGACTTTTGGGAAAAGTAAAATATTGAGAACCCATTGTAAGCTTTTTGCTGAAAATAAATGGGATATTGGGGAGATCTTCACTTGTTATACTAGTAAATGGTCTATAAGTCACTTAGGTCTTACTGGGATTTCTGCCAGTACAATACATCATTCTTTTTAATTAAAATACTAGTTCTACCCAAAAGCACTAAAACCCATCAAAATTTTCAAAAAAATCTTGTCCTTGTTAATGTGAAATGTTACTTTGTCTGAGTCAGGGACATAATTTTGTCCATGGTATCATCCCCACAAGAAAAAAGCAATGTTGCATAAGGCATTGCTGTATACATGTGTATTTATTTATATGAATATATGATTTTTTCATCATGTAGTTAGGAGAAGTATGCAATCCTATTTAAGCACAGATTCTTCCTGAGTTATGACTGAGTTATGCAATGCTGCTTTCCATAAGCTCACTCCTTGAACAAATAATTTATAAAGCACTGTGTCTCGGGAACTGCGTTCTGATTAGTTTGTTTAGACACAACAGTTTTCATAACTGTCACTGCACATTGAGTTTCTTATATTTGCTTTGGACAGCAAACTGCCAACTACCTGCAAACGCTAGCAACTTCATACGATTTGTTTTGGCAAAAGGTCACCATGCAGAAAATTTTCTGTAAGATGTGGAAAGTCAGATTTCATACACACTATCCTCACTGGAACTAAGGCTCGAGATTGTTGTTTCTATAATACTCATCAAAGCCAGAGCAGCAGAGACAGAAATGCTAGGTTGCTCTCCTCTTTCACTATTAAAGTTTACTGCACTGTGTAATTTCTGATCACGTTAAAGTCCTGTGTAGTTCCTACAGTTAAATTAGGTCTGATGATAGGCAGGGACCACCAAGTTAGATTTTAATCTCCATTGCATTCAGAACAATTCCACCAACTAAAGTCAATTTATTTACTTTTATGCAAATTAGTTCAGATTTTTACCATTTGCTTTTATTTTTGGAAGAAAAATTTAGCAGTTCACATTGACACTCCATAGCCCTTCTTTTATCTGTACATCACTGCACAAGTAAGTGTTGTTTTCTGTTCTCTGTTGTTATGGCAGCATGTTTTTCAGGATATCATATTAATCTGTTTCCTACAGTCTCCTGGTTTTTCCTGTAAAAACCCTTATAGATAAATATATGTCCAGTTTGAGGTATAACATATTAAAGAGATAAATGCCTTGAACTGCATGTAAAATCATCCAGATGCTGATACTGACATTTTCTAATTTTCTTTTTCTTCTTTTAAGTTTTGTTCCCCAATATGTTTACCAGCAATTTGAGTCAGAGTTCTGGATGGGCCAAAGTGCTCCATCCACACAAAACCACAAAAATACATTTGGTACTGTTATCCCCAATATAACACTCTTACCTACTGACATAAATGTGGACCTAAGGCAGATTTCATACCTTCCAGTGAATGCTTTTCTATGCATAGCATCAGAAAAAGACACCAGGAACCATATGTGAGTCCAAAATACACTGTAATCCATGGAACAGAACTTCCCTGGCAACATGTAAAATGATGTTAGCATACAAAAAAATTATGAACAACTTATACCCAAGAGCAGCAAGGCCCTGAGGTTGATTGGTTCACAAAAAGTCCTCCATATGTACATATTTTAAGGAAGTGCATTGATTAGATCATTACTCTGACACCGACACTACAGACATTCATAATCATGAGTTACTTAATGTATAAATGGCACACTGCCATTAATGACAACATTCACAAACATGTTTTGTTTGTGGTTTTTTATGTACATCTCTCAGTTACTGTACCATTTGCAACACCAAAGGAAAGCAGAGAACTGGAAGGCAAAGAATATTCCCACCCACAGCAGTCTCAGACCTCCTGGTTAGGGCTCTTTCTGGGAAAAGTGGGTGATACAACTTTGAACTGAGCTTGTTAAATGTTAATCAAGTTACGCTTTTGTTTTTGTGTAACAGGCTCATACTCCTACACCCATTCACAGATGCCTGTTCCCAGTCCCCATCAAAATTTCTTTCCCCTCAAACAAAGCCAGCAGACTCAGCATTTCATTCAACTGTGGAAGCAAAAAACTCTTGAAGGAGTCATGGGACAGGGAAAAGAATTAGGTGGAGAGGAAGGAGGAGGACTCCTGAGGTGTTTTGGCTGATGATAAAATAAATGTTTCCGTAAGTAGCAGATACACCTCAGGACATTTTGTCACTCCTCCAGCTTCCTGTTCTTTTCTCTGACCAGTCAGGCTTCAATCTACTACTTAGACCAACAGACAAGTTGTTTGTGTGACAGTTCTCTCACTAAGAAAGAAATCCTTTAGCGAGAAGGTGAGAAGAATGTATTTTTCTTGATTTCTTTGAAACTGATTTGCCAGTTGTGCTTATAAGGCAAAATAAAAATCCTGGCATTGTTATTCTGAACCTCCTCAAACTGAAGCAATGAGTGACTTGAGACTGTTGCCTCCCTGGTGAATCCTGTAGCCACTCGACTGTAAGGTGAAATCGTACCTGCTACCAGTTGTATCCAGAAAGAAAAGCATGTTGTCCTTAATTCCTTGAAAGAAAAGACAGTGACACTGCTTTTCTGAAATAAGTTCTGTCTCTGTATTTCCAGTGAACACAAATGAGATTCCTGGTGAACATAAATACTTTTCTGGGGGTCTATATGATGCATGGATTCTGCCACAGTCATGTTGATAACCATTATTTTGAGTTGGAATTCAAGGACCTGACTGTTAACATTAAATGACTTGCTCGTGGATAGTCACTGTACTAGAGAAGCAAGAATGCAAGTTAAAAGTAATTGTCTTCCTTGTCTGTTCCTCTAGTCACAGCATTCCAGAGAGGAAAATCAAAGTAAACCTTAGAAGTCAAATCCCAGTGGTGCTGGGAGTTATGGCTGTACTCTACGAGCAACACAGACAGAACAGAACAAACAGGCTTTCATGAAAGTTGAGGGTGAAGGCTGTATTCCAGACTCATTGCATCATTTTGTTTCTTCCATTTTTTATTACTTTATGTCCTTCAGAGGAGCATATTTTATTGGCTAAGTCAGAAGGAGTCAGAACAGGGCATTCAACTTTCTTGTGGACTTGTGCTTTAGGGAAGCCACTTACTGTTTTCCACATGCCACTCATAGGATGGGTTACTAGTGCTTATTTGTAGCAACAGATGGAGTTAAGCTAAGCTGCAAAGTACGTTGATATTCTTGACTAAAAGGTGCTGCACAAAATGCAAATTATTATTGTTTCTCTTCTCTTCATCATGACACCTTTTGGCTCCAATTCTACCCAGGTATGCTCTTCTTTCTCCCCTTACAATTGTGTTATAGTGTTCTACTTTTTCCCTCCAATCACCTCATCTTTTCTTCCACATCAAGAAACATTTCTCAGTACCAGTTCTGGCATTTGGGCATAAGGAGCATGCCCCACTTAGAAACACAATCTTATATCACCATAAAATGTGGTTTTCTCCCATTCAGCTCTGGATGCCATTTGCAATAGTTCAATAAAATATTCAGCAGAATAGCTGATGATGGGTCTGATTCTTTTCACATGTCACAGTTACTCCCATGTAACACCATTGCCTCCAACAGCATTCAGCTGGTTTTAAGTGAGTAGTAACAGAATTAATATAGCTGAGATATTTTTAAATATCCATAGCATATCAAGTGTGTGCCACACCAGCGCACTGCACATTTTTGTCATTACCAGCCCAAACAGCAAGGCCTCTGTGGAACTCCGTAGCCTCCAAAAGTCTAGATAAAGCACACAAGCAGTAAAGATAAAACATTGAAGGTATTAATTTATCAAAATTGTGTGAAGAGAATTTGCCAATTTCAGGGCGTACTGTAAGACCCTACCTATGGGCAAAGCATTTCCATTTTCACTAATGTGGGTGCTGCTAATACTACATATATCCTGTAACTTCTTTCCATGAGGAATACCTTAAAAGCATGGAGAAGCAAGAAAAATCCTGCTGTTACTTCATAATTTTCCTGATATAGAGACATTAACTCAAGCAGGAATAGTGAGCCAGGTAAGAGGATTCTTGCTAGGTTTGCATCAAATTATTTCCAACAGCATTTGCTATTTACATAACACCAGTGAAATATTTTTAGATGCTCTGTCCAACTAAATTTGTCACAGTTATCTCAGTGAAATCACTTTTTCTTTCTTTTCAAATAAATTTCCTAGATGTTTTCTAATTCTTAGAAATAGAATTAAAGAGTTCTAAAACTATTAATTATTGAAAAGGAAAAAGAGGCAATCTAAGAAATTAGAATTTAACTAATTTCTTTAATTAAAATATTCAAAACCACCTTCTGTTTTTTAATGAAAAACTTCTCCTTGAAACAGTGATAATCGATGTGGACTTTGAGTAGAGAGGTCACACTTATATACCTTATGGAATTTTTTTAAGACATTACTGCTATGGCAGATAAGAGAAATTCAATGCGTGTACTATACTTAAATTTTAAAAAAACAGCTGACAAGTTTCTATCTCTCTATAGAGATAAATTACTTAGGTACCATCATGGAATGAAAAGAATTATACGGTAATGGACAAAACACTGATATAAGAGCAGAACACAAAAAGATACCTGAATAGGGATGTTTCACCCTATTAAAGAAGAAAAAAGTGGATTAAATATACAAATTAGGAACAAATTTGAAGACTACTCCTCTATATCTCCCAGACTGGATGCTGTGCATGACTACAAAAGGGAAACCAAAGACTGAATGAATCCATTTTTGTGCTTACTCCACTCTGCACAGGGCAGGAAGTATATAGACCTGTCAAGGATGGTCACACAGATGGAATTTAGATCTGTTGTGCCTGCACTATTGGACCAAGGTAGCACTTATGATGAGAGATAAACAGTTATTTTAACAAAGACAAACAAGTCTTCTAAGCTGTCAGTGATTTTAATGTCAGACAAACAGTGACTAACAGAGGGTGATTTCCTAGCTCCCCGTGTCCCACAGAGAAATGATAGACATCAATGTTCTTCCCAGAAGCAAGGAATGAGGAAGAAAAAGTGGTTCTGAGTCAAAGGAAAGCTGAGCCACCAAAGCCATGAGGCAAGCAATGTGTCTGCAGGCAAATAGAAATGCAAACTCTGCATTGTTATTGGCACATGGAGCTGGGGGAGACAGTGTCCGTAGCATGGCTGAAAGATTGTCTCACTCCCTCCCTCCAAATCCAGCTCTGCAAACCTCTTCCACTTGATTTTGGGCAGGGTTCACTTCTGTACTACGCATGGCAAGTATTTTCCTATAAGACATAAGAAAACTCTTGAAGCCAAGCACAAATACAAAGATATAATGTGTATTAGGAGTAAATGTGATCCAGTCTGGTATTATACCAGTGCTCCACCAATAAGAAAAAATTGAATTAATCTGGCAGCACAGAGTAACTGATAGTATAGGGGCAGTGATGGGGGAAGAGCAAGGAGCATTAATGAGTTAAGGAAATAGAAAGAAGAAATGTCTGTTTGTGGAGGCAAAAATACTGAGGGAAAAAGAGCACAAGGCAGATGTGTTAGTTTGAATAAGGTTGCACAATCTTATGTCCTTATTAACTAGCCCTAGGTGGTTGGGGTTTTGAAAGTATGCAAATAAAAACATTCTTGGAGTACTGTGAACAAATAAGCAGGATAATTTTTGTAGAAAATGATACTCTCAAAGCTTATTCCATTTTTTATTAAATAGAAAGTTATACTGATGTAACATTAAGAATGAGATTTTAACTGAAATATTTAAACCAAAGGTTTCTTCAGAAACCCTCAAACTATCCTCCTGAGTATATGCATAACAATAGGCTCTTTCATTATGTACGAAATTTTTGCATCAGACACCGAATAATAATTATTTTCTACTGTAGCTTCACCCCAGCCTACCTGGAGTTTCACAACATTGCAGCAGAAAGTTGCTTTCTGAAAAGGCATCTCCTCAAACAGGCAATGATCTACCAGATGCTAAGAGGATACACAGAAACATGAGGGAGGGCTTAAGCCAGTATATAGGAAAGAAACCAGATGTGTGAGAAACATTATACAGGCACTGTCAAAAATGAGGAAAGAAATAGCCTGAAGAAGCAGATGGGTGGACATGGTGACAATAATATCAAACAACAAAATAGACAACAAAATGCCAGGCGGGGGGGAGAAGGAAGGAAAAAATTCCTATATTTGGAGAGAAAAGCAGGTAAATATGAAAATTTTTGAAAATAAAATGAGGATTCATGGATTTTTCGAAGATGTGTGTATACAAAGATGCATAGCAAAGATAGCATCAGTAGTAATGATTGTTATAGCTCTGAATTTTTCAGGATCTCAAACAGGTTAATGACTGTGGTGTACCACTGCGACTAAAATTATAGATGGCCTCAAAATGAAAGGTACAAACACCCGGATCTTTTTAGGTGCTCCTTTGAAATTTTATAAAGTGTTATATAAATACACTGGTGCAATCTTAATTGATCTTCAGCATTTTTAAACAGGCATAAAAGCACCCATGCACAGAGCTGTACTGATTTTATTGATATTATACAAACATTAATGGTATCTTTAACATTTAGTTCACATTATGCAAAATTCTTGTATAGATAACCACAGTTAAGCTGATTTGCAGCTTTCACTAGTTGGCACTATCTGCATTAAGTTTTCAGTGGACTTAAAACACCAAACTTTTGAATTTATTTTTGATGTGGGTATTTTCCCTCAAAAATCTCAACAAACACTGAGAGGAAGAAAATGGACACCAGCCTAGAACAGCTTCATTGATATAATGGACTTGATGTCTGTCTGATAAATGTTGATACTCAGGCAACGCGAGTGCTTCAATAGCTTTTTCTATGGTTCTTTGCATTTCATTTACATTAATTAAAATAATTGACTAAGTACAGAGTATATTAGAATCCAGTCTACTATATCTTTGGAAGGCATAACATCTTTGGATAGTATTAGAAAAGCGATCTGCCTAAAGGCAATTCATTTGTTTACAGCAGGTTGGGAGATGTGTCAAAAATGTCAAAATGAACACAAAATAGGCAACAACATGGAGGAAAAAGGAGGAGTAAGATTAAACAAATGTTAAAAGGTTCCTATAATAATTTTCTACAGAGTGACTTCTGAGTTACATTGCTGTAAAAGAAAGAAGAAATGAGGAAAAAGTTAGGATAAATTGACTAATAAGAGGAAGACATCATTGAAAGAAACAATAAGGCCTCAAAAAGACAGTGAAAGTAATTTATTGACAGCCTAGGTAAGCATTGCTAAAAATTTTAATGAATTCTGAGGCTCAGTGTTCACAAAGGAGGATTGGGAACAGATGCCAGAAACAGACATAAATTTAACAGCAGAGGTGGAAAGCATACTGAAGAAACTCAAGATCGTGCCAGAAGAGGTGACCTAGAAATTAGAACATTTAAAGACTGACAAAACTAAAGGACCAGAAGGTACACATTTGATGAAGCGTCCCAAAAGAGATAGGCAAACCTTTAGCAAGTTTATTTATAATCCCTTTGGAATTGAAAAGGGCAAAGTAGCACATATTTAAGAAGTGATCTAGCTAAAATCTAGAAAGCTTGACTTGTAAGATAAAAGGTGAACCAAATACTTTAAAAGGTAAAGATGTCAATTAATTACATGGATTTTCAAAAGCTGTACAAGGCCACATGTGTGAATTTCAGAATTACTCAGAAGTGCACTTCTATCTTAAAACTGTATGAATCGTTGTTTATCTACTAGTATTTTTAAATTCTGTTTCTTACTTTTGGTACTCTTTCTGTGTTAATGAGCTCTATAAAATGACAGGTGATCACTAGTAATGTATGTGAATACTGGAGACTTTGCCATACAATTCTAGCAATAAGACATTGAAAGCATTGTATCATGTGGTCTCAGAGAAAAAGAAGGAAAAAAGGAGTGAGACTAAATTTTAAGCTTTAATCTTTCCATTCTGAAGAAGGACCACCATTTGTTTGTGGTTTTATGGCTCTGGCAGGGTCACAAGTCAAGAAAGAGGTTGACTGGAGAGAGTTCAAAGAAAAGCCACAAAGATGATCAGAGGGCTGGAGAACCTGTCCTATGAGGAAAGACTGAAGGAGTTCGGTTTTTTCTCCTTGGTGAAGAGAAGACTCAGGGTGACCTTTTCACAGTATTCTAATACTTAAAGGGCAGGTGCAAAGAAGATGGAGACTCTCCCTTCACAAAAAAACCACATGGAGAAGATGAGAGGTAACAGGTTCATGTTTCATTAGGAGAGGTTTCATCTTGATACAAAAAAGGAATTTTTTATGATAAGAAGAACCTGTCACTGGAAGTGAAGTCCTCACTCGTGGAAGCGCAATTAGACAGGATGCTCAGTAATCTCACCTAGGCTCCCTTTGAACCCTGTTGAACCAGATGATGTTTCAAGGTTCCTTTAAACTTGGTCTGTTCTGTAATTCTATTCTATCATGAATTGGTTCATTTGCAAGACTGATAGGAGCTGTTGATTCCCTTGAAGGCAGGGAGACCCTGCAGAGAGACCTTGACAAATCAGAGGATTGGGCAATCACCAACAAGATGAAGTTCAACAGAGACAAGTGCTGCATCCTGCACCTGGGATGGGGCAACCCTGGATGTATGGATAGACTGGGGAATGAGACACTGGAGAGCTGTGCTGCAGAAAGGGACCTGGGGGTCCTGGTCAGTGGCAAGCTGAACATGAGCCAGCAGTGCCGTGGCAGCCAGGAGGGCCAGCCCTGTCCTGGGGGCAGCAGGGACAGCATCGCCAGCCTGAGGGGAGACCTCACTGCAGTTACATCTTCATCTCAAGGGGAAGAGGAGGGCAGACACTGATCTTTTCTCTCTGGTTACCAGTGACAGGACCTGAGGGAATGGCCTGAAGTTGTGTCAGGGGAGGTTTAGGTTGGATATTAGAAAAAAGTTCTTCACCCAGAGGGTGGTTGGGCACAGGAACAAACTCCCCAGGGGAGTGGTCACAGCACCAAGTCTGACAGTGTTCAAGAAGTGTTTGGACAAAGCTCTCAGGCACACGGTGTGACTCTTGGGGATGGTCCTGTGCAGGGCCAAGAGTTAGACTCAATGATCCTTATGGGTCCCTCCCAACTCAGCTTATTCTATGACTCTGTGATTCTGTGTTTTACCATGTCCTTCAGTGAGTTACAGAAATGTATATTCATTTGGAAATACTGAGAAAATGCTCAATAATACACACAGCCATATATTTTCTGTTCTATATGCTGGAGATGCTTTTGGTATTCCAGGGAGTTATCTGTGTCTCTGCTTCTGGACATGTGCTTTTTTAAGGCTGAATCTGACATTGCCAGGCATTTTCTCTGCAGTCCAGAATATTTTAGCCCTTCACTGCACACCTACAGGATGCTTGAAATGGCTGCAATTTCCAGCCCACAACTTCTGTTGCTTGACAGCTTTTTTTAAAAAACATAAATCTGGCCCTGCATATGATTTTTAACCCTCTGAAAATACCAGCTCGCTGAAGTTTCCACTCATTCCTGATTTTATCAAAGGATTTTCCTGTGATATAATCCTCTAATCCAGAAGTCTTATGAACTTAATTAAATTCAACAAAAAGAAACTATGACAACTACAGAATTTAGATACTTTGCTTAGTTTGCAAAAAAGGTTTTAAAGAACTTCAAATGGATTAACACTGACAAAGGCTATGGAAAAATTATCTCTAGAGTTCCTAGCAAAGTTTTTTCAGAGAACTCAAGAGAAGTTTGCTGCAGGCCTGGTGATCTATGGTACTGGCAGTACATTACATTAATGGCCTAAGGATTGACATATATATTATAAAGGGTAGTTATAAGTTCCAACAGTTGTGAATGAGGAAAGTATCAGACAAGTATAAGGCCAAAGTATCACTATTAAGACAGATTTTATTCACCTTATATAAAAGTAACCCGAAACACAGAATGTGCAGTAACAGGCTGAAATTTGATGACTGCACAAAACTGGAAAATAAGTCAAAATGAATGAGGTGGACACTAAAATAAAGAGCAGTTGGAAAGGCTAAGACCAAGGACAGATATATGGTTATGACATAATTCAGAAAAATATAAGAGAAAGACACTGAAGATGAAAGGAAAGATTTTCAATTTTCAAACAGCAATACAGAAAATCTAGGTGTAGTGGAATATATCACGTAAACCTTTGACCTATTGCTTATAAGCAGTAAATTCTAAGAAACTGAAACTAGGGCCACATAAGAGGACTTTGGAAATGTAATTGAGTGGGAATTATTTGACTGGTGTAGAAATGGGACCAGGGAAATAGTATTTTATTGGGCATAACACCCACAAGTAAAGGGTTACAAGTATTGAATAAGGAAATTTTGGTAGGGGCTAAATTCCTGGAAGATGTTTTATTGAAATTAACAGGCTTCTGAATATATATATTAAAAAAATAAAGCTAACATAAACCAAATAGCTTTCACTTGGTTTTAGTGAGCATTCTGATTACTTTAACAAATACCTCACGTTGTTTATCATACTATACTGTTCAATTCTGTGAATGTAAGTTCACTGAAGTTCACCTTACAGGAAAAAAATGCTCTCCCCAAAGCCCAGAAGAAATGGATAGTCTTTTGATAAATGGCTACATCCAACCCCATGCCCAATCTTCCCAATATGTTATCATTGTATTTTTGCTGTAGGTCTGCCACCAAGAACAAGTTGTTCTTCATCCAGAGATATGCTCAGTTTTGTGACTGCTGAACACAGGACTAGGTTACCCAAGATCTGAGCACTCTGCCTTCACTCTGGGCAGCAGAGCTGAGACGTCTCAACAGCAGGCAGGAAATGCGTCTCCCTGAAGGTAGGGAAAGATTTGTTTCTCTGTGACTGTTTTTTTCCCTGAAAATTTCTGGCCTCCTTTCTCCTGTAATGGTTCTTGGGTCACAGAGCCTCAGAACGGCTCATCTTCCATTTCACTCGTAAGCTATGCAGCTTCCTCTGAACTCCTTTTCTATAAAATATGTCTAGTTTATTACCCCAACATTGAATGTGAGGCTTACAGTTCTGTTTGATTTCACTGAGATTTCTTGTGGACTGGTGCAAGTATCTGATGCACATATCACAGTACATCCCTAATGACAATAGATAGGGAGAAAACCAAGGTACTCAGCAAGTTATTCATATCAGTCTTCAAAGGCAGTCAGGCTTCCTATGTCTCAAATCCCTGAACCTCCAAGTTGGGAGTAGGGGAGCCAAGTCCCTCCCACTGTAAGAAAAAAGCAGGTTTGAGGCCACCTGGTGAAACTCAATAGGCACAAGTCTCTGGCCACTGATGACCCCAGGGTCCTGAGGGAACTGATTCATATGATTGAAAGTCGCCCTTCATCCTATTTGAAAATTCATGGCAGTCAGGTGAAAGCCTCAGTGACTTGAAAAAAAGAAACTTCACATCCTTTTTTAAAAAGGAGATAAAGAAAATCCAAAGAACTACAGACCAACTCACCTTACCTCTGTTCCTGGGAAGACCATGAAACGTATCCTAATGGAAGCTGTGTTAGGGCACATGCAAGGCGAGGATGTGCCCCAAGACAAGTAACATGGCTTCACCAAGGGCAAATTGTGCCTGGTCAACCTGGTAGCACTCTATGACAGAGTGACTGCCATGGTCAACAAGGGAAGACCGACTGTTGTGATCTACGTAGGTTTCTGTAAGAACTTTGACACACTCCCACACAACATCCTTCCCTCTAAATTGGAGAGACATGGGTTTGAGGGGTGGACTGTTTGGTGGATAAGAAAATGGCTGGATGGACACACCCAGAGCAATCTGGTCGATGGCTCTATGCCTGGGAGGAGGCCAGTGACAAATGGTGTCCCTCAGGGCTCTGTCTTGGGACCGTTGCTCTTTAAAATCTTTATCAATGACTGAGACAACAAGATTGAGGCCAGCCTCAGCAAGTCTGCGAATAACACGAAGCTGAGTGGTGCAGTTGACACAACAGAAGGAAAGGATGCCATCCAAAGGGACCTGGGAAAACTTGAAAAGTGAGTCCATGACAATGTAACAAGGTTCAACAAGTCCAAGTGCAAAGAGGTGCACCAGGATTGGGGCAATCCCAGACATGAGCACATTGACAGCGGCCCTCTGGAGACATTGGATAAAAAAATAAAAACTTGTGCTTGCAACCTTCAGCAGTGATTCTCCCCCTCTACTCTGCCCTCCTGAGACCCCACCAGGAATACTGTATCCAGCTCTGAGGTCCTCAGCATAGGAAAGACATCATCTGTTAGTGTGGGTGCAGACGGTGGTCACAAAGAGTACTAGACCATCTCTCCCACAAAGACAGGCTCAGAGAACTCTGGTTGTTCATCATGGAGATAAGATTCTGGGAAGGTCTCACTGTGTGCTTCCAGCACACAAAGGGGGCTTATAAAAAAGGAGGTTGAGTTGACTTTTTACATGGTCAGATAGTGATCAGACAGGATGGAATAGTCTTAAGATAAAAGAAGAGAGATTTCATTTAGATGTTGGGACAAAATTCAGGTAAGTGTAGTGAGGCACAGGAACAGGTTGCCCAGGGAATTTGTGGGTGCCTTATCCCTGGAATTGTTCAAGGTCTGATTGGACGGGGCCCAGAGAAACCTGATCTAGTGGCTGGCATCCCTGCCCATGGCTGGGGGGCTGGAACAAGATGATCCTTAAGACCCCTTCCAACCCAAACTATTTTATGATTCTATGATCCCCAGTTGAAACTCTATACATAATGAGCTGAAGATCTGAATGAGAAAGTGACTAGTTGTTCCTGGTTCTTGTGCCCATCCTCAGACATCTCATGTGCCACGTACACATGAAAGAAACATAGAATATAAACAAGATGAAAATCCTGGGTTGACTCCAAACCATCCTCACTTATCTGCATATTTCTCATATTGAGCACATGATTTACCAGCAAGTGCTACAGTGAATTTCAATTTAACCTAAAGACAATGCAAAGTCACTAGAAACACTGAACATTGGGCAGTTTTTTTAGTGTTTCAACTATAATTTATAAGTGTGGTAACAGGTTTTTGTGAAATGGTACAGCAGACAACACAGAGAAAAGACTGGATTTTTTTCTGAGAGAGATCTGCTTTTTATAGTAATTGGGATATAAACACCTAAAATCAGGATTTTATACTAAAAGGGCAAGCTAACCTTACTAATGGTGATTACTCACTGTATAATAGAAAAGGAAATAAAAGCTTTTTTATAAAATGTATCAAATCCTAAGAGTGCTGTTAAACTCATTAAAGAAAAAATGAAGTTAGAGAAACTGGTCTTATTTTTTTTCACTCCCAGTAGAGTTCATTTCTACTTCAACAACTAAGCCAAGGTCACATTTAACTCACTTCAATTTCACCCAGTGCACAAGCTAATGTCAATAGTACAGCTGCCATGCAGAGCTAAAGACTGATGGTTAGACAAAGCCATTTACACAAGGCTGGGTCTTTCATCTTCTCTCAGCTAGTGACATAAGAAAGCACTGAGGTTATTCTCAACTAGAGACTAAAACTGGCATATTAGAAAAAATGTTATTCTCCTTAGCTGTCACACAAAGGATCTGAAGAAATGTAGAAATGTTTTTTTCCTTGGTCATCTAGGGAGATCACAAAGTGACTCTAATAGCCTTCACTCTGAAATTTTCACATGGTTTAAGTGATTGCCAAGTCTGATATTTTCCATTTACACTTCATTGCCATCAGAAAAAGAAAAAAATCAATATACCTACCTACTCAAGTGTGTCACAGGATGAGCTTATAAAAGAAGACATCAGTCTTTTTAGGGCATGAAAAATATACTTATTCAAATATATCTTATTTAAAATGACATAAATTGCAGTGGTTAGTCAAGATTCGATTTCCTCTAAAATATAAGACTTAAAATATTCCCTGACTTGCCAAGGAATAAGAATCCTTCAAACTGTTGATATGTACAAATGTACTCGTTTTCTCTTGTAAGTTATACCTGTCACAGTGTACCAATATTAGTGACTACCTCTAGGAATTTTAATGGGAAGGTGAGATCTAACATATTATCACATTTCTCTGAGATGGTACAAATAACTGGAACTTTGCCAAAACATGGGAGCAATAGCTTTTATTATTATTATTATTATTATTTCAATTATACTGTGTGTATGAATTTGAGTTGCCTTAGGTTGTTGGCCCTAATATGATTCCATATGATGTCATGCAGCTCTAACAAGCTCAAACACCCTAAGCAGAGCTATCTTCCCCTTGCATGCTATAGCTCTTACATATTTTATCTGTCTTGTTAAAGATTTCTAGCAATTTCCCTGGAACAGTATGCAATGTCTTTGTTTTATATTAATAAAATATCACAGATACAATGGAATTGTCTTGTCAAAGATTTGACTGCTTGGACACTGTCAAGAACATTTGACAAGTGAGAGCCAAATTTGTCCCTGACTGTTCTGCTCTCAATGGAAGCTGACAGGTCATCATTCACCTTATGATGTCGTTTCAACCCCATTATCTTTTCTACCTTGTTTTAGCACCTCTCTCTGGCAAAGGTAGTGAGTAAGATGTTGAAGAACTGAGGTGGTATTTCAGGCTGTCTGCCAGCAAGTGCTGAATAATAATGGAATTTGTTTGCTTACAAATTGAGCAATTGAATTTAGACATTGAGGGGGTCACCTCTGTGATTTGTCCCATCCCCAGATGGTCAATCATCTAAAAAGGCAGAATTACAGGGTCAATCGTGGAACTCTTTCCCCCATGTAGTAGCACAACATACCAACCATACAACTACTAGGCCATCCCCCACAGTTACAAGTATTTCAAGGTCAATTTATCAATTTAACAGCTTCATCTTCTTAATCACTAAACTTCTGTCTCTTTGAGCTTGTGCTGAAAGACTGTGGCTGCTAATTAAAATGGAGCTTTACTAGCAAGTACACAAATTAGATCCTGTCAGTAAGTTTATTCTAACTATTGGTCATTTCTAAATGCCTTTTTAATCCCCTAATTTTTACATTAAAATTCAAAAGCCTAACAATCTTAATCACCCCTACATCAAATTCATCATTAAGAACAGGAAGCCAGATGGTATAATTTTGATTTACCGGACTTCAGCGTGAATTAATGTACTGAGTGCCGATAATGAATACATCAAACCTGATATTGCAGAAACCTATGAATCTGGCATGTTAAATTAATAACACACTTTGCACAATGAAAGCATGTAAGCTCATATAAAACTGAGGAGTAATGGTCCCTTTTATTTTAAATGGTCTTTATTAGCCTGCAGTTTTGACTCTTAAAAAAAAGAGATGAACATTGTGGTTAAGAAAGTTCTGTCTGATTCCTATCTGTTCTTTTCCTTTTTTTATTTAGGTCTGAAGTGAAATGAAAATAAACATATAAATATCCACCTTATTACAAACATTATAGTTGTGAAAGATATACTGGTGAAGAAAGGGCCCCAGTGAATTGACTTCAATTTGTTTTGAAATTACCATTAAAACTTTGACTGGCATGCTGAAATACACTTATCCCAAAAAGTTGTAGTACAGTGTTGTTTGCTACATGGGATAGTCATTCACCGCATGGAGTCTGCAACAATTTATGTAGATTATGCTACTTTTAAAAAATATTTTTCTCATATATTTTTATTTCTAATGTGTATTGCTTCTTGTTCCAATATACCTGTGGTGACTATGAAGCTGAATTCCATTTTATTAGAACACAGGGTCAGGAATTAGTTTTACTGAAGAACAGAGGAATCATGCATTTCAAAATAGCTGTTATTAAAAAAAGTACTTGGTAGGAAAGGTCCATGTCTACCATGTTTCCTGATTTTCTAGGTATTATATAGCATGGAGATGGCATAGACTTTAGCATTCTTGAAAGAAAATTGATGGATATCAAATGTGAACCAGTGAATAGCTTGTGTTGTGGCAGTGAGAGATACACAGGGCTGAAATTACTTTAATATATTCCTTCTGAACACATAATTTCATATTTATTTAGTGTAAATTAAAAATGTGTCAGTTGTTACAAATTCTTGTGGACCTATAAATAAAAGGAACTCCACCTAATTCTTATTCACACCAAAGGCAAAATTGTCTTCGACTTAAGTGAAAACAGGATTTGGCTCAAATACCTAACTGTAGTAGCTGAAGCTTCCTTTTCAGATATATAGCAGCAACACAAGCAGAAGTAGATTCTCCAATGTGAATTCCAGTTCTGAAGTGCATCTGAGTTATATAGCTCCTAACTGATATATAGTTTGGAATGTTTTTACGGTGAACAATCTAAAATGCACAAATGCAGGCCTATAGAGCACAAGCCAAAAAGGCAGGATGAGACTGGTCTCTGTTTTGGAAAGCACAGACTGTTTGCTGTAAAAGCATTTAAAGAGTTAGAAGATGCCTAGTCCAGGCCTGAGCAGGATAAAGCTGACTGAATAGGTTAACAGGAGCATAAACATTTCCCTGGGTTTATTCTGTCTCTCAATTTTCA
Organism: Daphoenositta chrysoptera; assembly: GCA_013397915.1. NCBI lineage: Eukaryota > Metazoa > Chordata > Aves > Passeriformes > Daphoenositta > Daphoenositta chrysoptera. Next base: position 601,941 of record VZRO01001165.1, on the reverse strand, counting down.
CACAGTAAGTGAACATTTCAACAGTCTCACTGTAGCTGTAGGAAATGTATTCAATATAGCGAGGGTAGGATAATACCAGGGAAAACGTTGCAAACCTGAATAAGGTGCTACTTTGCAGCTAGTTTTCCTTATTGCATGAGTGTGCTCTTGCACTTACCACTATGGCATACAATTTGTACTGCTTAGAGATAAACTGCTAAGATTGATTCCTGAACAAAACAAGGGGTGCATTACACATTTGTCTAGAGAGGATATAAAAAACCTCTTATGTGCCTCCTTTATATATTTAGTGTTTTTACCCTTAGAAGAAGTAGTACTTTGCTAATATTTGAGGAGGGATGAGAAAGATAGCTGTTCCCAAAAAAATAAATTTAGGCTGAAAACTGTTCTAGAAATTTGGATAGAAATAGTCAGTTGTTCCTGGATGGAAATGTTTCTCACTCTTAAATCTCTAGTTGAAGTTCATTTGACAAACCTATTATAAAATGAATAAATGTAGCTCTGTGTGATTTGTCCATTGTCAACATGTTAGCACAATTTATTTGAAGGTAGATTGATGAAGGATGGCTGAAGGAGTTTACCCTCCTGAGTTAAAGAATAGAAAACCCTTTTTCCTTAGCATTTCTCTTTTTTTCTTAGAAGTTCACAAGAGTAGATATACAATTATCCTCGACTTGCTGATGCAAAGGAACAGAGCATTTAGTTTCTTGTCACTGTCTCTGAAATTCCTAAAGGTACAATTAGCATTTCATTTGACATAATGTTGAAAGGTTCATAGATTGATCTTCCCTAAAATGCAGCAAGAATTTTTTGAAATGCAAATTTTGACATTTATTAACTTTTATTCCATATCTGTTTATAGACTGTAAAACTGTGCATACATTTAACTCAAAGAAGCTAAAAGGACAATGTTTAGGTGGATACTCTGTGTTATAATAAAAGTCTATTTTATTGTTTCAACAATGAAATTTTTATTATCAGAGATTTATGATATCAGCACAGCAGTTTTTACTGCATGATTCACAGTGTTTTTATAGATGTATATTCAACAAAACAAGGAGAGAAATTGTACTGCAGTGCTCTCTCTCAGGAGTGCATTTCCCCATTGAAATAATGTCAGCAGTTTTCCACCTTCAAAGCCCTATGTTTTCAAATCAATTAACAATTCTAATTGTGCTGGAACAGTTGTTCACTTAGCTTGGCAAATGGGACAGGAAACATTATTTCCTTTCTTTGCCTAAAATGAAGACTTTAATCTTCTGAACCATATTTAACATATGAAAAACACACATCTGAAAAGTTAGGCAGTTTGGAAACTCACTCGATTGTAAATATTGTTTTTCTCAGTGTTCAGGCCATGGTAGAAGAAAGGAGAAAGAGCACTACAGTTTCCCCTCTGGGTGCCAGCAAACCATCTTAGGATTCATTCTGAATGTTTCAGGTGAGATTTGTATCTATCTGGACAGCTGTAAGAGTTATTGCTTTTGTAAGATGGTAAAACAAACACTGGTTCTGACCAAACTAGTGATACTAGAATGCAGATCTGTATCATGTTACACAGGACTGACATAAAGTAAGTAATACAACATGCCAGAGCCAAGACTTAAAGGCCAAATTTACATTCCATTTTATTTATATACATATATATTGTGTGCTTAAATACAGGCATAGTAAAAGATATAATTGCGATGACTTCATGCAGAGACTAATATCCAACAGTTAAAATAAATGTGCTTGTTTCTTGTGCAAACCCCAAAGCCATTTTCCAGAAGGGCAAAATAAAATTACCCCATTTTACAAGTGGTACAATTTTGTGGTACAATGTAGAATCATATAACAAGCCCTTTTCAGGATTAAAGATAGTGCTTTATGCTGAACAAAACAAAAATCCTCTAGCAAATAAAAAAAGTACAAATGTTATAGAATTAAAGGCTATACATTTACATAGCGCACTTGCATTACTCAGAAGGTCACAAATCAGTAATAAGGTCTATTATTCATATTAAGAGAAGTACTCAGTACAGATTATCTGTATGAAGGATCTGGTGAGCATTAACATGTGTACTCACCTCAGTCCTAACCGTGTGAAGGAATTTGCCGAGAATGTGGTAATATTCTGTCCATTAAATTCATGGATGGTTAGAAAACCATTTTTAGCACAACTGTAGCCATGTCTTCGTGCAATCTAAGCAGTTTTCACTCGCATAGCACTGCTGGAGATACTGTTTTTAACATTTTACTTATTCAGATCCATTCCAAGAAAGAGATAAAACAAAGTTTTGACTTCCATGGTTGTTGTGGGTTTGTTTTCCTTTTACTGTTTTGCAGTCATTTAAATGTCTTCGCTATTTATTTCTGTGCTTGTGTGAGGATGCATTTAGACAGAATATCAAAGTAAAAATGGCAACAAATTTAGGAGTTTATTAGAAATTCAGGGTCTAGAGTTGAATTTACTTGAGTACACAAAGATTATACACTTTTTCCCACCTCTGTCTGTTTAGCACTAGCACAATTGGTCTGCCACCCTCATGACTAAACTCAATATCTCACTGCTAAGATGGACAACACTTTCTTATTGCATAATTTTAATTTTTCACTGATGAGGAAATTGTCTCATTTGTTTCATCTTCCAGAGGAATGGCATTGTAGCAAGATACTTGTCCTGGTTTTCAGGTTTCTGATTCAGAGCCTGAAACTTGACTCAAAACAAGGTGGAAAAGTAGATGAAATTCATCGGAAACCAGGGTCCCCAGGAGTGGTGAAGAAAAGGCTACAAGAAGCAGGTGGGTAATGGTCAGTACCTAGTTGCCATTCATGAAATTGTAGGAGTATTTGACATGGATTTAGTTCTTTTTGTCTGCCTCATCATCATCCATCTCTTTGCCCCTCTTTGCAGAGCTTAGTATCAATTCCCTATTTTGTAAATGATGAATTAAGCTAGACATTATTCAGGTTACTCAGTCACAGTGACTAGCATCTAAATTCAGGAAAGCCTGCGTGCCATGCCAGGCTGCTAAATCTTCACTTTTTTCTGTCCTCTCAGTGGTGATGTGTAGTCATAACACCCAAACTAGGTAATGATAGGGGACAACATTAATGTGATTTGCTCAATGATTTTGTCTAAGCTGATAACAGAGATTAGAGTGGAATGCAGATATGTGTGTGCCACCGCAGATGCACAGACGTGTTTCACCCTGGGTGACTATACCTTTAGAGCAGTACCGTTTCTAAGAATAGATTTAGGCAACTAATCTGAGACTCAGAAGGAAATTAGATCAAAACAGCACCCTTGGAAATATTTGTTACTCACTGGGCACCTTGATTTGTCACTTTCCAAGAACAGCAGGAGGCACACTAAGATGCCCTAGTTCTTGCCTAATACTCCTTTTCATTTCAGAAATTGAGCTTTTCTCTATTTAAGTTTCACTGGGGCTCCACACAGTGGCTTTTCTTACTGATTTCATTCCAGCACTATCAAGTTGCCTACCAAATACAAGGGAAATCTTTCTCCCTGAAAAATAATAGTGTTCTTTTTTCCCCATGTGTAATGGCTAGAACATTCACACAGGCAGTTCCTGTTCCATCACATCCTCCTGGAAGAAGGTTGTAGTCACTAAGATAGTAGCAGTTATGAACACCTGCACTGAGTGTGAATGTTTAGAGCATCTTTTTTAGTGGGAGAGTCCTGTGTTTCTTGTTCCTGCTTGCAATCACGTTGCTGGGTTTTGCATTCAAAAATCATTGGCTTATATGCCAAAATGCCAGATATTTTTGGGGAAGAGAACTTGGAATCACCAAACAGCCAGCATCACCGGGCTAGAAAGCCATATTCCCAGCTTGTTCTTCCTTTCTGGCCCAACAAATCTCAAATTTACTTTGTCATAGTAAGGCATATCTGATAAACAGATTAAAATGAGACTAATTTCTTCAGTTTATTTAACTTTCAAGACTGAAGCTTCTGTGACAGAAAGGTAAAAAAGTTTGTGTCCCAAAAGCATGTTTTTTCCCAATTTCTGTCAACCAGCATAATACATTCTGTTATCCTTTTTTTACAAATGTTGCTTTTTTCTTGCATAATTTCTTAAGGAGGGAAAACAATGCTCCTTCCCCAGAGTAGTGGGGGGAGAATTCTCTAAATAAAAGATAACAGCAGAGCAGACTTCTGCACTGAATCCTTGCTGTCTACAGTGCTTAACTCTTAGTTGATACCCTTCTTATGCTGACTGCAAGGTAAATCTCTCTATAGGAGACTAGTCCTAAGGAGTATAAAATCTGTCAGTCAGATGGTCTTGTGGCATCAAGCCAGAGACTGGTTCCTGGTCCTTTTTTCATTTGGTGGTATAGATACACCCAAACTGGCTGCAGTGCTTCACTGTGAGAAGTAGGTTTGAGAGGTCTGCTATGTCTGTGGCTACACAGTGATATCTTTTTCTTGTAATTGGGAGGAGAGTCATTATTAAATTCTTTGGGGAAAAAATATGGTGGAGCTTTCCTTCAAAAATATATTTTGTGGTGTGGATTCTTAGGTGGCAAAGCGCCTTTCCAAAGTCCCAGGGAGATATGTCTGCTTAAAGAAGACATGGGACTTTAGCTAACCTTTGTCTCTGGTGTTACTCACTTAACCAATTTTAGCTTTTCTGGATATCCCTCTTTGAGAGAGGAAAGTGTCTCAGACACCTAATATGATGTTAGAATTTCTTTTCTAGGGACACTGATAAAGTTAAGAACTATGACATCTGTCTCTGTCCTTTACCAAACTTAACCTTGTCACAGTCTGACCCTGAACAGAACTCCTTGACCTGGAAGCTGCAGCTCATGGAGAACCTGCCTCTCATTTGTACTTCTGGAGAACAATGAGCTATTCACTTCTGCTGTGCTGCAAGGCTTATTCACTTTATGGTCAATTCTCAAATGTCTGTGAGAAGATTATCTGGGTTATGTATTATATGTGTCATGCTTTAAAAAAAAGAAAATCCTTTTCTGACCTCATTCCATGCTTAAAGTCTCATTCTTACAAGGTAAATATACTAAACAGAATGTGCTAGCACTTACTGTGGGGGGTGGGGTGGAACGACACATTTATCTGTGCTTAACTTTATTTGGGGATCCTGTCCCTCCTGTCACTGTTCTTGCAGACATGGCTGTATTTATGCTTGAAATCTGCTGCTATAGAGTTACACAGGGTTTGGTATCTAAAGACCTGTGAACACCTACAATACTGTAAAAGTCATTGTGATTTGGGATGGCTTATTCTTGACCACCCTTTGCCTTCTCCACCATGTAATTCATTCCTGCTATTCTCTTTTTTCCTATTCTTTGTACCTCTGAGCAATTGATTTCTTTTGATAGGAGATTTGATTGATGCTGTCTTGGATAGATATCAGCTTTTTGAATTTAGTTTCAGTGCTTTGTACTGTGGTAATTGTGTAACACTTGAATATTACAGGCGCCTGAGACAGATTAAATAAATAAAATTAAGAGTTGTATGAAATGTTATCCTCTTTTGTTTTTCTTTGTATATTTTGGTTTATTTAGTGAATAGCTTGCATTTTCCAAGTGATATTTGTTAGATATTTAGCATAATAATAACCATTTGGGGATTTCTATCCTGAATGTTTTTTTATTTTTACACAAAGTATTGTATGACACTTATTCCAACTAAGTAGATTATTTTCCTGTCATTTATTTCTTACAGTTCAGCATAACTGAGATACACTTCATAATAATAGGATGATAACATACTTATTGTTCTTATTTTAATCCTTCAGTTTTGTCTTAAAATATGGAATTAGAAAAAGAACTGGTTTCCCCTCTGTTACCAATGTTTATTGACAAAAAATCTTATCTAATGAAAATATTACATCTTCTTTTATGGAATTTTAGACTTCTAACATCAGTTGAACAACTGCATTTCTGGACTTCATATACAAATATGCAAGTGTCTTTAATACTCTGTTCAAAAAAGAATTCAGGGAAGTGACAGACAAAACTTAGTATAACCTCTCCACCTTTAGTAAGATTTACTCTATCAGAGGATATGCAATGGTTGCTGGGATAATGATTACATTAGTTATTAAATTACAACAGAAAATATTAAAACCCTCTGATTAGATAAATGTTTTTAACACAGTTGAAGCTAATATGTAATTCTGTTAAATGAAGTAGAGTTAATGGCATGTTTATGACAAACATGAAAGATTTTTCTATTATATTCTCTGTTTTGCCAAGTTATTAAAAAATGTAGTAGTTTTCATGATTTAATGTTCATATTGCACATGATACAGGGCATTGGTGCAACAAATATCATGTTTTATTAAAACATAAGCATGCTTTCAGTGTCATATCTAGAAACAGAGACTTGAAATTCTGGCACAAAGGTCTGATGCAACCCATCCCATATGAAAGAGCAACCATTACATAATATTTGAAATTAATAGACTTGATTTTCCTTTAAAAGTACTCTGCATAGCAACATAAAGCATTTCAATTTCACCCATTTTAATGTCTGGGAAACTGAGATAGAATATTAGAGCAAAAATGTGTTAGTTGTTGTCCCAAGAGAAGTGTCCAAAGGCAGTGAGGATCTGGTTTTGATACCATGATATTTTCAGCAAGGGAACTTGTATCCAAGAGCTCCACAGTGAGTAGAGCAGCATCTTCCAACATCCTTGATCCCTTTCTTTGGCTTTTACTCAGGTTTTTGCCGAGACTTTGTTTTGGATGCAGACAACAATTCAGTGTTTGTGAGAAATAATGGTATAAGTAGGGGATTTTTTCAGTTGAATTGTTTTGCTGATTATTAATTCTGTTATTTAACAACTATGTTCAGATATGTGTAGGGAATTTGGTCAGTAGCTTGTACAAAAAAAAAATCAAACATTGACCAATCTTTTTGATTTCTCCCATTAATCATGCAAAATGTTGAACATGCAATTATGATATGTAAAAGTTAAAATGTCAATAAAATAATAATACACAATTTCGGTACTTTATTAACTAGAGGGTGAGGGAACGAGTGTCATTCATGGTCTCTCAATAACTCTGCAGGGGACAGGAGTAAGTTTAAGGAGGAGGTGAAGGTTGGAGGACAAGAGAATTTCCCTGGAAGACCTTTGCTTAGAGCTGCCCTTTCCCGGATGACCTCTCTATTATATATTACTGATTTAGCCTGTGATCCAACATATAATTATATGCTTCCTGATTAAATTTCATAAATGTATCTTGCTTGCAAAGGTTTTCAAGATTAAGCTTTCTGAAGAATAGCTTTATCACACAAACGGTGGAATCTTCATTACTCTTTTAAAAATTTGTCTTCATCTTTAGATCTCCCAGTGGTGCTAAACCATGTAGTATGATAGGAAAATTCAAAGAGTAAACATATTAAGCTTTTTAAAAATCTAAATTCTTTACATTTTCTCTACCGCTATATTTGAGCACAATTGTGTACCATATTCCTCTATTATTGGGCACCAATTACTGCCAAAACATGGCATATCTATATATATCTGGATATATCTATATCAATCTATATATCTATATCTCTATATATATCTAGGACACATATAACCATTTACTACTGAATTATTGTGTATAACAGGAGTGCGGAAACTTTGCACCTGTCAGTTCTGGCTGATTTTCAAAATTGTGTGCAAGTGTCAGAAAAATGACCTGCCAGTCTGTGCTAGTGATTAAGGTCCCACACAAATTCTTCAGTGATTTAAAAAGGGTGTTTATCCTTGAAGTGTTATTCTATATGAGTCTGTTCATCTCACAGCTAGCAAGTGAAATGTTTACTGTCTGAATTAGGGATAAAATGATAGCTCCAATGTCAGTAGCACAGTACTGTCCATTTTGTGGCTAGTTTAAAATCACATAGGATGAAATACTGGCCCTGTTGAAGTCAATATGACTCTGACATTGATCTTTCACCAAAATAATTTTTGTTGATTAGCTTTACCTACCCATGACCTGTATTATAATAGCTTTTTGTGGGGACCAGCTTTTTCCTGGGGTTCCAATGCACATTTGCCAATTTTAAATGCAAAAGAGACAGGCCCAGGCTGAGCTTCCTAAATGCTGTTTGGGTGAGGGAGAGAGAGATGGGATCCACAGTCTTCTCGAGAGGGTAATTCAGAGCACCTATATTAATCTCTTTTTTAAAGTCTCTTCTGAAGAAACATTCTTCTCTTCACGTTTGTTGAACATACAGCAAGCCTCAGAAGATCACAGACCTCAGCTAAATGCTCAGTTTGGACCACAGAAACAACAAGCTCAGCCAGGGCACTTCGGCTGTGTATTGAGGGATGTCACATGGCAGGCAAAGATCCATCCTCAGAGAAGAGATGAGCAGGTATTTCATGGTCCTTGCTGCACCTTGAAAACAGGATTAGTTAATTTTCTCAGATAAGGTTGAGAAAATTTTTGCATCCAGAGAAAGAAATACCTGGAAGAGATAAGTGAATGTGAGTTTCTTCTTCATAATCCCATTTTTTCACTTGGCAGTCCAAGGGATGCCGTGACATGGAGCTCAGTGATATGCTCAGAGTAACAGCTGGTGAGGCTGGTGAGGCCTTTTGTCCTATTGCATATCAAAGACATTCCAAAAAAAGCATTTTTGTGTGTGTGTTTACATTAAAGAAAGTCATACCAGTTACACAGAAACCAAATGTTCACTTAGCCTGCTACTGATCTGAAAAACAGTAAACAACGATAGTGCAACAATCACTGCATATACTGAGGTCTGTTGAAAGAATTCAATGCCCAGAGGCACTTAAAATCAGAATTCATTTAACACACACATCTGTACAAATGCAATCTGTGTGCAGTGGGAGGCATAACTGGACAGAGGCTTTCAGATACTGACAATGCTTGAAACATCTGAGAACGTTCCACAGGACCACGGTTAAGAACCACTCATAAAGGTCTTAACTTTGAACAATCCTGTTTTAGTTACAGAAGGGGACAAAGGCATGAGTCATCTCTCTCCTTTACTCTTCCTCTGAGGTGGACAACAATTCTGTATCCACAAGAGCAAAGAATTGCAGAGACACTGAGTGAAACCATGCTTGGAAAACTACAGATAATGTGGGTCCATTACTAAATAGAGGGAGGACCTTGGCAATCGGGGATGCAGAGAAGGCAGAGTTACCTAGACCTTCTTTGCATCTTCACTGACTAGACCAGCTTTCAGGAATCACTGTCCCAGGAGACCAAGGTAAAGGAAGGTTGAAAGACTTTCCCACGGTCAAGGAGGATTGAGTTAGAGAACACCTAGGGAGACTTGACATCCACAGGTCCACTGGCCCCAACAGGATGAATCCATGAGTGCTCAGAGAGCTGGCAAATACCATGGCGAATACCAAATGTCACCCCTATCTTCAAAAAGGGCAAGAAGGAGGACCCAGGCAGCTACCAGCCAGTCAGCCTCACCTCAATCCCTGGAAAGGTGATGGAAAGGCTCATCCTGCATACCATCCCTAACCATGGGAAGGCAAAAAATGTAATCAGGAGTAGACAGCAGGGATTCACTATAGATAAATCATGCTTGATCAACCTGATTGCCTTCTATCATGAAACAGCTAACTGGATGGATGAGAGAAGAGCAGTGAATATTGTCTTCAATATTATGTATATGTGTATTATGTATGTGTCTTCAGCAAGGCTTTCAACACTGTCCCTCACAATATCCTGATAGTCAAAGTCAAGAAGTGTGGACTGGATGAGTGGACAGTGAGGCTGATTGAGAACTGGCTGAACAGCAGATCCCAGAGGGTCATTATCCTGTCACTAGGGCTGTCCCCCAAGCTTCAATACGGGGCCCAGTATTGTTTAACTTCCCAATCAATGGCTTGGATGAAGGGACAGATGCACCCTCAGCAATACATTGGTGACACAAAGCTGGGAGGAGTGGCCCAGAGAGCTGTGCAGCCCTTCAGAGGGATCTTGACGGGCTGCAGAGATGGGCAGAGAAGAACTGCCTGAAATTCAACAAAGGCAAATGCAGGGTCCTGCACCTGGGGAAGAATAACCCCATGCACCAGCACAGGCTGGGGGCTCACCTGCTGGGGAGGAGCTCTGCAGAGGAGGACCTGGGGGTCCTGGTGGACAGCAAGCTGTCCGTGAGTCAGCAGGGTGACCTGGGGGCCAAGGGGGCCAAAGGTGTCCTGGGTTATATCAGGAAAAGCATTGCCAGCAGGTCAAGGGAGGTGATCCAGCCCCTCTACTCAGCCCTGGTTAGGCTATGTCTGGAGTTCTATGTCCAGTTCTGGGTTCCTCAGGACAAGAGAGACATGGAGCTCCTGGAGCAGGTCTGATGGAGGGCAACAAAGATGATTAAAGAACTGGAACATCTCTCTTATGAGGAAAGGCTAAGCAAGCTGGGCCAGGTCAGCCACAAGAAGAGATAACTGAGAAGGGATCTCATCAATGTATACAATATCTGAAGGGAGGGTGTCAAGAGGATGGAGCCAGGCTCTTCTTGGTGGTGATGATCTACAGGACAAGACACCAGCAGATCATGACACACAGGAAGTTTCACCTGAATACAAGGAAGAGCTTCTTTACTGTGCGATTGACTGAGTACTGGCACAGATTGCCCAGAAAGGTCTTGGAGTCTCCCTCACTGAAGATATTCAAGAATCATCTGGACACAATCCTGTGCCACATGCTCTAGAATGGCCCTGCTTGTGCAGGGAGGTTGGACCAGATGACCCTCGGTGGTCCCTTCCAACCTCACCCATTCTGTGATTCTGAGATTCTTCTGGATAGGCCAATGGTCCATCCCTTCAGCAGGACCATGACTTTATCTAACCAGTTTAGAAATTTGTAAAACTGATTTACAAGTCTCCTTGTCGGACTTCATCTAGAAAGTCCTGAGTATTTCCTGCATGCAAGCACTAACTTCCATTTCCTGCTCAGGAGAGGTTTGGGTGTTGTTGCTCTTTTTATTCCTTTTTTTTTTAATAGAAGGAAGGGAATTTTTTTGGCCCTTCTTTCTGATGAGAAGGACTAAGCTACAGACTCATCCAGATATAAAATCAAGAGCTTATGAGCTGAAAGAAGTAATGGATCACTTTCTCTAAACCCTGTTGGCTGACATGGATTTTGTCAAATTATTATCTTTTGAGCTGCACATCTTTGTCAACATGCAGCTTGTTTCCGTGGGCTGTGCTCTGATTTCTAAAATCTGATATAGCTTCTACAGCTCTTGCTGTGGGGTTTTGTGGGAGAGGGTTTTGATCAGATTTATGTTGGCTTCTTTTTCCATGTGCTAAAATGATATAAAATAAAATCTTGTACAAATCTGTTTTATAAAGCAAATTTAAGCTGTTGCACCTGTAACATACACTTAACCATGTTCTAAACACAAATAATAAAAATCATCTGAAGTCTCTGCTTACAAATTTCCTTTAGAAAACATTTACTGATTGTACCTGACTTGTTTTTCTATGTCACTGCAAAGACAAAGCAAATGCTGATTAAAGCAATTAAAAGTTTCCTTTGTTTGCACAAAGAGATGTATTCAGATACGGCTTTTTTCTTTGTAGACATCTTAATAAGCACCAGCAGATTGAAATAAAATCTGTCATCAGTTATATTTTTTTCTTGGACTAACTGTCTACTTCACATACATATTAAGAAAGATTTGTTACCAAAGCTTCCTTATATGTTTTCTATTTGTTGTTGTAAAATGGTAAATGTTGAAATAACACTAGATCTATCAATCTGATAATATAATGCAATGCATCTGACAGCTGAAGAGAGGAAAAAAAATGTAATGACTTATATAGTATTTGAGTAGTGTATTTTTTTGTTGTTGTTATGTTTTTCTTCAAAAACACAACTGTGCTGTTTGGGTGTCTGCCACCACGGAGGGATATAAAGCATTATTGTGGATGGAGAATTCAGCTTTAGCAGAATATAAATTAACTGCTGTGTAAATATAAACATCAATTAAGTTCTGTCACTTGTTAAATATTTATTTACTAAAATGATTTAAGCAAAAAAGCTTGCTGAGGAGAAAATTGCCTGTTTCCATCTATATACTGCTGGTACCTCTTAGGAGCCTGCTTTGTTTCTATTGTTTCTTTATTTATAATCTCTTATGTGTGGTTGCAGAGGTTGCTATTTCAAGCAGCTGAAAATTTAAGGTATATTTCTGACCAGTGTTAAGCAGTATTAAGCATGTAACTCCCATTAATGCTAAAGGGAATTAAGCAGATAAATACCTTCTTGCATTAGTGGATAAGTGGGCTTCCATTTTCTAAGGTGACAGAGACTTCATCTGTGCAGCTGGGGCATGATTGCACGTGGCAAGATCAGAGGAATGCCCGGATACAGGGGGGAAGAACAAAACATCTGCAATGTATTTATCCTTTTATTCTGATTATCTCATCGGAATAAACTGTCAGTAGCTTTCAAAAGATTGTTAGGCTTACACAAACTCACGGGCAAACATTGTTAAGTTGCATGATCTTTTTCAGCTAGATGAGGTACCTAGAGACATTTATGACTTTCAGTTGTTCCTCATTTCTTTCTCGTATTAACAATATTATTCAAAAATGGGTTTCTTTTGACTTCTATTGTCATAAAATAACTATTTCAGAATAAAATTTCATGAAATAGAAGTTACAGAATGAGTCATTTATACCACTGGAATATCCACATCATAATTTTTCTTTCCTGAAAGAATAATTCTGTTTCCCTCCTTTGCTCTTTGTGTTACACTGGATCCATATTTATTTGGCTCAGGTAGGTGATAATTATTTCAATAAGAACCTAGATATTTTTAAGAAATGCCTATAAAAAACTCAGAAGAGAAACCTAGTCCTATTCTGGAAATACAGGTTGATTGGATGCAAATGAAACTTTCTGGATTATGACTTTACTTCATATCAGGTTTAAAATACAGAATTTTGCCATCTGATATTTAAATACGAGATAGATCATATACAAAGACGTAAGAAGACACTGACAAGTTCTAAATAAGCATAAAAATCTTAAACCTACATGTGCAGAAAAACAGCTCCTTGGAGCCACAAAATTTTAAAAAGGGAAATCAGAGTTTTTAAACCTTCAAGACCAGGCACATACCTACCCCTAGATTTCTTGTTTAATCCCTTTAAGCACAACTAACCATGTCAACACAGAACCAAACTAGTATGTACAAACCAACCAAAACCCTTTAACTGGTCATTGTTAAAAGGCCCAAGAGCTAGGTGCCTAATTTCCATAAATACCTATTCCCCTAACTTCTTTTCACATTCCCATCTAAATTTTCAATAATGATAGCAATCAGACAAACCATTTCAAAATCCTAATCAAATGTCTTCTCAGAGCATTCATAAAATGAAATGCTGATGCAGCACATTCTGTTTAATTGAGATACACTTAAACTAGGAAGTCCGCTCAATCAGGACGTCTCTCTGGGAACAATTTAAGTCCAATGATACTTAATGGCAATGACTACTGCTTAATGTGGATGGCAATTCTGCTTAATTGAGATTTCTTCCAGTGATGTAGTAGTTTACAGCTCTACACTTTTAAATAACTAAGACTAATTTTGTTATGTTTTATGTTTTACTAAATGTATTTTAAATAAACACGATGAATTGAGTGGAATAACGTTTGAAAAATGTTAGTCTCTGTAGCAAACCAGGCCTTAGAGCATTAAAAATTCCAGGAGGGACATGGCAAAGTAGAAAGAGACATGACAGTAATGTGTAAACTGAAAACAGTAGTGTTAGGGGAAAGGAGAAGATTGTCTAGTTTTTCCTGTGTATGAAACATCTAAATTAAGTTCTTTTAGTGGAAGAAGAGTCCAAAATTCAGTTTTGAATGTAGATCAATGTCTTCTGAACCTTTGAGTGTCGAAAGATGGGGAAGTAAACAAATGAGGTGTTGTAACGTAAGTTAAGAACAAGCAGCAGATACGGCACATATTGTTGAGAGAGGGAGAGATCTCTGAGGTGTCTTTGTGGATGTTCCTGGCAAGGCCCTCTCATGTATAAGATGTGCCATGAAATAAAGCAGGAAGCAACATGTTTTAAGTGGAGCTGTTCAATGAAGACAAAGACCAGTGTGTAACAGGACTACCAACCACCTGAATAATGGGTAAGGCAGAAAACCTCCAGGATGGATGTTAAAGGAAAAACAAGCACATAGGAAAGGGGTCCAAATCCTGCTCAAGACTAGTCACATCTCTAACCCATGGAATCTTTACATCATGGAAATAAAATGGAATGTTCTGTGTCCCTCACGGGTACCCAATCTAGTGGCTGTATAGAATTGCTAATGAATGGTATATTTGATCCACATGAAAGCCCCATCACCTACAGAGTATGTGCGTGTGGAAAAGGTAGCTGAGATTATTATAATTTTAAAAATGGCTGACAAACATAACTGGTACTGCTTAACAGGACTACTGTGCACCCGCTTTCAGCACACAAAAGCTTTCTAGTCTTGATGTATCCAGAGCGTAACTTGGGATGTGAAACCACAGACTCAAATGTGACTTGGTGGGAATTTGTTAGAGCAGCCCAGCTTTAGGCTGCTTTTATAAAACAGGCAAGTTCAGTGCCATGATTAGGTGAAAAGACTGGTCACATTATGTAACGGAAATCTTGGAAGAATATACTGTTGAAAGAGAGTTTCTCTTCTGGGGAAAAGTTAGATGCCAATTTTGCAGGAAGAATTGCTAATTTTTAAAAAGCACCCTTTCTAGAGAGGACCCTGCCAACTGAAGGAACATTGCACAGCTATTAAAGCTGACAAGCATATTCATCAGCTTTAAATCTAACCTACTTACACTTTTTAAAAACATTTGAGTAAATATTGTGCTTTTATGACAGTAGGATTCTGTGGCTAAGGAAATCATAACGCTGCCACACTTCACCTCATTGTCTGCATGTAACTCTGAAAATGGTGCTTAGCTCTCACCTTCAGCACTCTGTCTGTCCCTTGCCCTGTCCTATGCTGAGACTGCACATCATGCCAAATTTAGTGTGCTTGCTTTATGATGTGCAGAATAACAAAGAAACCTGCTACATTCTTCAAAAAAGTAAAATCACAATCATGTTTTGCCTAATACCACACTTCCTTCCACTATTTGCTATTTGGTAGCTGCAGCAGAAACTCTTAGAGGTGGAATTTAAAATACGACAATCTGTCAAGACTACAAAAATCCCAAATAATCTGTAGCAAATCAACGACTTCCATATCATCAGCAAAGGAAGGTGGTTCAGACTTGTTGAACCCTAGTTATTATAGGCTTGAACAACTCCTGATATAGAGGAGAGATATGCATGATTATGCAGGCAAGCACAAGTTAAGTAAAGCTGACTCCTGCTCACTGCAAATCTAATTGACAATTTTGTTGCCCTTCTCTGGCTATTTAAGAAGAGTAGTGAGGTCAATGATAATGACATGTCTCATGGTTGGAAAATGCCACCCACTTGGTTTCTTTTTACAAGGCATTGATTTCAAACTTCTAAGCTCAGCTTTGTTACAAGGAAAGAAGAATTTTAAAAAGCCTTGTGGAGTGAATTTTCTGCTTGTGAAAGGTGACTGGCTGACAACTGCAGAGACTGAATTGTTCTGTTTTCACAGAGGAGATGCTGTACCTTTGCATTCCTTCTTTCAGTATTACACTGTCAATTCATTGCTTCCTTATGTTTTCATATGTACTTCAAACTTGATCTTGTGTGGTCACTCCTGGGATGAAAGTTTCCATATGTTAGACTAAATCTGGAGACTTATAAAAAGCCCCAAATTAATGACATTTGTCAAGATAAAAGATTTTCCAATATTGTTTATTTTAAAGAAATAAGAATATAGCTTTCTTGTTGTGATCATCATGTTAACAAAAATGAAGCAGAATAGAAACAACTTTATTTTTACTCCATGCTCTGGCACCGGATTCAGATGGCATTCAAGTGCTTTCAAAACTTACTGATTAAAAACCTGATTTTTTAACACTGGCTATTTGGAACCTTATAGTGTAGTGGTGATATTCAAAGAGCACTAGACAGTTTATGAGCAGTGGTGAGAAACTTCTCAAAGTATATATGTGGTTTACTTCTCCTCAAAATATATGTTTTACAAACATTTAATAGTGTAGAACTCTTTCACTGGAAACTGTATTTAGCTCCCACCCGCAACACCTATATTTTAGGTGTGCAAAAATAGATGGTTATGTGTGAGTTAAATGTCTGCCAAAGCAATTGATAGGATTTTAAAAGTGGCCAAAAGCAAAAGCTGACAAAACATTAGAGTCTATTACTATTTAAGATGGCTCAGACTATTAGAGACAGTCTCATGTGCTGTTATACAAGGCATGGAACCTGTGGCAAACACACTGTATTGGAGTGTCAGACACTGGATAAAGAGGTCAAGTCATCTCAAATGGTCCTAGTTTTTTCTGGTTTGGTATAGAATTGAGCCATTTTGGAGAGAGCTATAGGTCTTTTTGAGTAGCTCTCCATTGCCTACAAGAAAAAATCAGACAGATCCCTTAAATAATGACACATGCATTTAGACAAATAAATTCATTTGTACACCTTCTGAAAATCACCCAGTGATGGTGTACAAGAAGTTTAGAACCATTTCTGGACCCAGTTAGCAAATCTGCTTCCTTGCACCAGATATAATGAAATGTGAGAGGAGTGACAGTCTCTAGCCTTAGTTCCCTGGCCATGGCATAAAGTAAGGTTTCCATCTCACCCAAGGACTCACAAAAGTGAAACTTATGCCCGTTGTTTACTCTCTGCATCACACTGAGTAATCCCGTACTCTGTCTACAGCCTGTAAAGATGCCATAGGTACTGCAAAAAATTATTCTTTTTGTAGAAGCATTGAACACTTTTTTGCTTCTCCCAATCCTATGCGAAGTATATTAGTAGTAGCATCTTTGCCTAACACCTTATGATTGATACCTCGACTTCAGTAAGGCCGTTGACACTGTCTCCCACTAGAGCCTCACAGACAAACTGCATCAGCAGTGAGGTGAGTTGAAAACTGCTTGAACTGAGCCTACAGGGTGGTGATCAGAGGCACAAAGTCCAGTTGGAGGCCAGTAATTAACAAAGTATGCCAGTAATCAATATTGGTTCCAGTCTTGTTCAATATCATCATCGTTAATGATCTGGATGGTGCAGCAGAGAGTACCTTCAGCAAGCTTTCAGATGACACAGAACTGAGAGGAGCAGCTGTTACACAAGAGTGCCATGCTGCCGTCCTGAGGGACCTCTGCAGGGCGGTGGAATGGGCAGGACAGGGACCTTACAAAAGTTCAACAAGGAGAAGAGCCAAGACCTGCATCTGGGGAGAAATAACCCTAGGCATCAGTATACACCAGGAGCATATTCTGGAAAGCAGCTGGAAAGCAGCTTGGCAGAAAAGGACCGGGGGGTCCTACTGGACACCAAGTTCCCATGAACTAGCAGCATGCCCTTGGTGCAAAGAAGGTGAATGACATCTTGGGCTGCATTAGGCTAGGAATTCCCAGCAAGCTGAGTGAGGTGATCCTTCCCCTCTACTCAGCACTGGTGAGGCCACACCTGGAATTCTGTGTCCATTTCTGAGCTCCTTGGTCCAAGAGGAACATGGAGGCTAGTGAAGGTCCACTAAGATGGAGCATCTCATCTATGAGGAAAGGCTTGGAGAGCTGAGACTATTTAGCCTGAAGCAGAGAGGGCTCAGGGGGCATCTTGTCAATGTGTATAAACACCTGAAGGGAGGGTGTAAAGAAGGATCCAGCCTCTTTACAGTGGTGTACAGTGTCACCTCTTGACCAGAGACAATGGGCACAAACTGAAGCATGGGAGGCTCTATCCGAACACTGGGAAATGTTTTCCATTTTCATGGTGACTGAGCCTTGGCACAGTCTGCCCAGAGAGGTTGTGGAGCCTCTATCTTTGGAGATAATCAAAAGCTCTCTGGACATAGTTCTGGGCAACTGGCTCTAGGTGTCCCTGCTTGAGCACAGGGCTTGGACCAGATGACCTCCAGAGCAACCTTCCAACCTCAGCTCTTCTGCAACTCTGTGGTTAGGGCATTCATCGAAGATGTGAACAACTTGGATTCAAACCTTCCTCTCTGATTTCAAATACAGACATTGGATCTTCCAGATGTGAATAAACTCCTTGCTAGGCAAGACTTTGAGGTTCTGTGTTTCAGGGTTAGTTACAAAGCCTTGTATAGGCTTTCAATACCATGGCCAAGGTTGCAAGGAGATTCACACAGGTCTTTTAATAGTGCACTATTTCCCTGTTGAATCACACCTCTTTACTCTGTGCCTTTTGGAGCATGGAGGTGTTAAGAAATTTATATTAATAAACATACTCACAAGATTTCCTATATAAGGTGCTTAACTTCTCTTCTTGAATTGAATAAAGGGAAGGTGCTTATCTGAACTACCATGGGGAAAAAACTGTGACTCAGAAGTTTGTAATCATTCTCTGAATTTCTCTTTTGTTGTGCTTTTTTTAGAGTTTAAATCAGCCTTCCCAGCTCACGACCAGTAAAGTCCTGAGAAGACAAATTCCCAAAGCATTCCAATCCTGTCCCTGTAGTTGAGGGCAAATGAAAAAGCAGGAGTTCTGAAGTGCCTTAAGTAACTACCCAGGCAAGATAAAAAGGCACTCTGCCCCTTTTATTCAGTGTGTTTCCACTGCATGCAAAATATCTCTTTATTTTAACATTGTAAAGAAAGCAACAAATGACAGATAAGGTTTCATTTTGATTCTTAACTCCCATGAAAATGGTCTCCTGTGGCTACTGGGCAAATTAGCAAACATTTAATTGAAACACAGCTCAGAATGTAGACGTGCCCATAAGCACCTAGGAATATTTAGGTGCCTCCAGGGTTCTGTGCCAGGTGAGGAGGGGTTATTACATAGAATAATAGAATGCTTATATCTGCAGTTCTGCCAACTCTTCTTGCACTTAAAACCCCGGCCCTGAGGTCATGTGAATGTGCTCGGATTTCATTTTAAACAGAAAAAGGAAGTTTCTGGAATCATAATTGAGGAGGAACTTGAAAACAAGAATTTTAAGTACATAAAACCAAAGCAAAAAGAGAGATAGAGTTAATATTTATATGCATGTGTAAATTACTTATATGTATATATACATATATATACACATAGCTAAAACCAACTCCATCTTGTTAAGATGGTTTTTGTTTTCTTTAAGGCCTTTGCTCATGAACATTTATAGTTTGGGCTGGTAAAACTGTGTCTATCATTTTTTTGGTACAGACATATACATATATTTTTTTTTTTTCCTTGATAAACGAACTGCAACCCATACAATAATTAAATGTTACCTAGCAAAACTGTGAATATAGTTCTCCAAATTGCAGTTTCCTGGTGCAATAGAGAGATGTGTGTTTGGTTTTACTTATGTGAGCATCAAAAACTACAGGACTGCCAGTATTATAAGAAAAAGCTAGTTCAAAGTTTCATCATTGAAGTCTCTCAGAATCTCATCTAACTTCAACAAATAAAACCTAGGCTGTGCATTTACTAAAATGAAAAAATATATAGTCTACACACATTATTTTATTGTTTAAATGGTTCTCATTCATGTTTCATTTCAATAATATTTCCCCAGCTTGTAAAGCTTATGTTACATTGAGCTCCTCTTTAAATTCACAATGCATAAAACTGCCAGGTGGCCTAATAACAGAGTGCATTAACAGATTGAACTATAAATCAGATGGTTGTGTTCACATACTGTAAAAACACCACCATTTTCTTTCGGATCTGAGTTTGTACACAGATTCCTTGGAGAGTATGATTGCTTTCAAATATTAAAAAAGCCCATATAGCTCAATTTTAACATCAAGATTGATTTTATATTTCAAACATAAAATTGTTCTCTTCAATCCTACAAGAAAATGTACACAAAATATGATCTAGTTTTGACACAGGAAAGAAAGGAATGGAAAAGAAGAGGGAGTTTGAATGTTTCCAGTGATGCCAGACTAAGAATATGACTCTAAACTGAAAGTACATCTTGCAGCCCTTGTTACCACTGAAAAATATATGACCTGGAAGAACTGAGCCTCTCTAAAAAGTGGCAACAACAATCACAGGTTAAGAATATTCTGCTGAGGGATGGATAATAGTTTCCCATGAATGTATTGACTAGCTTCTTAAAGTAACATTTTCAGTGAGTTTCATTTTGGTTTCCCTTACTAAAACAAAGTAAATTTATTTCTGTGAGACTAGAAGCACCAAATAAATTTGAAAATAGTATGATTTCATATTAAAAACCTATAAGAATAGCAAGAGGCCATTATTTGTACATTTGTGTGTTTATGTATATATACATACATATATATATATATAACTATGCATGAAAAAAATTTACAGCAGAAATAAATTATATTTTATAAATTATATTTTTCTGATATTTTGTGTTCAGGAGAGACAAAGCAACAACAAAATTTAGCAGTTGAGGTTCATAAGATCATAGGATAATTCATGTTACAGGGAAATTCAGGAGGTCATTTAGTCCAATCTTCTACTCAAAACAGGGTCAGCTGTGATGAGGTCAAACTGGGTCAAACTTAGGTCTTGATGAAGGGGCTTTTTTGCTTCAAAACTATGAATACATAATCTGTTTTTCAGCATCTACTATTATTACAATTGGTACATTTGTGGCTAAGAGTACTAACTGGGATAATTTTAATCGCTAACTTCTGAGTAATATTGCAGAATTTCATCTCAAGGAGCTTGCAATCTAAGAAAAACATGTATATAGAAATAGCTATGAACATATGGTTAGCATTTATGGGCCAAGCCATGTGAGTTACCTCTCATGAGAGGAAATATTTAGAAAAATAAAGCAATCACAATCTCATTCAATAGGAGAAATTTATTTTTATCAAGTGAGTGAAAACTATAAATCTATACCCTAAAGGCACCCATCAAGCAGAAATTTTTCAGAAGTAGGGCACCAGAAAATAAATGACTGTTCAAATAGTGGTGAAACAGAACAGCAGCTCAGGATGTTAAGATATTGTCTGAATTTTATCTTTATGTACAGTCATATATCTTTGTATGTGCCTGCACATGCAGGAAAGACTGGATGCAAATGTTTTAAAAAAAAAAAAAAAAAAAAAATTCTTAACAATGTTTGGGGGGGCGGTGTCTGAACTCTGGGTCAAAGACCATGGATAAATTTTAAAAACACACAAACAATTTAAACACAATATCGTGTTTTAAAGTGTTAAAAAGTTCAAGTACTAGGTCTTTCAATGTTACCTAGGAAGCCTAAGATTTTTCTGTTGGGCTTTAAAGAGAGAGAATGGAATGAAAAAATAAAGAATGATTTAAGACAGTAAATTTTTTGGACATAGATGACCAGTTTGGTCCTCACAACCCCTGAAATGCCACCTCAATTTATTTGTTCCATGAGTATATTTTCATCCCCTCCAACATTTTTTCACAAGGTACAAATGTGCATCACATTGCTAAAAGATAGAATCAAACCCCAAAATTAACAGCATAAAATCAGCATTGAAGGTGCTCTCACTGGTAAAGATTTTCTAGACAAAAGGAAGGTCATGTCTATTCACTCTGTGAAAATAGGTAAGAAATCAAGAATGGGATTCACCTTACTCTACCTTAGACTTTTAAAAACCATTTTCTTAAAATATATGTACACAATCAAATAACTTAGATTCTTCATTCATTCCTGAGTCTCAGTTCCCTATTTTATCATATTACTTCTCTCCTAGACTGTTTGATTTGGTTTCTTTGTTCCCTCAAAAATAAAACCAGGCTTGGTTTTGTTGATGGTTTGTGCCAATAGTCACTCCCAAAAGATAGAACAGGCAAAACTGAGCCAGCCTTGCCTTTCTCTGCCACATACAGATCCAAAACCCTTTCTCAAGCACTGCTTTACATCCTCCAGTCAGGCCTCAGGGTATGAAACGTACCCTCAGTTTTGTGTTATAAACACACCATCGTAGTAACCTGCAACACAAGTTTCACATAATTTCAAACTCTTTGAAATAGATGAAACAAAAATATAACAGTAATGTTTTAGTTTCGTGGGGGTAATAGACAGGGATAGGGGTCACCTGTTACAAAGTGAATTGTGGATGGAAACCAGCTGCTTCAAGTGATGAGCAATGTGAAAGGGAACAAACTGAAAGTGAACCACTGAATAAATAAGTCACTAACAGAGTTCTCAGGAGCAGACATGGATGTTGTTAGGAGTACATATAGCACTGGTCTAAGTTACTAACTCTGACTTCCATTATTCTCTGTGGGCTGTAAACTGATCAGTTTAGACTTAAGCAATTAAACTGTAAATGCCTAAGATGAATGAGATAAATCCCATCATCAGTGTATACGACAAAAATACAAGGAGCTGAGAATAAAATAAACTTTGGGAATAAAAAAAAAGTTTAAGGTTAGAAGAATTACATAATTAGTAAAAAGTTTAGAAATTGATTAGAAACAACAGGTGGCAAATAAGAGATGCAGAGAAGCACAAAATTGGTAACTTGAGGACTGTTCTTGCAACAAGCTGATGATTTACATTCTGTAAACCCAGAAGCCTTATTTAATTTAGCAGTTCATCCTGTTCTGGTCTCTAGTGACTTCCTCCATCTACTTATAGGCATTTTTCTACAAACATTACATTTTAAATAAGCATTTCAAAATCCACTGTGCTAGTTGAGCACAGGCGAAGGAAGGGACTGTCGCTCACTGTGCTTCATTTTTCAGAGAAAGAAAATTATTAGGAAACTGGGGTGCGTGTCTATACTTTGGATAGACTAATGTAATACACAAATGCAGATACACTGCCATGAAAAAAAATATAAATGTGGTTTTGCCCCAAAGACCCAGGCTTAAAAGGAGACACCAGGGGCTCAAGCAATCTTACTAAGTGATCATAATACAACCACCAAACTGGGAAGTTGAGCAATTGTTTGCATAGCTACCCCATAGATTCACACCTGCCTGCCAAAGCATTGCAATTTAAATGCTTTTACTCTCACAAGGTCAATTGTGGTTAGTTTTCTTGTTGGGACCCTGGAGCATGGGTTGGAACAGCACAAATGAATCAGGCCTGTAATATGCAGACTTCAGCTCTTTACCATCTCACTGTGCACTGTTGAAGTCTCTGCTTTGATTTTTAAACAAAGAACACTCCCACATGTAGAAGAAATCCAGGTAAAGAACTCCTAACATTAGAAGTACTCATTAAAATAAATACATGATAACCTCAGAATGGTGGTACGGTGGTACTCCCCTCCCTGTTACAAAAGCTTTTCTCCCATTCTTGTACCATCTTATACACCTGCAGCTTTTCACTATAATATGGGAAAAATTTCAGGTTAAAAGGTATCTTAAAACATACAACAGCAGATATTTATACTTATAAGTGTTGCAAAGTGATGCCCCTTAGCAATGCACAACATGACATTTAAATAATGATGATCATAAGAAACCTTAGAACAAGGAAGCACAAAGGAATGGAGCTGAGCTAATGACTGCAATTTGCCACTGCTCAAGTCTTTGTAGGATTTATTTCTTCATTTCAATTTGCATTTCCACAGTATTTATCTGAACACACGTACCTCAGGAAATTATTGTAAAATCCAGTTAATATGCCTACTCAACCAGCATCCTCAGCATATGCTAATGGATAATTGTGAAACTCAAACAGTTTTCATTCTCTGATGCTACTCTGTGCTTAGCTCATCCAATCTCTTCTTCCTGGTGCCCAGAAGTCCTTGACCTTTTCTTTTTTTAAAACAGCTAGCCCTAGAACACACAAAATTTAGAAAACATTAGTCACTATGGGCATGCTGAGTTTGTTGTCCCTCCAAACAGGCAAAATGTCCATGCAAAAATTAGGCAATCTAACAATAACACAAGTTGGATATCAACCCCCCTCCCATTTCCAGAGTTGGGAGGTCTAGTGCCTTTCTCCACATGCACTGCAGCACACAAGGCACATAGATTAATGATGCAGCCATGAAGCTTGCTGAGGTGGTTGCCCAAACATATTTTTGTTTCTTTTGCTTATTGTTTTCAGCTAATGCATTCCTGATATCAAACATTCAATGCAAGCATTTATTCAGCTTCATTTGATTTCTTATTACATCCCACTCTTTTGTCAATAGTGCTTTTGGAGAGAATATTTTGAATGTTCTGCACAGTAAGATTCTTACTGCTGATGTCTGGATAGAAATTGGGGTATTGATGCCAAATGGTTGGTATTGATCTAAATTTGTTTCTTGCCTGTACCAAGTCAAAAAGGCAGTAGACAGATTGAAGTTGTTAGTGCTGTGTTGTGCTGCACTGTTCTGGGCTGGAATGACTTTTTATTGCTAAACCACTGAAACGGTGATCTAGAGCTTACCATGGATATTTTGATATTCATTATTTGCTCTCAAGGAACAATTCATATTTTCCTCTGATTTCATGAAGATATTGTAGCTTATAAAAAACTCAGAGGAAGACAGGAAGAACAAGGATTTCAGTAAAAGGATCTGTGAGAGTATGAAGTTTTATTTGCTCTCTAGCTATGCAAAGATCCATGCACCCACAGCAAATCACGGCAGTGAGAGCTGAAATAGTCTGTTTGTACCACCTTTAACCAGGAGCAATCAAACTCAATGGAATGCAAGACATGGCTCTAAATATGCAAGTAGAGGTTGATACAGAAAAGAAGTGTCACAAATGTATAGAACAACTCAGCAGGCCCCATCTATCTACTCACATGAGTTCTGTGATTTTATGCAGAAACAACATGGTCAAGTCATGATAAGCATAAAGAAGGAAAAAAAAAGAAAAAAGTTTTAAAGAGGTAACTTAAAACCCGAAAGCCTGTTTCATACAGTCTACTGGATCATACAACATTGCTGAACAAACTTTCAAGCCAACCCTAGGGCTTGTGCCTCTGTTGATAATGAAAGAATTACAAGAAATTTAAACAGACATGAAGGAAGATGACAGGAGAAATACAACTGGATTTTCTAGGAAGCAGCAAAACAAAAGAAAAGTAGAAAGTGAAGGGAGAGGAGGAAAGGACTATGGAGAGGCAAGCATCAGCAAACAAGAATCAAACAAGAGAAAAGAAACTTAGTTATTAGTAGTGTTAACACATTAAAATCAACATGTAGGGGGAAGAGCGATATCAGCATTCTACTAAAATTGGCATGATTGAGACCAGAAATGGTCCCTTTCAGTCAGAGGCTAAGGAAGTTGTAGGCCAGTGATGGAAATAGTATGCGGTAAATGTCAAATATTAAATATCAAAATATGGAAGCTTTGCTAAGGGGAAAAGTGGAAGAACAGATAAAAAACTTTGAAGGTCACAAGCCTGTAGATTTAGAAAGAAACTAGTACCAAAATTGCATAGATAGCATCTACTGTACACTTATTTAGTAAATTATGCAATAACGACTACTTACAAAGACATATGGACAGTAATCTGTTATGATCCCAAATTCCAGAAAAAATAACCTATCAAACCATCACCCCACCTACCTAGTTAGTCATTGGAAAGAAATGTTATTACATAACTTATTGAACAACCTGCCATCTCTGCAGGAAATACTACTAAAATAGTATAAATACCAGAATAAAAAGAAATAAAAGTTTTCGAACGTGGGCAATGTGCAACTGAAGAGATTTTCATTCTAGAATGTCATCTTATGTTAGTCCATTTTGTCCCTTAGTAGCATCCTGTTCAGTTTATTGGGGGTGGTGCATATGTTATGAGCTCTTTGAGGACAACCAAGCACAAACACCTTTAATAAAGGGGTTTCCAGCAAATGGTGAGATATTAGCAAATTTAGTCAACAGATTATTTTGAAGTAACATCTAAAATATGAGATCGTGTTTCAGCATCGTTTCTCTCCTTTGATCATGACAGGTGACCAAGGTAGACATAACATGATTAGATCTTAAATGCCTAAATTAGAAAGATAAAACCCACTCAAGTCCCTGGATTATATATTTTTAGCACTAACAGTGCAGGTCTGATGTGTTCTTAGGACTTCTGGGCCTCTTGGAATACATCTAACTGAACAGAATTCAGCAGGCCAGCAAATCAATGGCAAGGTCAAAGCAATGAGTTAAGAAAGCATTGTTTGACACAGACTTTTGAAAGGCCAGGTGAGAAGAAAAGGCAGTAGTTGACAGATGAAAAGAAAATCATGGATTCATTGCTTCTGTCCTTACCTCTGGGTGAGACCCTTGCAGTACTCATTATTGAAATTTGTCTTTTTTTCTGCCAGTTTGAATTTATCAAAGAGTACAATGGCATAATTCTCTGTAGTTTTCACTTGGACTCTGAAAAAAACCAAAAAACAAATCAGTTATTGTTTTACGTTAGATTGGCTCTTTCCTGGCAAAGAACTCCTTTTGAATCACACTAAGATAGCAGGTCCTGTCTGATGCTTCATTGCAATATCTGGTAGGATTAGACTCCAACATTTGTAGTGATTAATCACAAACAAATGAGAAGCTGGCACAGGTGGCTTTCTGCACCACTGACAAGCAACATAAGGTTCTTGGTTTTGCATTGTTTGGGCTTTTCTTGTGTGGTATGTTTTGGGACTGTCTTCATTGTTTTTGAAAGGATCATTGTTGAGGTTTTTATCAGTATCCACTGAGTTATCTATATTGTGTTTACCCAGTTGCTTGTGTTCACATAATTTTTCTATATGTTAATATAGTAATAGTGGAATCTGCACTATTCTGCATGAAGCCTGGTTTTCTGTTGAAACAGAGATTTCAGACTATTATGAAAATTCCAAAATAATGCTATAAACATAACTCATTGCATTATCTTTGACCCAGTGAAGATTTATATGAATTCCTGTATCACTGCTTCAGTATACTGTCTTTCAAAAAGGAAGATACTAAATTGAATATTCTGAATATTTCTAGAGACTGGTGTTGCACAAGAGACAACCTCACAGGGGTGTGATTGTTAATGTTTTTCTTTATCTCTAACAAACTCTGTTGTGACCGTTAATGAATTGGCTCTAACGCAGACGTCTATAAGAGATTGCTGCACACATGTTATTAACCATTGTGACCTGCACTGTATCCTGTCACCCTAAGTATTTCTTCCTTTCAAAAGCACTATAGGTTGTAACAAAATACAGTCGCTCTTTAAAAGGTCAACACAGTGGAAAGTCACTGAAGTCAGACTGGAATAACTGCACAAGCCAACCTGGCTGAACTTGTTTTGTCTGAATGGTAATCAAATATGTATCTTCATATAGAGTTTCGTGCCTGCTTAGCCTTGTTTTAAAAACAACACCTTCTAGCAGTTGGGATCAAATCCAATTTTACACAATTTAAAGATGAACTATATAAATATTACGTAGCATGAAGATGAAAAGTAGAATTACACTTCTAACAGTGAACATATTTATCCCAAAATATTGCTCAATAACATAACCACAACAGCCATTATTTTAATTAAAAATGCCTTCTAATCACTATGTGTTTTGGAATAAGGAAAGAAAATCTCTGCCACAAACATACATGGATGCACAGAATAACAGCTATCTTCAGGAAGAAGACAATGATGCTGTTATTGCTGATTATTCATCAGCTTTAATGTGTAAAAAACATTGTATGTTTGGATTATAAAAAAAAAAGGAATAAAATTTTACCTTCAACGACTTTTTTATAATTGCAGTATCTAACATTATTAAAAATAACCTTCATTTCAACTAAGAGCTTGGATTATAGACCAGGGCCTTACAAAAAATCAGTCTCAATGTGTTAGGTTAGGTATCTAAATCTTCAGATTGTTTCTCACACTAAAAACAAATAGCGTTAGCACAATCTGAGACATGGTTTCATTGCATTTGGAAAGGTTCAGATGTTAAGGTTCAGCTTAAGATTTACCTCAGTTTAAGATTTACCTCAGCTATAATCTAGGCTATAACTAAGTTTTCTCTGTTAACATAGGACATGATGAAAACCAGATTATTTCTCCTTATTCACACTGTATGAGGAGATGTTCAGAAATGAAAGAGTAAAAATCACCTTTCTCCAATAAACTTTAAATAAATTAGAAGTTAGTTTTTAGAACACTGTGTGGAGTGCATCAGAGGGAAGGCTAAGCACTGGGTAGCTGAAATAGGAAAGGAAAGCAACCTTTAAGTGTCTTGTCTTTCATGTTAATAATATCGAACTTAGTGAGTTCTTTCCAATGTTTTACTTGCAGAGCAAATATTTTCTCTTTCAGTTATTGAACTCATGGTGTGATGTCAGCTAACAGCACCTTCAATTTCTTTAACTAATGAATAAAGATCACCAGAAAAGTGATGAACTACTACAAAGTTTTAAAGGACGGTGAAAAAAATGAGTTTTTACATACAGTTCAGAGATTATTTTCTAGGTTTTTTTGAAGATCAGCAATGTGGGTTTGATTATGGTAGATGTCAGCACTGAGAGACAGACATCTGTATGTCTAAGAAAGGCTCCACGTTATTTTAGTGACACAATGTGGTTACATTCAGCTGATCTCCCTGGAGACTACTTGGGGTCTGGTACCACACAGAAAAAGAAAATGCTCAGGAAACCTGGCTTCTGTTTTCATTTTTGTTCCTTTAATAATTATCAACAACAATTCAGAGAGAAATTCAAAGTGTTACTGAATTTATAACTAACCTGGCACTTACAGTACCAGCAGCACTCAGTTGTGTGTGTTCCTTCCTGGTAAGGATCTAAATACAGTTATCAATGGACTTGACAACTTTAACCATTATGAAGTTTCACAGAGATCCATCCACACTGATCTAGAAACCTAATAGTAGCTTATACCCCAGTAGCCTGGCTACTACCTTACAGTCTCCATGGGGAAGCCAAAAGAAGAATATGGTAAAAAATTAGGGTGAAATAAACATCTGCTGAGGGCGATACCAAGTGTTGTTGATTCAACTTGTCACATTCTCTAGGACTGGGATACTCTTCTCTTTATTTGCTCTCAGCTATTTATTTGCATCCCTGAAGATTAAAAAAATGATCAAGGAGATTACTAAATAGTAAATTTGCTTAATTGTTAGGGATGGATTAAAAGAGCTGTCATATATTGGCATTTTGTGGGGTCCGTGCATGAATTTAAAAACATGACCATTCTAGAATTATATTATAAGTGTCATTGCCTCTGTTGACATTGTAGGGTAGATTTGTAGTGTTCCCAATGTTTATGTGTCTGGTTCTGAGTACTGCAGAAGCACTGCTGATTTCCTGCTCCCTGTAAAGTAGTTTCAGTGCTTCTCTGTGTGAAATATTGTCAAAGACTGCAAAGGAAACACTGCCTCACTTAGCCTGCTGGAGTTCTATAAAGGACTCCTAAAACTGGAATTCACCAAGCCTGTGCATATTTAAACATATCTTGACATTTTCTATGATCTGGCAAATCTTTCTGGTTTAGGATTGGTTGAAATTAGGATCTGTTAGCTGTTAAGTATTAAGTATTTAGTAAAAAAAAATCCTACCAAATTTAAATACCTAGAGGTTTTTTCCTTCTTTTTACCTTTTCTTTTCCCTTTTATATTTTCTTTTCCTTTTTCCTTTTTCCTTTTTCCTTTTTCTTTTCTTTTTCTTTTTCTTTTTCTTTTTCTTTTTCTTTTTCTTTTTCTTTTTCTTTTTCTTTTTCTTTTTCTTTTTCTTTTTCTTTTTCTTTTTCTTTTCTCTCCAGAATATCTTAAACATTTGTGTGACTATCTCAATCAATATCCCTTCTTCTCCTTACTTTCCTGTTAATTATTGATTCACAAATCTTCTTCCAAAACTTTTTGTGTGATCCATTGTCTTCTGGTCTTGGTATAACTGAGAGGAATATATCCAATGCCAAAAGAGATCTATTTAAGTGATGATTAATCATTAATGCATGACACCAAATAACTTGGTTCAAAGTTATATGTCCTAATTTAATCTCTTCCAGATATATACTAGTTTAATCTCTCATTGATTCAAAAGGAATTTATCTAGTTCTATACGTTACAGCTCATGCTCTGCATATGCTGTTCATTCTAGAAATAACACGGCATAAAATCCTCTACTTGTTCCCAGTCATTAATTTTTCAACCATTTACCAGACTGTTTGTTGTGGGGGTTCTCCTGCCAAAGTCACTTGTTGCTATTTTAGACTTTCCTGAGTAAAGCAGGCATTTATTTTAAAAGTACAAATAAGGTCCTTGGTTAATATCAATTTCGTCACAGAGGGTATGTATATTTACAGAAAAGGAAGTTTTTCCAGATGGTTGCAGTAATGAGAATATGTCTAGGAAAAACAAAGAGTAAATTAGCAAAACTGAAGTCCAAGAAACAAGATACTGCAACCAAACAAAAAAAGGACAAATATATAAGATACTTTTAACAAAACACATATGAATCTAAACATTAGCATTAGGTGATTTTTTGATGGATTGATGGGACAACGCTGAAATTTGACATACTCCTTGTATAAAATAATGGTATCTTTAAATTGTACCTTTTCAGGTTGAAATAGCCTGTATAAAGTCTACAGATTCACGATTATATTTTTCAAAATAGCCATTTGGTAGCCTTCAGTTAACTTTCTTGGAAAGCTTCTAGGAAACAAAGACAGCTAGGTGAGATTTCAGGCTAGAAAGACAGAGGAACATTTAAATTTGATAGAATTCAAAGAGAAGGACAAGAGAAATCTTCCAAGGGCCAAATTTTAATGATAGGAAAATAAGTTGGAATTTGTTTGAGGTTAAAGTCTGGCTCAAAGGTAGCAACAAATAAAATGCGTTATCAATTTTTTTAATAAAAATTCTCTGTTAAGCAGAAGTAGTCTAGAGATATTCTAGCAACATTTCAGCATAACCAGTCAGTTCCTGTGAGTACTATCATGCACATGTGTACTACAGTGTTTGCAATCAAAGGAATGGTTTGCAGTCAGGCATTTTATCCATAATTAGGAGTAAGTTAAAATAACACAAGGAAGAAATCAAGCAAGTACCAGTATAAGGATCTTTATAAAGTTCAATTGTTACACAGCTGGAGACTGCACTGCAGTGCACACGTATACACAGACAGTGGGTATTGAGCCTGCAGTTTGATCTTCAGCATTTCACTGCTTAAGTATTAACCATGAAGTATCAAAGGTCTCTTTACTTTTTTTGCTTTCTCAGGTTGACAAGGCACTTACTCTAAGTAATCTTGCTTACCTACCGGGCAGATCAAGGAGATAAATATGTCATTTTCACTCCTGTATACTAGGGTTCCAGAAACATACTCTTCTTAGAACAAGAACCAAAATACAAATTTAGGGTAAACCCTTTCTTGTGGTAAATCAAACACTCATATTTTGCCCATAAAATCAGAAATAAGGGCACACAGAAATCAGAGACCTTCAGCAACAGAGTGGGTATGAGGTTGTAGGGTATGAGCACCTGGAGACCCTTAGGAGAAAATGAAGATATAGTATCCTTCAGTATGAGCACACAAGCATAACTGACTACGTAAATTATGACATTGTTTGAGTTGCTTATTTGAGGAAGTAGATACTGAGATAAAAATTGAAACTTTTCTTGTTTGGTACTTTTAAAATACTACCTGATATGACAGAAAAGCAACAACTTTTCTATCCAGGGCTACAACATTATCAACCTGACCCTGACGACTGTGTGGTTAAGCCACATGCAACTACTAACATTTATCCACTTTCATAAACCTCCTTTCTGTGCAACCTTTAATGGAGTCTATATCATGTTGAGATACATTTAATAAGAAATGCAATGTAAGACTAGCTTTCTATTGCACCATAAGTTAGAATAGACACTTTTTTTTTGGATTTGAAAAAACATTTCCATCATTCATAAACTGACAGTGTTTCTGTATCACCACTAAAGAGATATATCTAATCTATCTTCTGCTGCATTAAATTGTTGCAAAAGAATTGCTTCTTGATAATAATGACAACACAGTTCCCAAAAAAACTTCAATAGAACATGAACATAGCTCATAAACGTTATCCAGAAGTTTGAATTTAACTTTGCATTGTAAGCTAAATTTTGGGGACATGATTAATCCAGCACCTGAATTAGAGGCCTTGTGCATGAACCAATTAAAACATACGTATTATCAAAAATTTAGCAATTAATTTACAAATTTTTTTTGTCTTTTTTTTTCCCCCGGCAATGAGGTGTAAGAATGATACTGCACCATAGTTTTGTTTTAATTTGCCAAATAACTTCAACTGATCTTATGTGACTATTGTCTGGTATAATATTTCTCAATTACCACCAAGACATTTTCTCCACAGAATGTCACACACATGCTGCTGTGCTTATGAGAAATGATTAGTGGTTAGTGAAAACAACTGTCTCATTAAAGAAAAAGAAACTCCTATAAAAGGAGTTTGGATGCTGCAGCAAGACTAAGAAGTTGACTAAGTCAAGCAAGTCAACCACAAAGTCTCAGGTTGGTTGTATCATATAATTTTGTGAGTTACAGGCAAAAGTATATTTTAATAAGTGCAGTGGAGGTATTTCTAATGCACTTTTCTTGAACAGCTCTTCAATAATGATTTAATACATGCTATAATAAAGGAGCTTGTACATGGATTTCATACATTTTATTTTATTGCTCTCCACTTTATCTCAACCAATTGTCATCCTACTTTATCTCAAATGACGAAATATTTTCTGCCTATAAGCGTGATAAAATAATTTCAGTGTTTCAAAGCGATACTTAAGGAGTTCCAGGAATATATATATGCTTTCTTTGTCTGTTTCTAGTCAATAAACAAATAATGATCTCTCACTGGTTAGATTGCAGTGCATTGCAACAGTATAACCAGATTGCAATGTCAGCTCTATGTAGAACAATGCCCTACTGAAGGCTAACAACTTTATCTCAAACAGTTCTCCGAACATTATCCAGAAAACAAAATTCTCCCACTGAAATATTGCCTTCTTCAGAATTTACTTTGTTTTTCCCCTCCATTTTCCCCTCCACCTTTACATTTCTATTTGGAAGATTTTAATTTTCTAGAATCTGGAGGGAGCTCTAGATGATTATCAGACTCACTCACATTCTTTCTACCTGCCTGCAAATGAAAATTGTGTCTTTGTTCTCTACATGGTCTTCCCACAGAGGCAATTTTTATACATGACATTGTTTTCTTCAGTCAAACTATCAATGGGATTCCTTAACAGTGGTCTTTGACCTCACATTTTGGTTTAAAATCAGTATGGTCATACCTGAGGATATAATCTCATTTCCCTTCTGATCGTTTATTTTTTTGAGTCACTGTGGATCACTGCTTTCTATTCTTCATTGGAGGCCTTAATTCCCCTCATGTTGTTCTCACATAAGCAGATTAAATGGCATAGCAGCAGACATCAGATAACAGAGGTGGGACTAGCACAGAGTAGAGATGTTCCAGCTGCCTCATCCAGCTACCCTGAGGACCAATGGCAGCTAACCACAATAAAACCAGAAATCTTGAAGTTTAATTTGCTCTCCTTCTCACTCTTCATTAAATCCTGGGCTCTTATAATTATCAAGTAAGCTTGTTAAAAATTAACTCAGATATTTCTACATTATATTTCAGTCACTTATGGGTTGAGTGAAAATATACTCTCAGTGCAGGCAATGTGTATTTGTTTCAGCTTTACCGTAATTCATTTTATTGAAATATTTCCTTAAATTCTGCAAGACATTTGTATACTTCTGCTTCTTTTGTTTCCACTAGCTAATAACTAATTTGCTTCTAGGTGCTAATGATAGCCAGGGAGCTCAGAAGAGATAAAGATGTGCCCAAATAAATAAGAAGAAAATTCAGAAATTATATTCTTCTTTCTTGTTTCTTGTGATAGGAAGGTAAGAACATAATATTTATGGATTGACTGGCAGCAATGCCAATAAATACTACGTGCATATGAAATCTGTCTTTGCTTAAAGTAAAACTGAAACAGTTTTTTGTTCAGTTTTTTCAACTTTAAAAGATTATGTCATATAATTTCCCTCCTGGTCACATCTTCATCTCTCATTCAGGCATTTTCAGCAGTTTACTAGTAGTCATAGTATAGTACTAAATACAACAATCTGGAAGATCCCAAGTGCATTTTAATGGTGTGTTATAGACATTAAAAACACAATCATTATATTAAGGGTTATCCCAAAGTAGGCTGGGGAGAAGGGTCATGGGAGCAATAAAATTTTCCAAAATTTATATTCAGCAATTGAAACATATGTGAATTTCATAGCAGCTTAGCTGGTTTTTTTTCTTTTTCTTTTCCACATGAATATTTACAGCCCACAAGGAAAGAAAACAGGAGTACCAACATACCATAAGTACATGTATCTCGTTATTTTTTGGTCCAAGGAGAATATGGATACTCCAATTACCTTGAAAGACTCTATTCTAACAAGACTTCCAGCTCAGTATTTTTGGTCCCAATGTATTCACATGAATATCCTACAATTTGTCTGTCATTGACAACTGCTAAAGTGCTTGAACAGTTGAATTTAGTCACCACTATATTAACCCTGGTTCTCTGTGGCAGCACTTTTCAGTGTGTTTGCTTTCTTTTACAATCAATGAGTGAAATCTACTTGCACAAAAATAAAAGGCTTGTATAACATTGAGGATGAGGAGAAACCACTGGATATAAAATACGACAGATTTACTAAAAATAACTTACTTCTTAGTAACAGCTTTTACAGTGTAGGACAAGTTATATTTACAAAACATCTCACTCTAAACCTTGATATAGTTTTAATGAGATCTCTTTCACATTGTGCATTTTAGATTACTTTTGATATCCAGTTTATGAAAACAAATGTTTTGCTTTTTCTTTTCCCTTTGCAGAGTCAATAAATTGTGCTGGTGTGGGACACACCAGATGAGTTCTCTGCAGTGGATCTGACTTCAAATAAAATTTAATAAAACTGTACATGCAGTTGGCAGTAATGTTGAGCACGACCAATCAAACTAACAGATTCTCATTCTGGACAACAGAGGGAAACTAAAATTCTACAGAGTTCATGAAGGAATGTGATAATTTTGACTGACATAAAATTTATGTTGTATATTTCTGATTTGTTGTCTAATCCCTCAAATACATTTACTTTTTCCCAAGAGTTATATTTTCTTTGTGAGGTCTAATTCCATCAGAACTGGGCTGCCTTTCAATACAGGTAGACTCTTGCCTATGGCAGGGGAAGCGAAATCATTGCCTTTAGATGAAAATGCAGTCTTGTACCAGTAGTTTTATTTCCAAGGCCTGCCTGTACTGATGTCCACAAATGCAGGCTCCCTGTTCATGAGCTTTCATCCCCTCTGAGCTGCTGACGGGGCAGAGGCAGTGCTGGCAGCTCAGGGCTCCACGGCTGCTTGTGAACAAGCAGGACAGGTTGGACAGATGGTGGCCAGGGAGCTCACCTCCCTCTCCATTGTTGCCTGTTGGCTGGCAACAAGCTTGCTAGTTACTGTCTTGCAAATAAAATCAGTAATCAATATTTGAAAAGTAAGAAAGATCTCTATTCCTGCCCTAAAACTGGAGATTTCTTTCCCAAGAAAGCATGGCACACAAACAGCTGGTTCCGTATAAATGACTGGATAAAGCAGCAGGTACAGAAACAAGCAGCTGTCAGCTCTAAAGCTGACATGCTTTTGTCAAAACAGAGGGCTATTCTGCTAGGGGCTGATATGTTTGAGTGTGTTTGTACTTCATTGTGTCAGTCCTTTTGTTCCCTCAACTTTGCTTTGGATTACCAAACGTGAGAAATGGTGAATCAATTCCCTATTTGACTATGATCAAATTCAAAGAAAGAAAGGAAGTAGGTGGGACGAAAAGGAACAGACAGGCTGGGACTGGGAAAGATATGGTTGTTACTCCTGAAAGTAGCAATTTCTTCAGCCTTAAAGGATAGAGAGTTCTAGTCTCCCTCAGTATGAACAACAGTATTTGAACCTACTGCTCGCTTTTCTAAAGGGAATAAATATTCCACAATGGAGAAGGGGAGTTCACATCTCACATTTCACACTTTCTCACCTCCTATGCAAGAGTATGTAAAGCTTGGGGAGGGGGAGATTTAAAAAACCACCTTAATAGTGATAATGATCAAAATTTTGGGTTCTGCTTGCAGTACTGTTCATGGATTTGACATGTGTCCTGAGTTTTAGCATATCTTGTATTGTAAATGACAGTGTAATCACAGTACATTGTATTGTTGTACAATATTTTATGTTGGGAATAAATACTCAATTTCCACCATTCAGAAAATAGATTCAATCTTATTTTTATTCACATTTTGAATTTACAAACATAGTCAACAACACTGAGAAAATTATATCCTTCACAATAAAATTTTATAGGAGCTGACAGAAATTTAGAAAATTCCAAAATTAATGTTTCTTGCCATGTGAATTATCAAGAACATAGTCGTGTCTTATATAACAATTTATGCTATAAACGTGGCCACCACAACATCACAAAAAATTTGGAGAAGAGCATTCCTTATAGGGAAAACTATTATATTCAAGCAGAAAATATTCATCTCCTGGTTGTTATTCACAATTAATTAATGCGATGTCAGAAAACTGCTTATCAATCTACAAGAAATAAAAGGATACAGGATCTGTCCCATAAGGCTAAAATGATACAGGAAAACGGACAATCCAGTAGTACAAAACCATTACAGTATATTTCCCCTGCCTTAACTTCCTGTTGTTATTTTGGTTTGTTTATTAGTGATTTTAGATTAGAAAAGTGACTGTCAAAAGCTTTGAAGTAACTCTTCACGGTTTTAGATTATACAGGATTGTTTACTCAGCCCTCTGAACCTTTTGGCTATTCTCAATTCTGGTGAACAGTACAGATACTTATGAATTGATTTAACAGCCTGTAAAAAGGATGTGTTTTACGTTAAAGAAGAAGCTGGAGTAATGAGAAAGAGGCTAAGAAGAAGAAGAAATAATTTCCCAGGCAGATATCAACAACAGATGGTGATTTCTACTAGGAAGTGCATATAAGGATTAAGAGAATAAGTACTGTATTATGGGGCTTTTAAAATCCAATGGCAGCACCAACATGTCTCAGAAAATGGATGTTGAATTGTATCTCAAAGTTTTAATAGAGACAGAACAGCAAAATTGAAATCAATGAGCAGTGTATGGATAACTTTGAAATAGTGCTGACCCCGTCCATCATACACTCTGAATGCAAAGACTTACTGGAGAAGGTGAAGAAATGCTGCAAAATGATCAAAAGACTAAAGGACAACATTTGAATGGATTTCTCCTGCTCAAAATCTAGTGATGGATACTCAACGCCAACAATTTAGGGACTATAGCTGCAAATATATGACTGAGTCTCCAGCTCCTGCACATTTTGCTTTGAAAGCAGAGCTCATTCCAATGAGTTCCAGCAGCTCAGGGGCTGATCTGACTTGGTGCAAACTGAAGTGGAGGCAACTCCTCCTCTGCAAGTGGCATTAACAATAATAGAGGCCTGGCTGCTCCTCCTTCTATCCACAATGGGTTTCCAGTATCTCGATGATATCAAAAGTGGCATAAGAGCTTCCAGACCAATTCTAAAATTATATTTTTTTCCTAACTGAAGTGAATAGCATTTTCAGAACAGGATATGCCAGATTTTAAAAATAGATCTCACTGGAAAGCTTATAAGACCACTTTAAGAGCAATCTTCCCAAATGTGTGTGATGTGTAAACTGTCTTGTGTACTTTTTCTTGCAGTTTACTTGAGGAAAGCAAGAAATTATTAAGGCAATTGTTTTTGTGAAAATCACAAGCTTTCTGTGGTTCAGAAATGTTGTTGCTTATTTTTCAAGTGCAGAAGCAGTGCTGTTTGTTAGTAATTGCAGTGTTCATATTCAGCACAGACATTACAGATGATCCCAGAGGTTGTTATCAGTGTCACAGGGTTCAGTTGGAGGCCTGTCACTAGTGGTGTCTCCCAAGGTTCAATACTGGGCCCAGTACTGTTTAACTTACCCATCAATGGCTTGGATGAAGGGACAGATGCACCCTCAGCAAGTTCATTGGTGACATGAAGCTGGGAGGAGTGACCCAGAGAGCTGTGCAGACCATGACAGGCTGCAGAGATGGGCAGAGAAGAACTGC
Organism: Daphoenositta chrysoptera; assembly: GCA_013397915.1. Lineage (NCBI taxonomy): Eukaryota > Metazoa > Chordata > Aves > Passeriformes > Daphoenositta > Daphoenositta chrysoptera. The sequence continues at coordinate 563,817 of VZRO01001165.1, read as the reverse complement.
CTGGAATTCAACAAAGGCAAATGCAGGGTCCTGCACCTGGGGAAGAATAACCCCATGCACCAGCACAGGCTGGGGGCTCACCTGCTGGGGGGCAGCTCTGCAAAGAAGGATCTGGTGGACAGCAAGCTGTCCGTGAGTCAGCCAAGGTCCCAGGGGGCCAAGAAGGATACTGGTATTCTAGGATGCATTAGGTAAAGCATTGCCAGCAGGTTGAGGGAGGTGATCCAGCCCTTCTACTCAGCCCTGGTGAGGCCACGTTTGGTGTTCTGTGTCCTGGACTCCCCAGTACAAGAGAGACATGGAGCTCCTGGAGCAGGTCCAGTGGAGGGCAACAAAGATGATTAAAGAACCGGAACATCTCTCTTATAAGGAAAGGCTGAGCGAGCTGGGCCTGTCAGAGACAACTGAGAGGGGATCTCATCAACATTAATAAGTATCTGAAGGGAGGGTGTCAAGAGGATGAAGAGAAACTCTTCTCAGTGGTGATGAGCAATAGGACTGGAGGCAACAGGCAAAATCTGATGCACAGGAAGCTCCCCTTGAGTAAGAGGAAGAACTTTACTTTGTGATTCACTGTGGCATCTCCCTGACTGGAAATATTCAAGGACCATCTGGATGCAACCCTGGGCAATGCTGTCTAGGATGACACTGCTTTAGCAGGGAGGTTGGACAAGACAACCCACTGTGGTCCCTTCCAACTCATCCTGTGATTCTGTGATTCCTGTGCTCCATTCATTCTCAATTGTAACCACTTAAATTCACAAAATATTCCCCCTAAACAAGAAATGAAGATATTAAAAAATCATTACAACTAAACATCCATACGTGATTTTTAGTTCTTTTCACATGAGCGTTTCACTTAGTTTTATAAAATAGCAATTTACTTGCAATTCTGTATGCTTATCTATCTTTTATAGAGGATATTTACTTTCCGTAGAGTGAGGAACTGCTTGCTTTATTTTCACTTAGGTAATCTGCCATTCCCTGAAAACTGTAGTGTTTGCAGTTATCTTAGTTCTGCTTTGACTTTAATGCTCTTCCAGGTACAGTAGCTTCACCTTACCTTCTTTGAGGTAGGAGTCATCTCATTGATTGTCTTGAGTAAAAGGAAATGGCTCATGCATCTTTCGTACATTATAACAAATGTCCTTTTGCATTATAATTGAATGGTGATTGTTGTGTTCAATCAATGAGAAAGGTTAAGGGAGCTTCTCTGCCAGCATTTTTAATGGAGAAGTCGATTAAGATTCAGTTTAATCATTCTGGCTGCTTCAGAATTAAAGCAACAAAGACCATCAATGGCACTATAATTACCAGCCTTTCTGTAAGTTTACACTGCCATTTATGCAGCCATAAATTTTGTTATAATGCACAATGTGACCAGGTTAACTTGCTTTGTTTGTAATGCAAAATATTTCCCTTAATTGCATTGTGGATAAGAAATAGTTGTGATGAAGTATATATAATGCAGCCTAATAGAAAAGAGAAAAACGAAAACCAACTGCTCTGTAGAGTCTGACTGAGGTGAATCAGCCTGATAGCTTGTGTTAAATAGTTTAAAGTCATGGCCTTAACCTTGGGACACTAGAGACATATTTTACTTCATTGAACATGGAGACTAGCATCGCTCCCAGGTGAGTAAAAAGGGTCAAATATATTATTCTAATCCCTGTTCCAAACAGAGAAAAGGTCATTATACACTACCTATTGCATGCTGCCAAAGAGTGAAAAATTCACATTGGGGACATGGGTGCAAATCTATTTTAGACATGGCCTTTAAAATGTTACTGAAATGAATGATTATGTGGTTTTGAACAAGGAAAAAAATCTTGAAATTGATCTCGTTTATTAATTAGTTTGAGTTTATAAAGGTCTTACTATAAATAGCTGGAAGACCAGAAGAAATTGCTCATTTAAAATGAGAGGGAAGCTATAGAAAAAATTGTTTTCTTGTAAAATTAATACCTGTAAGTATGGTTATCCATTTAATAAATGATTCTGAACAGAAGAGGATAGGATATCTTGATTTTCCAGCCCTTCCAGTAAATTGGAGACACAGGATTCTTTTGCTACTTTTCTTTTTTTTTTTTTTTTTTTTTTTTTTTTTNTGCTTCTTTTCTTTTTTTTTTTTTTTTTCTCCTTTCCTCTATAGGAACTTCATTCAAAAGGCATTGAGGACTTTTTTTCTCCACAGAGAGGGACAAGCTTTGACCAAACTTCTCAATAACTTAGAAACATGTTTTCTCCATATGGAAGCACAATTTTCAGAGGTCATAGAATCATAGAATGGTTTGGGTTGGAAGGGATCTTAAAGATCATCTACTTCCAACCCCCTGCCATGAGCAGGGACAACTTCCACTAGACCAGATTGCTCAAAGCCTCATCCAACCCGGCCTTGATGGGTCCATGTAATAGAGAAAAATAAATAGTCCTCCTATATGTGTAGGTAGGTAGAGGCTTTTTTTTTCCCCAGCAAACTCATATTTTATTGAAAGTTCTATTTCCACAATGAACTAATTAAATTTTTATTTCACATTATCTAGCAAAGCTTTTTGTAAAGTTTCAGAAAGACCAGAAACAGTTAAGTTGGTTCCATGTGGGAATCACCTGAATTCAGCCTCAAAAGTCAGTTTCAGAGAAACAAATTGTGGCTCATGTAAAAGGAAAACTTCCTTCACTGTGATTCAATAAAGTACTACTGTAATTTTTTCCTATCCACTTTTATAGCTCTTTATTTCTATTAATAACATATTTTATATCTTGTAGTTCTGCATTTTAACAGATGAATTTTAAAGATGAATTGTATTGTGCATGTAGCTTAGAGGTTGCTGTTGTCCTAGAAGAGTTTTTCCTTCCTTTTCAGCAGATCATAAACTAGTTAGAGAGGATCATCTGACTAACAACAGTTACTGAATGACAATTAAAACAAATTAAAATATCATATCCCACAAAAATTATTCAGTGCACAACTCCTGAGCTTGCTATTTGCTGCATAATTTAGTCTTCTTGGAAAGCTGGGCTTGAAGGTGTAATCAAAGATTGATATACACAAATCTGGACCTCCTACTGGCTGTAAAACTTCATGTACACATGGTAGTAAGGTACTGTTCTTTAATGTATTTCTGGATCAAGCCAGCTCTTTCTGTGGCAGGAAATTATGAAAACCACTAAAGAAGACAATTTAAAAATCTAATTCCTTCAATCTGTCTCCAAAGAGGTAAAGACAAACATGTAAATCAGCTGTTTATGAAACATTCATGTTTGAATTTAAAAGGCATATCAGTATACAGCGAGCATCACTGATACTAAGTCAGGAGCTTAATCCTCTAAAGAAAACAAAACTCATACAGTGCGTAGGCAGCCTGGCATAGTTCCTGCAGATTTCATACATGTGAATTAGGGTGCGGAGGCTATACTTAATTTAAAAATAAGATTGACTAATCTATTTGAGTGCTTACTGCCTTGTAAGCAGAGAAAAGAGTTGCGTGCCAGAATGGAAATCATATGGGCCGGGAATTCCCCTTCTGTTGACCACAGAAGGTATAGGCATAATCCATCAAGAACAGAATGCATGCCATACTTTGTTCATTAGCATTTAAAGAGGCTGTTTGGCATCACACAACAAATACAATTCTTGCAAGAACTTGGCAGCGGACTGTTTGTCAGTTAATGACAATCCACAGCTTTTTCAAGGAAATACTAAATGTTCCCAGGGTTATTTCTGAATTCTTTTCAGCATTAAGCTTGAAGTGGGGCTAACACATTTGTATAGCAGTGACCAACTTCCAAGAGAAAACATCGGTTCTGAACCTGAAATTGAAACAGATTTGTTGGCAACACATCAACAAATTGTGATGGAATTACAGGATGTGTGATATCACATATCTTAGCTTTACATTTATGCATTTCCTAAAATACACCAGTGTGTTTAGCATCTCCATAGGCTACAGTCTTGAAAATAATGCATGCTATTTAGGACTTGGATATCAATACAGAGAGTGTGATAAAATACAAAGAGAAAGATATATTAAAAAGAAAAAATGCCCCAAAGCTTTTTTAGCATTAAGTTAATTATCAGTGGGGGTGAGGGGGTGTTGTTAATTGCTCTATTTATCTTTTCTCTCTCTCTCTTTCTCTCTCTCTCTCTTTTTTTGGTCATAGTTGCGAACAAATTACTAAGCCCAGATGTAGGTCCGATGCACAGCTGTGATGCTACAAGTTACAGTGTTTTGTAAGCGCTGCAGATTTTATTCTGTCCTTCTATTGTAAAGTCAGAAACTATTTGCTATCTCAGGAGGAAGGTTTTTATTTTTAACATTCCATACAACAAAGCTGCAGGTTACTGCTACCTTTCCTTTTTTCCTCTTTTTTTTTCTTTGTTTTTAAATATCCAGTCAGGTTTATATGACTTCATTTTGTATTTGTCTCGTGGACTGAACGGGAGAGAGCAGCTGTAGGGGGAGACGATTTGTTTAAAGAACCACTGTCCCTAAGGCAAGTGACCATCCTGTATTCTTCAAGGTGGCTTCTGAATATTCTCAATTAAAACAATGTATTAAGCAATGAAGTAAGCTAGAAGCTGACAGAGTCAATCTTATTCAGCTTCAATTGCAAGCTTCACTGCTAAAGTTGCATATAGATTTTAAACTGAAAATGTACTGCTCTCAGTCTTGAAAATACCTCTGATGGAAACTTTCCAGGGAGGCTATCAATAAATTATATTTATATACACTTGAAGATACTTTCACATTGAAGGAGTACTGGAAAAAAGTTTGAGGGTAAATGAAGTCCTGCTCCAGCATTAGCAAACTTTTCTTTCACAAGCTTCATTTATCATGAAAATGAATTAATAAATACACAACTGGATCCTATATCCCATGAACTTTATTCCTGAAGAGGGGTGGGAGCAGATAATTCCTGAACTAAATGATTCTATAATTTTGTACAATGTAAATATGGGTTACTTACAGTTCAGGAAGCATATTGACAGTGAGAAAAGAAAATACTATTATCAGAGATATTAGCATAACCTTGGTAGCTGATCTGCGTCATGCAGAGAATAGCAAAAAAGTCAAGGCAGTATTTTTAAATGCTGGGAGTTGGAGTACAACTGACTAAGGATCATTACGATATATACCAATATTCAGATTGCTGGCATACCATAAATTAGTATCCTGGTTTTGCTGATGGCGTAATTGTGTTAGTCATATGTAATTAACACATGCTCCAGTCACATTTCAATCTGCTATGAGAGGTATCCTATAGCGAGCCTCATTGCAAGGGCTGTAGGACAGGATGTTCCAACTGAGAAGTCAGAATCCCCATCAGCTCACAAGATAAGACAACTGTGCTACTACTTGAGAGAAAAACCATATCAGTGCAGCAACAAAATAGAAAGGAAGTCATACTGGGGAAAATATGAAGTATGGGCCACTCTGCTGGTGCCTGGAGCTTAGATGGTGGTTAACCAGACCAAACTTTGTCTGTGGTTCTGCTACAGACTTCCTGTGCTCTCTTGGCAAACCAAGAGATTTCCTGTTATCTTGCAAATGTAGCAGATCTTCCCTTCTTCACACACATATGGAGGATAAGGACTCTAAAGACTGAGAGACACATAGAATTTATGATTCTGCAGATCATGGATGTTCATAAAATATACTGAAAAATAAGTCATTATGCATAAATCAGAACCAAACAAAAAAGGTTAGAGATAAAGCACATGAATCTATACAGTTAGAATGGGTGGAATTCAGCTAACTGAACCTTAAATTTCTGGCCTAGTCCTGGCTTTTCTTTGTAATAAATGGAGAACTACAGCCACCTCTAGAGCACAGTTCATCTAACCAAACACATGGAATAAGATGTTCTGCTCTGTTGCTCTCCACTGACTATAAAGAGCCTACAATTGTAAGCTGACCTCTAGACATCCAAATTAGATGGATCCAGGCCTCAGCCTGTAAGAGAACATGAAGGACTGTCCACATGCAAGAGCTGCTTTTCTGCAGCATTTTGTTACTACAATATGTTTTGTAAGTCGGGTTGCTGAGCAGTGTGACACACTGGATAAGGCCTCAGTCTTGAGCAGCATTTTAGGCTCTGGGCTGTGCAGTGTGGAATTTGAGGATCAAAAGGGAACGGTTTGGAAGAGGTACAAATCCTTCATATGTTGGCTGCCGGAAAAAACAACACTGATAATTTGTATTGTTATGGAATTAATAAAGTTCTACATTTTTGTATACATCCTTTTTGGCCCCTGCAATTCACAATAAAATCATGATTTCATGTTAATAAGAGTCTGATCCTGAACACATCAAGGTAGAAAGAGTAGAAGTATATTATGCAGAATCATTGGCAATCATAAGCTGAGACAGACTGATCATCCAATTAAATCATAGAATATTAAAAAGGTCAAAGTAATATAGATCTAGCCTAATTAATAGACAATGAAATAAAATTCTGATTCGCACTCTTCAATATAGTCCAGTCCTGAAAACAAAGTACCTACTTTATTTATGAAAGTAGTACCTTTGACATCAGGGTACTTCATACAGGCACATGGATCTTTGCTTATGGATTAACTCACACGATCAGTCTCTAAGACTTTAGTTCTTCTCTACTGTTCAGGCAGTTTTACGAGAATACTTATTTTTTTCATTCCTTATCTGCATCTTATAAGGAGGCTCATATAATCCTTTTTGTCTTCATGAGACGTAGATAAAGATTCAACCCTTTAAAACTTCATTAGTATGTTGTCCTAATGATATCAAAGGTATAGTATAATTCAAACGTCAGTTCTATGTCAGTTCTGTGGTTTATGTGGATTTCTATTAATATTTAATTTGGTTCATTACCTTATTTATTGTGTGTTGGTTAAAGGAATTCGAAGATGGAGGTGCTGTGTTAACATAAAAGTCTCCTCACACTGAAGCAGGAACCAAATATGATGCATGCACAATAATGTTGGGACTTTGTTTATAATAAACATTTTAAATGACTGACTTTTTCTCTACTAATACTCTAAGTAGGATGATCTATGAGATTTCTAATTTATTCTTGTTTAAAATTTAACCATGCTTTTTTAAAGCATATCAATTTTGTTAATACCATGTAATTAAAACATGTCAGTGCACAGCAAGTTTTAGTCTAAATTAATGACTATGAGAATTATTTTAATTAAATAACCAATTATAGAAAAATCGCAAGCATGAGAGCTGACATTTAAATGAATTTCATTTAAATTGCTTCTTAACATTGTCCCATCTAGGACACTAATGCAAAATGAACTATTGTATCAACATAGATTATCACTATTTTTGTATGCACATAATGTATTCATATTCAATCACTGGAACAGAGCTGAATATTTTGTATTGATCTGAAATGTCTATGAACAAAATACGACAGAATAAGCTGAAGTAAAACAAAAATCCCCCATAATACTGTGACACAGTACAGCTGCATTTCTTGTTTGCACACATATTTTCATATTTCAGTTCTTTGTTCACTTAGAAATCCCGTTTTCCATTTAATGCAGGGTGAACTTCTAAAACTGCTGAGCTTTCAAGTGACTTTAAAAATTCTGTCTCTCTTGTAAATACACATGAAAAATCATGATGGGTTGGCTATTCAGTTTTCATTTTGGATTTTAAAAAGATCTGTTAGAAACATTTGCTGGAATACATTTTGCTCACTTTTAACTGGAAAGGATAGCCTACACAGTTAACTAAATTACTCTTCTGCACTGCACAAATTGTTACTGCATTTGTCTAACAATCACATTCAATTTAATCAGATGCATGGTGCAAACTGTGCCAGGAAACTCCTGAAGCTATATTTAAAAGTGAGTAACAGTAATATACATTGCAAAATTGTTCTTCTCTACTGTAGCTTTAAAGATGTCACAGGAAAAGGGGGAAAAAAGAATCCTGCATTTTTGTTCATTGATTAACCAGTAATGTTATGTATAAATAATGTATCTGACAGTATGGCAGCCCACTTGGGACATCGTGCCATTTACTACAAAATAGGATGCAACATGCAACTGAGCAGCAAGAACAAATTAAACATCTTTCCTTGGTAACTTCAGCATTTTTATTAGGTGGTAAACACCGCAGTGAGAAGAAAAGCACATGTAGATATTTCAACAATATTAACCTTAATCTAAGTAGAGACACAAAATAATATTTATACATTCCTGAAAACTGCTTCACCTGTGTAAGAAATGTGTTGTCCCAATCTCTTTATGTTTTATGGAAATCCTGTAGAAATCAGCTGATATAGCCATGGTATAAAACCAGAATTTTGTTCCAGAGTATTGCAACTGAATTCATTGAAGTATTATGTATAATTTTCTCTTGTTAACTTGTAACACAGAGATATCACTGCAGTGTCTACTGAAGAATTTGCAAATCATTTTTTAAAACTATTGCCTTTTTGATGTGCTGGTATTCTAAGTCAAATTAATATATTCAAACTTGTTAGTGAGATTTTTTTTTGGTGTTTTTTTTTTTTGGTAAAGAAAAGAAAAAAGAAATTTATTTCATCTGGCAAAGGATGACTTTATAATCAGATACTTACCTCCATGTTCATACACCACCATTTTTCATGAAATTATTTTCCCCCAATCAAGAACAAAAAAACATAAAACCAAACCAAAACCAAAAAACTTTATCAAGATAAAAACATTGAACAGAAATTTTACATAGTTATCACTAAAAACAATGGTATTTGTACTCTCAAATTAATCCAGAGGAATTAGGAAGACAAACCTTAATGAAAAACAGTATGAGGTGTCAGCCCAGCTCCCTTTGCCCACTGTGGAATTTCCAATCACTGCATTAAATATCGTTAAATGGAACAAGCAAGTATTAGTCAACATGATTCAATACCCTACACCTTGAATTTGTAACTGTTATCACTAAATCATGTGATCACTAAATCAAAGTATCTTTCTGTGTATTGAGCTAAATACCCAATTTAGACTCTCGACTCGTTGTCCTTTTTACATACTGCAAAAGCTGCAGCAGTTTATTTCACATCTACAGAATAATTAATCTAATATCCCCTCATACTTAATAGTTACAATGGTTAATGTTTATACCTGAGGTAATTCCCATTGCACAGTGAAGAGGATTATCCACTTGATTAAAAATAAATCTTTTCACCCCTGCACTTGAATCTGTACCTCCCTGGGGAAGCTGACCATAATTTCTCTCTTGCTGTACCTCATTCTACAAGTGATGAGCCCATTTTGCAGGGCCAATATTGCATACAACATGGACTTTAAACAGGACAGTAATTCAATCAGGTTTTTTTTTTCCCAGGTCCATCTGGGAGCAAATTCCTGTTACTCAGTTGTTGCTGCTAAAACCTGAAATTCGTCATTTATTTCCAAATGTTGCAAGCTCATGAGATGCTGCAGTTGTTTTTATCTCAGAAAATGAAATAAGCTCAGCTGGAATGGTAGTAATTGAAGCTGTAACAAATGGAAAATAGTTCCTGACAGACTACCATCCAGTCTGAGGTATGGAGAAGTAGGGAAGGGGAAAGACAAAAAGGCAGGGACTGAAGAGACAAAGGGCAAAGTTTATCAGGCTGATTTCAGCATCCAAAGGAGATTGGCACCTGAACTGGGATTCCCAATAGCTGGCATCCTTAGCCACGTAAGAGCCACGCTAAGTGCCTCTGTGAATCCTGACCCAAAAGCTGCAAAGATGCCTAAGCAGGTTGGGAAAGTCGTTTGTGTGCAAGCAAGCTCCTAACTGTGACTCACCAGCCCTGTAAATTTTCAAATGTTTTGTTGTACCTGACTGCATATACTTAATTTTTTTTATTCTGTTGGGTTGTAAATGCTAGGCCATGTGAAATGGACACATGCTTAAGGTGACTCAAAGGAAAGGCAGCTTCATGCTCAACTGATAGGTTCCCTATGAGTCATATATGTCTGCTTCAGAAACAATTGTATGCTTTGACTTTGATTTGTAACTCTCTTCTTTTTTTTTATTACCAGGCCCAACAGCTCTGGGGGAGTAAGCTGGATGCTAGTCAATCTCATATGTCATCAGCAAAGCTATTCTATCTCCAAGTTTCCCTCTGGAATGCCAAATGCCTCCCTTATTTGTACCTTCACAACCCTGCTGGAGACAAGGTGTCTACTCAATTGTAACAATTTGGCCTGAGAAAACTTTATTGTTGATAGTGATTTTCAGATCCCAGTACAAGGTTTTCAGTACTGGCAGTTAAAAAGAAAAACATTTTTATGCCCAGTCTGAGTAAAACTAATGCAAATTCACAGAGACAGAGCAAACAGAGAACTCTACCATGCATTTTTAAAATACCTTTTCAGAACTAGCTTCCTCCTCATCAACAAAAGTAGTCCTATAAATCAGTCCAGGATGATCATTTGCCACATGATGATTCGTAAATCTTTGAGGAAGGCTCTGCGGAGGGATCTGGACAGGCTGGATCGATGGGCCCAGATCAACCATGAGGGGCAGCAAGGCCAGGTGCTGCACTTGGGTCACAACAACCCCATGCAGTGCTACAGGCTGGGGGCAGAGTGACTGGAGAAAAGTAGTGACCCAGTAGGAAAGGACCTGGGGGTGCTGGTTGACAGTGGCTGGACATGAGCCAGGGTGTGCTCAGGTGGCCAAGAAGGGCAATGGCAGCCTGGCCTGTATCAGCAAGAGTGTGGCCAGCAGGGCCAGGGCAGGGATTGTCCCCCTGTACTCAGCACTGGTGAGGCCACACCTTGAATCCTGTGTCCAGCTCTCAGCCCCTCACTACAAGAAGGACATTGAGGTGCTGGAGAGTGTCCAGAGAAGGGTGACAAAGCTGGTGAAGGGTCTGGAGCACAAGTCCTGTGAGTAGCAGCTGAGGGAGCTGGGGTTGTTTAGCCTGGAGAAACGGAGGCTCAGGAGTGACCTAATCTACCTCTGCTACTGCCTGAAAGGAGGCTGGGGGTCGGTCTCTTCTCCCAGGCAAGCAGCTACAGGACAAGGGGAAATTGCCTGTAGCTGCATCAGTGAAGGTTCAGGCTGGACATCGGGAGGAATTTCTTCACAGAAAGGGTTGTTAAACGTTGTAATGGACTGCATAGGGAGATGGTGGAGTCACCATCCCTGGAGGTGTTCAAGAAATGACTGGATGTGGCACTTAGTGCCATGGTCTGTTTGATAATGTGGTGATCAGTAAAAAGTTAGACTTGATGATCTCAGCTTTTCCAACATAAATGATTCTGCAGTTCTCTGATTTGTAATAGACTTAAGCAAACTTTCTAAAGAGTCTGGTAAACTTCCTAAAGAGTCTAAAGAAAGCTAGGGAATGTGCTGCTGTATTTGCATCAAGCAAATTGTCTTTGCCCACTGAAAGAACAAATCTAAGTGTAACGACAGATGAGAAAACATTCATAATGTTCCATTCAAGTAGACAATTATGGTAACAAATCAGGGTAGATTTTTTCTTGAATAAAGATTACCTCCTCGGTTGTATTGCCCCGCTCTGCTAGAAGTCCATACATAATGCAGTGATGGATGCTATGTAAAAGTTCAAGACAGAACATCAACAGCACAAACTTCTGTATGGGATTCTTCTACCTAACAGTTTAGACCACATTGAACAGAATTTCTTGTACATATGCAATTTTGCGTAAGTGCCAGGGGGTGCAATCTTGACAACCTTGATAAGCTCTAAAGGATGCTCCAACTAAATGGTGAGCACCAGTGTTCAGATTCACCTTGCAGAGAATGAAGAGTGATGTAGACAGTTCTACAGCAGTATTTGAACTGTATTTGAGTTCGTGAGGGGAAGGAAAATCATGCCATCTCCTGGTTTATATGCTATTCTGTCAGTTACCTATGTGTTCATTAATAATACACTCACATCTCAGCTGTTGTAACTGTTTACTGTCTAGATTACTCCAAACACAGATTTTCAGTCAACTATTCATGGAGTAATTTCATAATTTCTGAATGACCTGCAGAATAGATTTTAGTAAGGATGCCCAAAACTAATACAGAGAACTGAAGTAATAATGGAAATACAAAAGATCCCGGTGAAGTTCTCCCTTAGAAAAGGATACTGTGTTTCACAACTGAATTTTTCTACCTTCAGGTTTCTGCTGTTGGATCTTTTTTTTGGTCCCTCTTCTCTTTCCTTTCCCGCTGTACTAAGAATCTTTTCTGCTTGCAAAAGCCTTCTCTTCAAAAGAGATACATGTCCATTACAGCCATGTTGAGTATTTCTCTTCTAGGAAAATGAAACAACTTGAGCTCTTTTAAGTTTACCACTCTTCAAAAATCTCTTTTGTAGCTCCTTTCAGACCTTCTCTCAGCTTTCTACTGCAACTGTCAAGTGTGACAGAAAAACTGGGCCCAATATTCCTCTATTACATTTTTTCAATGTAGCTAAAAGATTCACACTTACTTCTCAGCACCCTACTTCTGAAATGTTTGGGGATTTCATGCTCAGATGAACCTCATGACATCCTCTATCCCTCAGATGGAAGTTACTACCTCCTGTTCCTGAAACACAGCTGCTCATCATTCACATGATCCTGTTTTGTATATGGAGTAAAATAAGGCTGCCAGTTGCTGTCTTCTGGCCCAGGCACAACAGCACATCAGCTGTTCCAACAGTGTCATGAAAATTATATGAGAACTCTCCAGATTAGCTCTCAAATTATTGCAATGGAAGGCAGCAATTCACAGAGCCATAGAATAACTCAAGCTGGAAGAGACCCATAAGGATCATCAAGTCTAACTCCCTGCTCTAATCTCTAATACTTTTTCAGTCACAGGATGCAGTTTGTTTTCATTTAAGTGTGACCTTTCTGCTCTGTTTCTAGATGGCATAAATTTGCATTTGACTCTACTAAGTAGAGTTTGCTCTGTATGAAATTATTATATACTAAACAATTTATATTATTGCTGTCACTGGTATAGTCTATAGAAAAAGCATATGGTAGTAGTTTGGGTTTGTCTAAATGTAGAAGAAAGTATTTTTATTTTTACTGCTTTTATTGCTCCCATCTCAGTTAACGGTAAATTATTATCTGTTTATTCATTACTATTTTATTACTTCATCTTATTTTTGTTGCAAGGAATAAGAATCCTGCCAAGAAGAGTTTAAACAGAGGGACAAACTCTTATCTAGATATTTATTCACCCTAAACAAGAGTATTTGCCTAGCAACTTGCACAAGTATTTTGGTCTTAAATTAAGACCTTGATAGAAAATAGAAAATAAAGATATTTTAGGAATACTGTATGTTGTAAAAGCAATCCTGTAGCCTAAGTTCATTCTATGTAACTTGATACCAAACACATAGACAGAGAGAAAGAAGTAGTCACTTCCACATGGCAATTCTAACTTTAAATAAGCTGAACTGTTGTATTTGCAGAAGCAGAAGAGGAATGTTCTTAGAATTTCTTCTGCTGGTTGAGTTGAAGAATTAATGGCAGTTAGCAAAAATTAAGTGGCAACAGAAGAAGTAAGAAGACAACAGAAAGCATTAAGAAAGTGAGGTCATTATCCTTCCACATTTGGAAACCATTGGAGCAGACAATTACAGAGACAGCAAAGGGGATTTCAACTTCCAGTCTTTTGTAAAACTACAAAGCAGGATTTGAACATAAAATGAGTAGGCGAGAAGTTAGTCTTATTTTAGGTGTAAGTCCATCTGCTGGCAAGTCCAAAGTCAGCCTAGAGAAAATCATGCTTTTGAATCATCATGATAATGGTGGATCACCTTACTTAGCACCAAAAATAAATGATGCAAAAGCTTTGTTGGAATCCAGTGCCAAAACCTGAAATCCATAGCATCAGATCGTAGGAGATTCAGCAGATGCCTTGTGAAACAGCTTTCATATCTGCTTGCTGTGCACAGCTTCTTAGCATTGCATTGATTGTTCCAATCTACCTTCATAATTAAAAAATTAGGATTATTTAAAAGCAAACTGAAATCTTTTGCAGATCTATAAAATTATGTGCAGTTATGGTCCTGTGAGGAACAGGGAGTTGGAGTCAGTGATCCTTACGAGTCCCTTTCAACCTGAGATATTCTATGATCCTGTTATTCTATTAATTGTCCTCATGCCTATCTTTTTCCATTTAGACCACTTGTAGCCTGAAGTTAGGTGTGAGAGTAACACAGGATGAAGTCAGACTTACATGCTTACTCTTCCAAAGTTTTCCGAGGTTGTTGCTAAAATCCTTTTGCATATACTGTTTTTAATGTTTATAGTAACCAAAAAATTGACCATTTAAAAGAAATTTTATTAATAATCCTATATGGTTAAGGTAATGAAGTCCGTGGCAACAATAAATAAGGTGCCCACAATTTCCACAAGAAGTGATTAGCTTCCCCTAGCAATGATTTTTGGCATTCAAGATACTTGCTAGGAATGCAGAAAAATAGGGCAGGGTTGCAGCTCTTCCCATTAGAAATAAACTATTCCATAAATAAACATTTGCTCTGTTTCCTTCTTAGGAAAATTACCTTTACTGCTTGGATAGATTTTCCAGTATATAGGTCAATCTGTCCTAACCTTTCCTGAAGGAAAATGAGAAATGTTCCCTATGAACAACATAAGACACATTGTATGTAATGGCACTGTTTGCAAACACCAAATAGCAGCAGACTCAAGAACTGCAATATAAAGCTATCAATTAATTTTGTTGTAACTGTATGCACCTGTGAACAACTGCTTAATTAAACAGGCAAACAGAAATCTCTCACAATAATGTTTCAAATTACTTACATTTATGTGACTCAATTAGTTGAAGTGGATAAATACAATTGGAAAGCTGCCATGTGGACTTCTGTAAAAAAAGAAAAGATAGAACTAAAGAGATACAAAACCAAATGGGAGGTCTTAGGCAGATAAATACAGATAATTCTCAGAGGTTCATAGGACTATACAAACAGAGAAGATAAAATAAAAGGATTCTGTGCAAATATGTATAAATACCTCATTTACTGTCACAAAGGTCAGCGTTCACAGATGGGAATATTAAGGAGATTGTTTGCTTTGGTCAGAATATGCACAGGGCTCGGATTTGCTTTCATTTTGCCATCAGATGCATTCATCCAATTCCCTTTCCCCTTAGGGAGTGGCAGAGGGATTACTGCTACTTTAGACATACTAGAGTGTCTTGTCCACCTACCAATATTCCTCCAAAAAAAGGACAAGTCTTCCACAGTCTCTGGCCTATCTGCCTGCCCTAAATGCCTCAGATACCTTGCAGGTGCATTTATCTCCCACAGGTTCCCTTTTCTAAGCTGTGGTTCCCATTACAAAGTGATTCCAAAGCCAGTAAATCAGCTTTCGGGGAGTCTAAACTAACCTGGAGAATGCTTTCCACGTGAACACACCAAGCTCACCCTCTGGGACCAGACTACAGGTAGTCCAAAGAGAAAAAATGTGAGATGAGATGGGTGTGAACATGGAGTCTTGAGCACTGCAAGAGTGCTCCTCTTGGATTTCATGAGCTCCTGATGCAGACATAGCCTAAGGCATTTAAAATTACCCCAGACATATTAGGCAGCTGAATTCCTTCTTCATTTTCATCTGCCTGCTTCAGAATAGGATTTAACCCCATATACATGCAAGCCCATTGCTGAAAATGCCTTTTCCTCACCTTCACATGCAGTTCAGTGTTGCTCAGAAGCATTTCAGGAAAGCCTGCTGCTGACAGACACTGTCTGCAATGGGGTGTTTTATTAACACTGAATGATTGACACTGAGGGACGGTTAAACAACTCAGGCTTTCCCTTCCTAAGAAAGCTCATTTAGAAATGGCAGAGAGGATAAAAGGCAGGATGGATTGCACTTCAAAATTCTCTCAAGTGTAGGGTCCAAAATCTGTTCTAGATATTGCTTGTTAACTCTGTCTTCTGGACACAACTCCTTTTATTTTTTTTAAATAATTTTTAAAACTAGCTGCCTTACCTTATCTCACAGTCCCAGGCATTCTGTTCCTTAAAGAGTGGCCAAATACACCTGAGTTGGTATTTGGGTCAATGATTTGTACACGTACATTGTAGCTGAGCGGTGGGATATTCTTCCAGGTGGAGAGGGGAGCAAATGCCCAGGGCAGAAGAGGGAGCAAGACCTCCTGAAAGCTAAAGGCAAAAAAGGCAAAATGATAATTTTCTGTGGAAAAAGAAAATCATTGAGCCACGTACCATTTTAGACATATTCAACAAAGGAATCAGTTGTTTGGGTCTCTTTCTCTGCCACTCTGGAATACTTACTAGCATATTGGTTTATAACAGATAGGGGTTCAATATTCAAATGCATACAGAAGTTGCTCTCTTAATACTTTTGAAATTTATACTGAAATGAGTTTTATTAAGACACAATTATTCATGGATTTTAAAAGAATGTCTGTCCATTTGAGGCAGAAGGTCTACCAACGTATTTTGGATATTTCATGACACCATTTTTACTATGCTAGCATATTAAAATTACTATATATTCAGTTTTCTTTACTTTCTTTCCTTCTTTACTTTTGATTTCCCTCAACTTTTCTATTTATCATTTTTTGTAACTGCAGCTCGAAAATCTAGATTTTCCTCATAATAATTGCTTAGGTTTTCACTTTAATTCTATGTTTTCCATTTAGATCAAGGTCATAAGATATGTATAGCTGACCCTACTGTTATTTCCCCTCCTCCAAAAATCAAATCATGCAGGTAAAGGCAAAGGACCTGAATAGATTTGTTAGCCAACCAAATCTGGCTAGAAAAGTCTACCTGCAACCTATAGGACAAAACTCCTCACACTTCTAATTGAAGTCAACTACCCAGCTGACAGGCAAATATGCTTTTGAGGGCTCTTTTGCTGCTGTGATGATAGCATCTCGAGGTTGTTCCCAGATGGAGGGGAGGGAGGTAGAACAGAGAGTCAGAGAGTGTGACAGTCGCTCATCTATCTTGGAAACACCGAGGAACTTGGAAATGTGAATTAAATTAGGCTGTGCTTTCATGAACACTTTAATTTAACTTAAGTACAAAATGCTGCTAAAGAAGATGATCCCTCCAACCTCTCTCCTCGCTCTCTCTGTTCCCACCTTTTCCCTTGTGCCAGCACGTGAGATCTTATGGGTACCTTGTAAGAGAGATCTGGGAACTGGTCCAACACCCAGCTTCCCAAGTACTAAAACTTTTTAGTTGGATCAGTTCCTTTTGCATAAATGCTAATGGGGGGTGTGGGAGTGGAATATGCAGGCAGAGAAAGAATTGAGGGAAATTAGCACTTTCAGTAGTAGTTTGGGTTTAAATCATCTCAAAGCCATTGTAAGCCACTTTCTGAGCTGCCCACTGGGCTGTGAGTGCAGCCCTGAGCCAACAGGACTGAAAGCCAACACTGCTCTTACAGACAGCAAATATGTAGTCCTAGGATAACATGGAGAAAAGCTTCCATTTTTAGCACTTGCTGCAGTTCTTTTAAGACTAGTCAAACTGATGTAAACCGCATTGCAATCTCAAAGGTGAATTGTGATAGCAAAATGAGCTTTTTAAAACAAGTGAGAACAACAATTTCAAATTATTAGAATTAGAAAAATCCCTGGTTTTTTTATATTTAAATCTTTTTTCTTTTATTATGTGTGTGTGTTTTTTGGGGGGACAAAGGACTCAGGTGTTATAGTTATTAAATGAACTGGAAGTTGCTTCTGTTGAAGCCTATTTTGATCATTCATGATCTAATCAAACTACACTTATTTAAAAAGAGAATGCAGGGATAAGGGAAACTGATGTTGAAAAAAGAAATATGCAGGAATAAGTTTCCTAGATACTTTTAAGTGATAGATAATTGGTTTTTTCTCCTCCATGCTAGATGTCTATGTGCTACACATCAGTAACAAACCAAGCAAAGTTCCCAGGTCAAAAACCTTGGCATCTTTGAAAGCTCCTCTCTTCTTTCCAGCACGGCAGGAAACACCTTCAGTTATTTACTCCTGGTCAATGTAATTGTGAAGATGGAATTTGCATGCTATTTGTCCAACTGCTATCCAAAGGGAGGATGGGCATGACAAGGCTGCACAGTCTTGGCACAGTAACCTATCAGAGTCCCATTGCATGTCACTGTGCAGAGTGCAGGGTTGGACCTGTAGGGCTGTGACCCTGTGTGATGTCTGCTGTGCACTCCAGAGTGAACGCTGAGGACCAAAAGGATACTGTGTTACATTCTTTCTTTACTTCCAGTATGTCCTCGGCCTAATTTCAGTGGCTGGGCAGCTGTAGGAATACTGATGAATGAAATGAGGAATGTGTCTTTAAGGTGAAAATTGTGCCCAGTTCAGAAAAGTTAATACCTTTCTTCCTTCCTTTCTTCCTTTCTTCCTTCCTTCCTTTCTTCCTTCCTTCCTTCCTTCCTTCCTTCCTTCCTTCCTTCCTTCCTTCCTTCCTTCCTTCCTTCCTTCCTTCCTTCTTTCCCTCCTTCCCTCCTTCCCTCCTTCCTTTTTCTTGGTCTACAGTTCATATATGGGACCACCAAGGACTTGTCACAAACTGAAGGAAATTCACATACGCAGCATGAAATCCTTTTAACCAAATACGGACGTATATATAGATATAATGTAGATGTGAGCTATCAGTGAATTGGTCATTCAAGATGCTGTTATTAGATGCTTCTGGGCTGCAATTCACTTCATTTTGAAGCAGAAGTCTACAATAGGTCAGGTGAGCAGGAGACTAGCAAAACATGTTTCTCTGCATTGACTGTGAAGGGTGATTAGTAAAGTAGGCAATTACAGCATAGGGATCTAAATCTGGGCAGTAGGAATCCTATCACTGATTACAGAATTTCTTCTTAACTATCACCCTCATCATGCTAATCTCTAATAAAACTAAAAATAATAGGCAAATGTTTAAAGATCATGTTTGACTTCAAGTTTGTGTGGGCTTTTACCCAAAGCATTCAAATCTGCCACTAATTAATCAGAGTTTTTGAAAAAACCATTTCACATATTCCCACTATGTTTAGCGTGACTAAATCTGCTAATTCTTATTCCCAAAGATTATTCCATATGGCATGATCATAGTGGAGGTGTATGAAGAAGTAATAAATGAATGAAAAATACATAGAAAACGTTTCAGTTCTTCAAGAAAGACCTCTGTTAGTTTTCCCCTCAAGTGCTAAGTAAAATTGTAATTTGAATAAATTTGGCAAGAAAAAAATCTTACTTAAACCAGTTCAACTATAATGCCAATTCCTTTACAGGAATACATTGATTCCTTCTTGCAAAATATTGTTTCAATCTCAGTTTTGAAACTGAAAATCAGTTTTGAATGGCAAAATATTGTTTGTTCACTGTTCTGTTTTCAGAATGCTTTTGTGCTACAAAGGCATTTCACCATTACTCTCCCTGGTTTCTTTATCTGAATAAAAAAAAAGAAGAAGAAGAAAACTTTGATGCATTGTCATGCTGTGATGGGATACGTTTTTTGATGTCTTTGCATTGCCTTATTGGTCTTTATTATTTAAATGCCTGGTTTAAATTTATATGATGAATTGAAGTCTAGGGGGGGTATACCCATATTAACTGTAATCCAGCCAGCACTTTGGAGTTTGCTGCTACCCATATTACTTTTGATTTCTGTGGCAAATCTCCAGGTTTGAAGTTTCATTGCAAGTGCCTGAAATCGGAGTATGATGAGCGTTGTTATTTTCATTGTTTGGAAAACAAAAATGTACCTCTGATAATTTTTGTCTTTGATTACTGCTTCTTCAAAGGATTTAAAACAGAATGAAAGCCTTTGAAAATTTAAGAGATGAAGAGACATGAGAGTTATTCTGTATGCACCAGATAAACAGATGTCTTAGCTTTCAAACTAAACCCAGAAAATATAATCACAAGCTTCATCAGAAACAGATAACAATCTAGGTGCACAGTACTTTACATTTTACTAATGTGCAATGGGAGAAATAATAATACTACTTCCTTCACTTGTCTAAATATTTGTTTCAGACTAACAGCTCAAAAAACATGTTAGTAATAGCAAACAAAATATGATAAATTCCTTTGAGGGGGAAATATTCTCAGCATAATGTCATTATAAGCACAAGTAAACACACTTTGAAATGTATTTGCAAATAAGTAAGACACTCATAACACTGAAGGTATTAAATTGTGAATTCCCAAATTAATAGGTATCAGATGTCATGAGTGCTTTTCATCCTGTATTAGAGGCATACTCAAAAGTCCCAATAAACTTAAGTTGAAGTTGTAATCATCCAAAGGATGACTACATGACAGGGCTCATTCTTAATATGTGGGAAAAAAAGCCTGCTTGGAAATATGTAAAACTGTTTAGAAATATCTGATGGTGTGCATTACTAAGCCAGCCTCTGCAAAATAACTTCCAAGAAATTCTGGAATATGGACAGATTTAAATCACCCACAGAAGAATCATGTAAGACCCTGGTCTTCTCACCATTGCTTCACTGGCAACTGCGCTTCCATTTAGAACTCAAAGGAGAACTTTGTCTTCTTGGTGGCACCCGTGTCTACACGGCACATCTACAGAGCGATCCTTGACAACCAAGAGGTACACACTGATTCATCACCACATCGGTTTGGGCCAGTTTCCCTGATGGTCCTCAACTGGTGGGTCACATTTCTTTCCTAGAAGATCTCCCTGTGGCTCCTATACTGCACTTTTATTTTCAGTTTTAAGGGTCTGAATCGATGTGAGGACTTGTGTTTCCATCAACAAGATTAAAGATGTATAACATAAAGCTGAAGGGAATTGTGTGGCTGAAGACAGTGAGGGCGCTCAGGAATGAAAAGTCTCTTGGGACAAAGTAGGAGGCTGTTGAGGGAGAAGGGATAATATCATGTGTGGTTTGGAGATTGAGGTGAGGTCCACTGCATGAATTATTCTCGGAGGTGAGAATGGCCCGGCCTTTGACAGAGACAGTTTTACTGCAAAATGGTAAGTAACACTTCAATTAGTGTGAATTATTGGGTGTCCAGCTCATTGCTTGCTTTATTTCACAGTAAACACATACTTTCAGACCTGATTCTGACCTTTATTTACATTGATGTAAAATAAGCCAAATTTGAATAGTATTCATATTAATGGAAGAAAAGAGTTGCTTTGAGTCAGAGCTCTTGTGGATGGTACATTTTGCCTGCTGTCTTGTCTTAGTGTAATTAAGAACTATGTAATTTTTAAAATACATAAATAAGATATTTAATAATTTGAATACTTGGTGTATATACAAAAGTGAACAGTGAAGTTGGGTGTACGCTACTCTCTCCATGCTCTGTTTTCTGTTTATGCTCCTTTCATGTTGGTATTGGTGTGCCCTAATTTCTTTCTGCCTCTCTCTAGGTCCCACCCTCTGGTTCCCTTGACACCTGCTTGGTCTTATGTCAGTTGACTATAAAACAAATCTTAAGGGAGGTCTTTTCCAGTTCTGGCAGTTCTCAAGTAGCTAAACTTCATTTTGAGACTGTTTTGTTTAGTTTGGTTTGGTTGCAAGCAAATCTCTAGCCTGTATATGGAGAGAAGAATGGTAGCAAATAACTATGCATATAAATTCCTATTTATTGAAAATGAAACTATTATAGCAACATAAAAATCAATGTTTGCCCAATTATTTTCCGCAGGCAGTACAGTACATTGCAACATAGTTTCTCATTAGATTAAATCAAAACTCTTCTTAAATACCATTTTACCAGCTGTTACTGAATAAAGTGTGAAACGAACAGTTTGTAGTATCAGATATGTAGCTTTCTGGCATGCGTCTTTGCCAACTTTACAACAGCTGTGTATAATGCTTAAAAGAAACAAACATGCTCAATGGTTATTCTTCAGTTTTATTAAAATTCACCTTCCTTTTTTCCCTTGAAGCATTCTATACTTGTGCTACCATAAAGCAAATCCATTGCCAGCAGAAATACTTTAGCACTCATTTCAAGAATTAACAAGACAGGGTGAAAATATTCCTAGAAGAAATCACACACTAAGAAATTACTTAGGAGGATGGCTTAGTTTTTGTTATTTATTTTTGCTTGGGGTTTGAGTTGGTTCTTTTCCTGTCAGAGATACAATATAGTCTGTGCAGAGACTGACAGAGTATATTGAGTGTTAGGTCTGTGTATCAGACACACTCATGTCTGTAAAGCTTGGGCCCTCTTGAGTTTCTGGATGCTGTGACTCTCAAAACTAATCTCAGCCTATTCAGTGTAATTTATACTTAATCCCCAATTTCACAGGGGCTCTTCTGTGAACTGCAAACAGTGGAAGCAGCCCAAGCTGCTGCAAAATGACAGTATGGCTGTTGTCCACTTCTGTTTAACAGGCAATATAATCCCACGGCCATAAGACAAATATCCCAATGCTGGGAGAAAATCTCAAAAATTGGACAAAAACTGCAGATAATAAATGTCTTCTGTGTGCTAATCCCAGATCTAAACACTGATTCCTTCTCTTGTTTTGTCTATTCACTGCCTTTCTGTTTTGCTTTCCTGTTTGGAAAGTAAGGGTAATAATAATAATATTTAGCTTCTTCAGGAGATGAGATTTTGCTTTTCACTAGTAAACATAAAGAAAGAGAATGCTATTATTAGACAATGTGGGGCTAAGAGAGTAGACATGGAAGAACTAGGATGAAAAAAAGAAAAATTTTGGGAAAGGCTGAGCTCACTGAAAGGGGTGGGAGAGGGAACACAACCCAAAGGAAACAGAGGTTAAAGAAGGCATAAGTGGAGCTCAGAGCATTAGCAGATGTTCATTTGCTGAAGGGTGAACGTCATGCAAAAACAACCTTCTTGCTAAAGAGTGAGCACAACTGGAGTCAAAGGAGGATACCATAAAGGAAAATAAAAGTCAAAGAAAGTGATAGCGAGTGTCACTCGGAAAGTGTTTCACACAATGAAATTAATGAAAGGGGAAATAATTTGTATTTTCTCCCCCATTCAGTGACAGCTGGAGTCAGTTTACCTCACAATTAGTTTAACAGCAGTTCATGGCACAGGGACCACTCCCAGCTGAGGTTGTGGGTGAAATCTTGTCCCTGGTGAAGTAAGTGGTAAAATTCTTATTACCTCCAGTGGGTCTATGAATTTGCCCCCTGAAATTGGGACTTCTCATAGGAAAACCAGCTGCTTAAGTAAAGTAAATTAATTTAGGCACTCAATAAGGAAAGGTAAGTATTTAAATATGCATGAGAAAAAAACTTGGCAACAACATAAGAAGCATACTAGAGAAAAATTGAGCACAGACCTCCAAATTAGACTTGATAGGAAACTATTATTATTTTTAAATTAAAATCATTTACATAATACCTTATATTTGTTCTGAATTCTATAAAAATAAATAAGACAAGTTCCCTGCCCTGGAGAGATTTCATTCTTAATAAGACATGACCAAAAAAAGCAAGGCATATTAAAACAGGTAGAAGAAAAGAAATCAGAAAAACTAGGATATTTAGAACCAAAATATGTAAAGGTGGGGGAAAAGATGGAATTGCAGGTTGAAGGTATAATCTAGGAATCATATTCCTTGTGCAGAATTGTACAGAAACCCCATGCACCTTGCCCAAATTTCAAGTGCACTTGTGTCCCTTGAACTACATAATTGCTAAGAAATTTAATTTTTTAAGAACTCATTTAAGTTTACAAAATATTTTGAGATGACATCTCTTATTTCCCACCTGGCAGAATCAGTTTTCTTAAAAAGTTGATTAAAAGCTTAAAAGAAGAGCTGATCCTCATCCAGATAAAATATCAAATACTTGAGCAGGCATTGTCTGTGTACATACTAAATATTTATATGTGGTTTTAAATTCCAAATTGTTTTTTCTATTGAGCACTGAGTTCTTTCAAAGAAGGGGTCAGTGAATGGATTCAAAACAGAAACATACCTCTTTGCTAGAATACTGTCAAGATAGGTCTCCTGTCATCTGCCCACCAAGTTCACTTCTTACTGTAAGTGATGTTAATTAATGTTAGTTAATGACCAACACTTTTTAAAATCCCCTAGTAGCAATCCTCTACATCGTAATCTCAATATTTCTAAATCTGTGCATTTAACAGGACTTCTCAGGAGAGATTTGGGAAGGTAAGGCTCAGAGTGAGACCTTCCTTGACTGAACTGCATCTGGAGGACCTTCAGGCAGACTGTTCTGTGATGGGCCATCTCAGGAGATATTTTGCCTGATTTTTTCCAAAATTTCTTTCTTGCTCATAATCATCCATCTTGAAATACGGGAAATGGCCACTACACAATCACAGGCATCTGTCTAACTGCTAGGAAGGTTATTTGTATATCATGTTTCCTGACAGGGAAGATGACCATGCATCAGAGGGGGGAACTGAGAAAACAAGCTAAACAGCTTAAACATAACAGATATAATGGAAGAGGAAAGTAGCAGGCTCTCTAGGATCTTTGGATCCTAGAAGGATCCTTTGGATCCTTAAATCTTTGTGATGTGGATGCAATCCAGACAAAAGGGTAGGCTGAAAACTCAGAAGGAAGATAGATTTTAATTTAATGAATGGCTGAACCAATGGAGGGATGAAAATACTACATACTGGTACGGTGTTTTTTAATAAAATAGCTTCAATTAATTTAGCCTGAAGAATAACTGGTTAGTGATGGATAATACATTTTTGTAAAAGTGAACCTGCATGCTTCTTTTATTATAGCAATTTAAAGTTTTATTATTATAATGTAAGAAGAGGTGCTCTTTGAAAGATTAACACCAATATCTTCAAGTATTGGCTTAATATTCACCATACACATAGCATTCTCAAAAAGTGCACATTAAAACAATTTCACTGCACAGTCATGCTTCTTGTAAGTTTTTATACCATTCTTGATGCCTCAAGATCCTTTCCTTGCACTAAATCCTCAGAAAATTTAAACCTCACCTTGTCTGCTACTGGATTCTGGTTGATAGTATTAGCATTTCAGTGGATGGCACCCTAGAACCAAATCATATTGGAGAAATTGTTTTATTACTGCAGCTTAAACACAACCATTATATTGACATAAATTATGCCTTTATAGTAGATAAGGTAATAACAACAGTAGGTAAGAGTAATAACAAGAGTGAAGAGATTTTGAAGGTGTAAGAAGCATAAAGAGTGATGCAACATTTTGGAAAAAAGAAAATTAAAGCAAATTCTCTTTCAGAGAATTGTGAGGACAATCTGAGGCATGTCTTGAAATCAGCTGGGAAAAGGGTCTCAAGTTCTTTCAGCTTTTGCACTGAGTCTAATGACAATTATCCCAAAATAGAAGAGTGATTACATAGGTCGTCTCTTTCAGAAAATCTCTTTATCTTCAGATTTATCTTCTTGAAAACCTTAAAACTGCTAGATGCATATGATCAGAAGTAATGCTACACTTATCCCACAGTTAGGGTATCCTTATCTGTACTATTTCAAATCCAGTCTCCTTTATCCTCTCTGGCCTGTTTCTGCCAATCTGATATGCTTGCAATAACCTTCTCATTCCTTTGTGAGGTAAAGTTTTCATTATCAAAGCGTAGTGCCATGAAAATGAAGAAGTGCAAAGCTGGGATGGCAATTCTATAATAAAACAAACATGCTTTACTGCATCTCCTGCGGGTAAGGTGGCCCTGGATGGAGGTGCATGTCATGTGGTCTGAAGTACAATTTGCCATTATGTCCTTAACAGTACAGTACTTGCCTGATTCATTTGTTCAAGGAATCTTTCTTTTTATTTTTATTTTAATACTGTCTTGGAGAAAAACTTCTTAGTTTGTTTTCTAATTAGACACTCCCAAAGATCAAGAATTAGAATGCTTGCTTCATCTTTAAACAGCTGGGTTCCCAGCTGGGTTTGTGTAATGACTTCACTAATTTCCTTTCTTTTAATGTGTTTGTTTTCTATTGGTTAGATGCTTTGTTTGGAGTTGTAGTTCCTTTGCAAATAGTACTGCTTCCGCTGTTTTAGTTATCCTGCAGTCAATTCTATAGCTCTGATTTACGAGCTAACCTATTTTATCCAAGTCTGCTTTATTATGAACTGTAATACTTTTTAGGCTTTCTAGCTCTTCAGCTGCTGTTCAGTTTTCAGGGATCTAAATAGCACTCTTCCAAGATATCATTACATGTTAGCAGAAGGCTTCCATGTATAATAAAATATCTTTAGGATAATTTGCTGGAAACTTTAACACCCTCATTAGTAGCTTTCTGTGTGTGGCTTATATGTTTGTCATTCACAAGTCCTAACTTTAAATTAAGGGGATTTTGTTGGAGTTAAGAACTGAGAAAACATGATGGTTTAAATTCCTGGAGAAAGTAGCAATGTAACATTGTAAGGTTTTGAGATTGTCATTAAATTTCCCTTTTCATGAAACTGTGTTTTCTATTGTAAGAGACAGTGCACTCCATACTTTGTATGTTTTGATATTTATTGATCATAAGAAATGCCATGAGTTTCAATGTTTTTATGAGTGTGTATTTGTTTTTATGTGTGATTTTGATTTTGCTTTGCAGAAGTCTTTCAAGGCAGGAAAAATCTCCTTCTGAAAAGAAGTTGCCATTTTCCTTTTTTGCAGTACAGGGACCTACAGCTTGAATATATCCCAGCAAAATTTTTAGCTCTCTCTTCTCACTTCTTTAACCACGTTAATTAAACTAACTATTCTTATTTCACAGAAGGGGAGACAGGGCAAAACCAATGCTTTGCTAAATAAGTAACAATACTCGTCTTTTCTTCATTTGTAGTATTCTTCTTTTGTGCTATTTTAAATTTGCCCATTTTTTCCCCTCTCACGCCTTATGACAGGATTCCCATAATTGCATGTATTTTCTTTTTCAGGAATTCTATATTTTTTGCTGTCCAGCAGAGCTTGATCTTTTTCCCTGAAGTCAGGTAAGACAATCAGTGGAAAACAACGAATTTCAGGGACCTGCTGACATTTTTAAAGCCATATCCAAAAGAGCAGGTCTGACGTGCCTCACTGAAAGAAGTACCACAGAACAGAGAACGCAGTGAGGCAGGATTACAGCCCCTTTGCTGAAGGTGTCTGCCTTCTCTGCGCAGAGCACGCTGACACCTACTCACCTCTAAACACTGCAGCCAGAGCCAGCCAGTGGAAGAAAGTTTACTTGGACACTGTCAAGGTAGAAACAGTTTACACTGAGCTTTGGAGGCAATTTCAGGCACTTTTCCTTTTTCATCCCTAACTTGTTGCTGCCAGTTCCAAACTGCCCTTCAGCTGCCCTTGCTCCTTTTCTTGCTTGTTCCTGCACATGTCAACACTCTGCTTTCAATTTAGATCTTATAAAGGTAGTTTTTACCTGAAAAAGTTTTTTTTTGACTAGACACAAGGCAAAGCTGGGGAAAGTCCCAAGACAAATGAAAATCCATGTCATCCTTTTGTGGAACAAGCACAAAGGCCAGAATTTGAATTGCCTTAATTTAAATTCTGTGGACCATGAGCCTGCTGAATCTCATGTGTCACTCTAGAAACTTGACTGATTTCTCATAGCTACTATTTATATAATAACTGTATTGTGAAATTTTTAAAGATCCCTCATGGCAGTACAGTCTGCCACTTTATAAAATAAGTTTATCTGGAGATTATCAAAAACTCAAGAGTGAAATCATACAGCTCCTTAGTGTAGTGTGCAGTCTACTCTATTAAGTATAGAAACGTTTCTTTTCTTCCACACCACATGAACTATGTTTTTAAATACCTGGAGTGTATATAATCATCATTCATACTGTAAAAGACAGAATTCTCCTGTGAGATACTAATGTTCTATTTTTAATTTACTGTTGTCTAAAATACACAACAGTAATTATGTTTATTCTCAGAAACCAAGTGTTCTCATCTCCGGGTGGGGCTCTTTTGTTTTGTTCTTTGCAAGCAAAAATTGCAGCCTGTAAAGTAATAATGCAATGTAAGGCCAGAAGACACAAACATTTTTTCCTACAGTCACAGCCATTTTTCAGGTACCTTTATGGACTATCCATGCTGTGAACTGCCACAACTCTGGCTGACTCTGCTCAGAGACAGCATGGATCTGGCTGGATTTATTAGCTCAGGCACAAATGCAAATATGATTATGCTGCTGCCAAAGCCAGCTTAGATCCGAAAAGAGTCGAGTATCCTTCATATGGCAGAGAAATGAAACAAACTCCTGTAATTTAAGTTGGTCCTGTGCTAGCCTGAATGGATGTTTCACCACTGTGTTCCCGAAATTAAAGGTAGAAAGGTGAGTGATGCACTGCTAATAGCTTATTAATGTTGATGAGAACCTACTTGGTATGTCTACAGCAATAAAATGAAAGAAGACTGGAGAGAGCGCTGAAGCACTGGTCCCTGTTTATTCACATTGTTTAATTGCTAGTTTATTCCCTGGATTTTTTTCAGAGGGCTTCAGGGTGGAGTCAGCCTTCAGCAACATTAGCACAGCTGGTCCCTTCGGCCTGATCCTTGGGTCATTCCCAGGCTGACTTCTATTTAGCAGCAGACTCTGCTTCATTACTCCCTTTAACTCAAGTTCAGCACAACTGTGACAACCCAAGCTGGCTCCAGTAAAAGGGATTCAAGCTTCATCTTTGAGAGCAGGGCCCCTTTATCACTCCTGTTAAAGTGTGTTAGTGTCTAAAATAGTGCCCCGGGATAGTATGCGAGTCAGAAAGACCAGGTAGCTGAGCTGTTGGGACTCTGCCCTTGAGGAAAGAATTGGAGAATCTCAGACAATACTTAGAAAAAATACAAGATATTATATTGTCCATTATGTCTTAAGTTTGTAAATTAAATGACCTCTGAAAAGGGGAGGAATGCCTTAGGAGACTTAACAAAATAGTACCTAACTTAAAGTGTTCTTTGGCTTTAGAAACAATCTGTTTGATAATGGCACCTGCCAAGTTTCACATTATGTACAGTTGCTGCTTATGGATAAGTATTTGCATAATTTTTTTCTTTCCCCAATTCCATTTGTATTTATTGCTGTCCAACAAAAAGATGTATTTCTACAATTGCTAGACATTACAGAGTATTGTATCAGCTACATGTCTCCATAGTTACTGTTTACAGCATCTTCCTCCGCTTAGAGTTTTGTGTCAATAAACTTCTGCATTTGAAAGTAACATGTCTTTATTTTCCAGCTAAAGAGATTACTCCCCTCATCAGCTTGCTGACTAAATAAACATTTAGGCAGATATTCCTTTCATATATCTTTGGCCATTTAAAACTAAGCATCTATCCTGACATATCTCTTCCACTGTCTAAATGTAGTCACGTAGTCTAAGCCAGTTTCCTAGGCTCCCTGTATAAACAATGGAGAGAGATAGTTGCAAAAAACCTCATGATTCATTCAAATTATTTTAGATGGTTACCTTAAGAAGTCTGAAATAAGATCCAAGAAGATATGAACGCCTACACCTCCTCTCACAAGTGGCATCTAATTTTTTCAGATCAAGAAAGCAAGGCTATGAAAAGTTTAATTGCATAGGCCCTAAGATACTGTTGTTCAAATACAACAAAAAACCCTCACAGACCTCCAAGCTGGAGCAGCATTCAGATTTTCTCAATCCTCAATATGATGTTCTGGTTTAAAGATGACTATTTGTCTTTCATTCCTATTACCTAGGTTAAAACAAAATTAAGGCTAAAAAAAGACAAAAAAGATCAATCTTTCTTTTGATTTTTAAATCTCTTCTTTTTTTCTGTCTTGTAGGCTAGGAGCTCCTTCAAATTCCTCAGCTGATATCTCAACTGATATCAATTTATGTAATACTCTGCGAGAACTGTAATAATTCTGGGGAGTACAACTAACATCAGAACTGCATCTATGTTCTTCATATTTTTCCTTTGAAAATATGTCCTATGTCTGGCATATTGTATAGGGTGCATAAATTACAGTTGTCATCATGGCTTTGTGTCTTCATGACACTAAACTGACCTAATAATTTTTATTGCTATTCCGTGATGCCCTGTTCATTTTGTTGCTATCCTCTTGGACTCCTCATTAGTTAAATTACACTGACTCAGAGACTTGTGAGTCTACTAAACGAAAAAAAGTTTAAAGTCAGGAAAAGATTGCTTATCATGTTGAGTCATCTCCACTTCCCCTAGGCCCAATGACATAATCTCTTAAATATTTTGGAATTCAGAACATGAAGTACTGCATTTTTTCACGAAGCATGTGACTGTTCTGAGACCACCACATCTCAGAGGCCATCTTATGAGACCACTGAAAAAGCTATTGCAATGAAAATCAGCAGAAATAAGTAGGAGGGAAGGGAATAGCATCTAAACTCAGCTCTGTGAATCATACAGAATAATCTTTAATATATTCAGTACCTAATAACAGCCTTTCCTCATGGGCCTGTTTGTGCTGTAATGGAAACATTTTATAATGTGGTCCCACCATCAAAACCTACTTGCAAGTCTGCGACACTCAACACCACCACCTACCTGATCTTCACCTATGAAGCCTGGCTGAAGTCCTCAGTGATTATACAACATATTTTATACAGGGCAAACTTAAAAAAACATTTGCGATAAAGCATTTATGATTACTCTGCTACAATGTACACAGTTGTCAGGAGGCACCAGTGTAAAACACAGAAAGTCCTTTTGGGGCACAATGAAAAACTCTTATTTGGAAGACAGATTTTCAAGCATCATTGTTCTTATTGACATAAAGAAAAGAGATAAAAACAGAAACGTTTCAGGTGTCATGGTTTAACCCTGGCCAGCAACTCAGGCCCACACAGCCACTCCCTCACGCTCCTCTGGCAGCACAGGGGAGAGAACTGAAAGAGATAAAATGAAACAACTCATAGGTTGAGATAAAGACAGTTTAATAGGTAAAGCAAAAGCCGTGCACAAGCAAAGCAGAAAAAGGAGTTCATTCACAGCTTCCCAAGGGCAGGCAGGTGTTCAGCCTTCTCCAGGAAAGCAGGGCTCCATCACACGTAGCAGTGACATGGGAAGACAAACGCCATCACTCCAAACATTCCCCATTTCCTCCTGCTTCCCCCAGTTTTTATGCTGCACATGACACCACATGGTGTGGGATATCCTTAGGTCAGTTGGGGTCAGCTGCCCTGATTGTGTCCCCTGTCAACTTCTTGTGCACCCCCAGCCTCCTCTCTGGTAGGCAGGGATGAGAGAAAAGATCTTGTCTTAGTATAAACACAACTTAGCAACAACTAAACCATTAGTTTCTTATCATCATTATTCTCACACTAAATCCAAAGCAGAGCACTGTACCACCTGCTATGAAGAAAATTAACTCTATTGCAGCAGAAGCCAGGACAAAAACCTAAAATGGCCCAAGCCTGAAATGAAAAAGAATACCTACTAAGGACACTATTTATCAGATAATAATGAATTGAAATAGAGACAGATCTACAGATTTGGGGAGCCCAAGCACTTCTGAATGAGTGCTTTAGTGAGCTGTCTATAGAGTCAGACTTTATTACATCCTCTATCTCTGGTCCAGAAAACCTTAAATTCATTATTGAACAGTGACTTACCTTCAGCAGGAGTGCTGTAGGTCACAGTGCCCATGCATTGTGCCAGTGTAAGAATTCAGCTTTAACTCTTCCATCCTTTCGTCCTTAGCATGAGAAAATAACTGGATTAGATCTCCCTTCTCCTGCTCAGATGCTGTCAAATCTTCTGCCTCTCCATTGCTTTATTCAAATTAAAACACTGCTGAA
Source organism: Daphoenositta chrysoptera (assembly GCA_013397915.1). Classification (NCBI taxonomy): domain Eukaryota; kingdom Metazoa; phylum Chordata; class Aves; order Passeriformes; genus Daphoenositta; species Daphoenositta chrysoptera. Next base: position 532,143 of record VZRO01001165.1, on the reverse strand, counting down.
ACCAAGTCCATACAGTATGTATTCCACCTGTAATTTGTAACGGTATATGTATTATTGCTTTATGAAAATATTACAAAGAGTATATATAGATAGATGTCTTAAAGATATATTATCAAGAAATTTGTCATTTTCAGAGATTTTTGATTGAAGCTGAAGACCAGCCTAGAAAATGAGGCTTCCGAACTCTAAATCCTATGCAATTTTTGCCTTGCCAGGACATCTGGTCCATTAAACAATTAGGCCAAATTTGCACAGTGTTTTTTAAGAGAGACAGGACTAGAATCCTTTGACCAAGGTCCAAGACCAAATATCACAAGACTTAATTGTTAAAAATGCAAAAAAGTAAGTTCATTTTAAATGGAGTCTGTCTTGAAGAAAAGAAGTTCTTTTTTCTGGTTTCCTAACTAAAAGTTGACTGAAAACATTGCAGAATACAGCCACGTAGTATCTTTGAACACATGCTTTATGTTAGAGCATAGAGGCTGCAACATTTTTCACTGTTCTCTGTTAAATCATGCATTCAGTTGTTTCCATTTATACAGCATCAAAGCAGTTGAAATCCAATTGAAAAGTTTCTTTAGACAACCATTGTGCAGGAACATGATGTCAATATTAATAAAGGCTGAATTTCCCCTTGGCTCACTTCTTACAGATAAGCTTTTCAATAATACACTGCTTGCACCAAAGGTCTGATGGGACTGGGAATAGTAAAAAACACTAATAAAAGAATGTTTAATGTTTTTATATTAAATTTCCCCACAGGCAAACTGAAAAGCCTACTTAGAGTACGCCAATCAACATGGCACTTATTAAATGTAACAAGAGTCCTGTTACAACAGATCTTTAAAGCCCCTAAATATGAATTAGAAAGTAAAGACAAAAGACAATTACAGATGTATTTCTAAATTGAAGCCCTGGACACCTCACCTGATACTCACGAACACGACACTATGTTTGATCTTCAAAAAGACTCCATTTTTATCAGCCTACAGCTATAATTTTATTGCTGCTATTTACTGTGGTTAAGAATGTTATCCTTTCCATTTCCAGTCTTTTAAAGTGCATTTTTATGTTTGAGAAAAATACTGCAATTATTTAGAAATACATGAAGTCAGTAAATAGGGTACAATATCCCCAGAAGTTTGGGCTGGGTAATGTAAGGAAAATGGAAGTATCTGAGTAAAAGTAGTGACTACAGTTAGGCCAATTAAAACAAAGGCTCATGTCTTCTAATCAGAACATGGACGACTGAGCGCCTGAAAAACATTTCATTGTGAGGATTACATCTGTTACACAAAGGCTCATCTCTTACACCTGAATTTAAGCAATTTTTCCCCCCTGTCAAGGTAGTGACAAATATATTAAATCTGTCTGTCTTCTGAGATTGCAAACCCCAATCTGAGATTTTGCCTTGGGCACAGCAATAAAAAATAAACTCAATTGTTAAACATAAGGTTTCTTTCCTGCAGATGGAAAGAGAAAGCAAAAAGAATGCAGGACCTTTTGCAGGATTGTAGTTTGTCTGTAAACAACCAGATTAAATTAATCTAAACTGTTGTGATAAATTCCAACTCCTAAGAAACTAGGACAATTCCTAAAGCAGTATTGGCATTTGTGTTAATTGGTATGTATTAATTTGGAAAAAGAGGTGCATCTTATTAAACAAAAAGAAAACAACAATTGAGCTTTTGTGAAATCCATACTAACACTGAGTATTTTGTTTGAAGCTGCAAACAAAAGGACAAGGCAATGGTTATCAAACTCTGTTCTGTGGACTCAGTAGTTTTCTAAGTTTGTCACATGAAAACTTAAATGTCATTTGAAAATGCTGACAAGTCACTAAATATGTTCCCATCACATTTGATGAGACTGCACTGGGGATCTTTCAGGTGATTTTCTATTTATATTGGATCATATGTTACATTTTCCACAAAGAAGCTATACTTTTATTAACAGGAAAAGAGGCAGTGACTGTCTTAAAATATTACCCAGGCTATGGAATACTTTGAAACCTTAGCTTAGGACAATTTTCTATTTCCCGTGGCCCACAATTCTGAAATACATAAAATACATCTTGCACGTATGGATAAGTTCTGAAATGGACAGATTAAATGTCATCGTTTCCAAGATGAATCAATACTCGATAAATATTTGAGATAGTGTTTGAATATCATTCAATTTTATTTATTCAAAATTTACTTAAGCAAAAGTTGAAAAGATATTCTACCAGGTGTTTGTTGGGGTTTTCCTGCAGGCTTGCAGAAACAGATTTAACTGTATGACCTTTGTAATAGTGCTGGAGATATAAATGTTACCAATAGCTATATTGCAAGAAAAATGTATTTCCCATGTCCATGGACACTATCACCAAATATTATCCATTTTTTTATGTGATAGCTAGCAAATTTATTCACCAAATAGCAACTGGATCAGCAAGAGGTCTTTCTATTTTACATGCAAAATTAAAACTAATTAGTATGTGATAGAATAGCTGGTCTAGAATATGTGTGAAGTAATCATAAATTCATTCTGTCTATTAAGTTGAAAGATAAATAAAAACAGACTGGTAAAAACAAGTTATGGATTTCAACAGGAGGTATTTCCCACATAAAGTTCAGCAAAATGTTAGTAAGACCAAGAGGTCTGAAGACTTAATGGATGAAAACAGAGAAAAGACTTGGCATCACTTTGGGAAGGCTCATGAATGTGGAGAAAGATGAGTTTGACCTACTGACATGACTACATATTTTAAGAAAGATACCAAGAAAATTCAAAAAGCAAAGTACAGAAGAATTGTAAAGCATTCCTCACAGGTCAAGAATTAAAAATCAAGAAATAAAAAATAAGACTGAATAAGACACTAAAAGTTACTGAAACAAGCAACAAAATAAGTCTCCAAAACCAGAAACGAGAATACTGAAAGGAAGCTGTACCCTATACACAATTACTGCTTCTGTGTCATTACTTAAAAGAACACCTTGGGTTTTAGTTAGAATGTGGCAGCTCTACTATAGTGGCAAAAGCCAGATGAATAACGAAAATGACATTATAAACTCAAAACTATTAGAACCAAGATGGAAACAGAATATAAGTCTTAATGCTCTCAAACTGCATGCCTGTTATGTCTGTTTTCTCTGTCTCTGAATGCAAAAAGAGCCAACATCCTGAATTACAAGTCCAGCAGCAGTTCTCTGTCAATTCAGCAGTGAATAATAGTACAGCTGGAGAAAAACAAATACAATTCATCAAGGGAGGGTGAGGGAAAGAAATCTATCAAGACAACCTTTAAGTCTGCTCATAGTTACTTTCCTTTACTTTTGTGGCATAAATTCAGTCCAGTGCAGATATAAGGTAAACTGACCTAAAGGATTTTTAAGTTGTTCTAATTTACTTGATATGATCTAGGAATGAGTATGTCTCATCTGAGTGAGAGTAATTTGTTGAGTTTTCTAAATTGTCTATGACTGCGTAAATCCCTGGATCAATAAATTTTAAGGTCATAAGAAACCACTATGGAAATCTAAACTGACCAGTACCCACTGAACTAGTGGATCCTCTTTGCCAGTGATGTAGATGTTTAAACACATTCCCTTTATCGGAAAACTCTTGCTGATAAAATATATAGTTCACCCTGTACCAAATATAATTGTTACATTACATGTATGTAACCCTAGCTTTCTACCAATCAAACTGTTCCTTTTGTTCTCGGAGATCTGTTCACATTAGGAAGCTGCAAATGATACAGCAATACAACCTTGTGAATCACAGAATCACAGAATATTTCATATAAGAACTAGGTGAAAACAATACTTGTAACTATCTAAAGATAGCATGGAAATAATTTGGCAACAGAACTTAAATCAGTTTTTACCCATGTGCAAATGCAGCATGAAGCAGTTACTGTCTTGTCCTTCCCTGAATATTTCAAACCCTTTACTCTTTCAAATCTGAATTCTGTGAAGCTAAAAGCTGTGAAACTTTTCAGAAAGGCAAGCTAATGCTTAGATTGAATAAACACTTTAAAGATGCTTTCTTTTTTGCTTTGTCCAAGCAGGAAAAAAAAAAAGGTTAAAAGTTAAGATCAGTTTCCTGTGGGGAAGCTGATGAAATGTTTCATTATCTGTGCAGGGAGGCAGTCAGCTTCAAGGAAATGTCACTAACTTAGCATGAGACTCTTAAACTAAGTATCATCTCACCCAACAAAACCACAGGAATGCATTATAAGAGAGATCTATAAAGTAAAATTAAAAAATCTGAAGCAGATTTCTAAGGAGAGCATTTTCTTCTCCCTCCCTGACTTATAATTAGAGCCCCACATGGAACAGATAGGTCAGCTTGGTAAATGAGAGAACCTTATTACTTTGTGGCATCCAATAGAGAGAAAAAGATTGAATATTTTAATCTGAACAACAAAAAAAAAAAAAGCGGACATACATTAGACATTTTCAACAAGTAGAAAATGACTTAGTCTTTTCTGCCACTATTTATGCTCTCGCTTCACGTTTTGGTAGTGGCATCTGAGCAGAGACAAGGCTGTTAAACAATCAATTGAACATTTGTTTCTCACTTCACATTGATATCCCAGGAGGAGGGATGTTGTCCAACAAACACCAGTCTTATATGTAAATAAGACATAGGGTATGTATTCCCTTTCCCTCTCCTCTTTCCCCAGTGGGAGCCTGGAAGGGGAAAGAAAGGGCAATTTCTCAGTCAAGACTCCTTTTCTTTTTTCTTGTCTACCTCTCAGTCAACCATATGGGCTTCCAATTAGAGAACCACAACAACAGTGACTTCTTTCTGTTGGATAACTTTGGAATTCTTCATAAATGCTATTATATCTTAAGCTAAATTCTAATTTATTCTACGTAGATATAATTCTTAACTCTAATCATCACATTTTGCAGTGACTCATATCTAGGAAAAACAAATTGAAACTGTCCACCAAGCAGTTGGCCAAGAGGAAAGCTGATCATATTCCCCAAGTTTAACTGCTATTAAAAATAAATTTAAAAAGCAATCTCGTCCCAAAAGACTTCTAAAGGGAGCTGACAATGAGTCAGTGACAAAATGGCTTTCACTTCTGTGACACTAAGCAGGCCTGAGTAAGCCAGTCTCTCCGCAGTAGCTTTATCAAAGCTGCTTGTCGATTGATAGCAGGAAGCTGCATAGTTTTCTGCTTCCATGTGTATACACAGGATGCCAAACATATCTCATTAAGAACATCTGCAGTCTTTTCTCGAGACAGTTTTGAAGGGTGCAGTGCAGCCAGGCCAAAAGCGGTGCCACGTGGGTTCTGCTGCCCTAGCAGGTCGCCTGATGCACTGTGCCAGGCAGAGCTGCTCTGCAGATAACCACAGAGGCAGCTAATTGCCAGGGAAGAGTCAGTCTACTACCCCATAACACCTTCTCTTTCCTTCACTAAATCCACAACAGGGAGTAAGACTTGTGGATTTGAGGGGTTTTGGTGGGGGCTTTTTGTTTTTCAGTGTAGTTTTTCCCCCACCCCCAAAAAAGTGAGGAAATAAAAGAGCAAACCCTAAAGCTTTAAAAAAAGGAAATTTGAAATTACTACTGCTTTTTCTGATTACACTGGTGCTTAAAACCTGAGGATTTTGAAAATGTGATGTAAAAATGAAGCTCTGTGCAAAATCAGGAGGTATATCGCTGTCATTACCATTACCAATTCAGGCAGTGTCTTAAAAAGCATTCTAAGTGTGTGCTCCAAAAAGCAAACTGATTTGACTCTTTTATCTGCAAACTCTTTGATTTGCTTTATGATGAAGATTTAAGGGAAATTTCAGTTTGCAAAAATAGTTCAGAACAAGAAGTTGGCACCATCACCTCTCCATGTATCTTGGATGGTGAATAGATCCTAAAAGGAAAAAAAAAGGTTCCATGCACACAAGGGCAGTGGAGGAGGAGTGGAATAATTAGCTGGTTGCTATAGTAATACAGATAGAACTAGGACATCCCACTCACATGAAAAGTTTATCTTAGATTTTGGTTAAGTATTCCTAATATAGCCATTTTTCTTGTCTTTGAAAATCCTAAATTCTCAGTTTTACTCTGATTACAGTGAAAATGCATTTAGATTTTCCACAAAATTCCACAGAATATCAACAGACAGAAACCTTCAAAATTGCTAGGATAAACCTGACTGGGCATCTCTACACCAAAAAAGAGGGGAATTGACAGAGAAGAATAGAAAATTCAAGACAGAGCTGTCTCACTGCTCTTTCCATTCACAAAGCGCTCCGGAAGTTTGACTGAAATAATAATAGTCTGTGTAAGACTGCTGTCTGTCTTGAGTACCTTTTTCTCACAAACACCGATGACTTTGTCGACTCATATTTTATCACCTCCAAGAGCTAACTGTCAATTTCCCTGGGAAATCTGACAAAGTGACTTGGAAAAGGACACGTAAAGCTGGACAGAGCACAGAGGCACTACAGACTTGCTTTAAATTATTGCCTCAGTGTTTGCAACCAGGAAAATCATATGATATGCCTACATAGATGAAAAACCAGTTCCAAGCTGTCTGAATAAGCGCTGTCTTAGATGTGACCAGATATGATCAGCGTGTGAAAGAGCTCAGAGGCTGTCCTGTGCTTCTGTTCTTATCAGTGAAAGGGGGACAGTACTTGACACCTTCACTGAGACACTTGAAGATAATTAGGGTTAATAACTGACCCTACCCTTTGCTCACCATTCTCCAATCATTCTGGCTATCCTTAACACTTTCCAGATTCTCCCAGTGGTAAAGGAGCAGCTGGCTTTGCTCCTGAAATGTATGCATGATACCTAAATGTCCCACAGAAACTTGAGCTGGAAAACAGAGTCCTGAAATTTCACGCAGACTGCAAACAGGATTATTCTGCTTCTGCAGCCTTTTTCTGGACTGATTTCCAGATAAGGCATACACTGGTTTGTGCTGCTGGAGTGATAAAAATGATCACCAGGTAAACAGGAAATTCTTTTGAAAATTTTGGTTTCTAAGTAAAGCTTAGTTGATCATTTTATAAAATGGCAATAATGCAGCTCATGTGAGTCCTTGGAATGGAAGTTTCTCTAAGAATATAAGGTACTATTAATAGGAATTGCACTTTTATAGATATCATGATACTTCACCTGTCAAAAATGGATTAATGCTGTTGAAGCAAACTCAATACTGTTCAAATATACATACATCAGACTCCTTTTCCTTCTATGTTGTTTCTCGGTTTTCTTTTTCTCATTGCATGTTTGCTGTTTTTCTAGGTTTTGCTCAGATGAAATGGAGCATATTAGACACTTCAAAAAATAAACTAACACATACATTTCTTCTACCGTGGCACTATTCCCTAGCCATTGCTGAGAACTATGATTCATCTTTGGAAAGTAAACACCAAATGAAATTACTAGGTTTTTTTTCTGGTACTGAGTGACATACATAATCATTCATCTAAATATGGACCAGATGGGACATATCCTAGAGCAACAAGAAACAAGCAAAAAAAAATTGATAGATTTGTTGATTTTTAATTTTTTTTTTTTACTTTTTATTACTGTATTGTGGCAATTTGAACATTGAGGTCAATGTCAACATATTCCTCTGCTCACTAGGGACTTGTGTTACTGTTAGAAAATTGAACTGTGACACTTGATTTATTTAAATAAGACTAAAATATATTAATGTAAATATTAATTATCCACTCATAAATAATCTGAAGATTGTCTCCTTTAAAAGCTGAAGGCAACAAATATGGTCATAAAATCCATATTCTAGTCTCTTGCACAGAACTACTGTCTTATTAGTACCAGAATGCATACAAAGCTGAAACATTTATAAAAGCTGCTCTGCAAATGCTTCTGATTGTCAGGACATATACTTCCTTAATGAACTTGAAATTTCTCTGGTTAAAATGAGTTCCCAAAAGATTTTTTTTTTTAATTATCAATGATTAAGAGTAAAGAAACAAATTCAGATTTATATAATTATTTTATCTGTATGCATATGAAATGAAGGAAAAATTAAAAGAGCTATTTAAATGTAAGAGCTCTGTTCTCAGTGAGACACACTGACATTGGGAGAGGTGAAAAGAAGAGCACTAGAGTCATTTTTGCTCAAACTATACTGACAAGTAGGCTAGGTACTCCCAGAGCAGGAAAGCACTGAAGGCAGTGATGTAGAAATGCTTCCTCTCTACTGAAGTGTTCCCACAACTAAGGTAATTCACAGAGGTCAATTATATTAGCATGCAGCTCCTTCCAATAAATAGACCAGCATTAATAGACTGGTGTGAAGCTTAGGATGTATCCTTCACGTACAGCTGTAAATTTTCCCCAATCAGCTGCCCTGAGCTCTGGGTGGAGCCTCCAGGCTAAGCAGTGGATAAACGTAGATTTCAGTATCAGAATACGGATTGCGAAACCCTGCATTCTAACTAAAGCCTGCTCTAGCCACCTATGGCCCTCTATGGCCCTGCATATCTTAGACTATTAGAACAATTAATTAGATAACTTACATTTTCCAACTCCCTTTAAACAATTCAGGTTTTAGGGGAATAATTTCAGAACCACCAAGTATGCACTGCTTTCTATGAGGTGTTTGTCAGGTTTCCAGTCCAACCATTTCACAACTATTTTTTTGGGGGGAAAAAACAAAAGCAAATGGAATTATTCATTTTAATGTCTAAAAGTATGTTTTTCACCCTCTATTGATTCCATCTTATTTCATACGAATAGCTGTGCTTTCTAATTAAAACAAGTGACAACTCTTACAGTGTTCTCATATGTACCAATACATCTGATGATGATTTGAAATTGAAGAAGTGCTCATAACATCAACCTTTTCCTATCATATTTTTGTTACTGTAGACGAAAAAATATCTTTTAACAAAACGTGTTTAGTACAGAAAGGACATAATTGCACATCTTCCTTTGCTAATAAATGACTAATCGGTCATTCTTTCATTCATTCACTTCGTATTAATTGTTAGAAGATGAATTATGATGAACTAAGCTATTATTAATATCCACATTATATGTGTATCCATGGAAATTCCATTGCAATATGGTGATTAACTAATGCACCATTATTTTAGAGTTAATTATTATAGCATTAGAAGTAACTATGAAGAAAGAATTCAGGGACTTTTTCCTATTATTTTTCTTTTAAAATAATTTTGCATTTTACCATATTAAAAAAAAATGAATCCAGGGAGAGAAATGCAGGGATCTGAAGCTATTTCATTTTATTTCCCTAGTTTCTTTCATTTTCAGATTGTATTAATGATTTTTTTAAATGGCAAATATCACAGTCCAATCACTCTACTAAGCAGTAACAGCTGTCTACTAGGAAAATTAATATTTCTTGACTTCTCCAAGGTTGTAATGAGGAATATAAGAAAAACCAAAATTATATTACTATATTAAGTGTATTTAAATTATATCAAAATTTTGTTACTGTATTAAAAAAAGAAAAACACCAACAATTTCTGAGATGCATATATACAGTAAATAAATATATCTGTATAGTGAACAGTCATCTTCATTACTTGTTTACCCTAGCCTTAGTTAAGAAATTAAGTCTTCAGTATTCATGATATGTGTTTTTTTCCTTTTTGCTCTGAATTTCAAAGATCTATGCTTATTCAGTATTCAGTTTGTACCTGTGTGTATACATACATGCACACACACACACATACACACAGCTTCTTCAGGTATTGGAAAAATCACTTTTTAATTTGCAACTTTGACAATAATTCCAGTTAGAATTATTATTGTTGATGTTGTGGACAACTATACTAGATGGTAAATGATTGGATTATTTGAATAAATTTTCACTTGCAAGAATTCGACTATTAAAAAAAAAAAATTGTGTAGTCAATGACAAGAAGAAACTCTTAAATCATTACGCTTATTTAAATCACAAGATATTAGATGGCATTTTTATTTTTTAATATATGAAGATAATAATGCTTGGATTTTGTCATCACACTGCCGCAGGAGCAACAGCCTAGTCCCTGAAAGTTTTTTGCCTTAATTTAAAGCTACCTCTTTAAATAAATCCAGTTGATCTGTGATCTGAGACAGTCCTCCCTTTTAAAATTTCATTTGATTGTTTTCAGAAGAGTTTGAAGAGGAGGCTTTTGTAAAAAGATAAAAGATAAGCAGTAGTTCAAACTGCTTGTTAATCAGAGTGTTTCTACCTTATTCCAGAATATTACTAGATCACAATCTGAGATCAATGGGATTTATACTTTGTTTAGGTACTTTCCTAAATCTTTCATTCATCTTCACAGAAAAATGAAAAAAAAATTATCTTAACTTTGAAATTAAAATAAACTGTCATATCAATACTTCAATGAAATGTCCTTAGTTTTATTACATGTCTTTGAAATCAGCTGTGTTTAAGACTGTAGGATTTCTTGAACCCCTTCCCTTGATATCTGGAAGCTCAGGGGTTTTGGATAGTGACTGTTGGGAAGAAGAAAACATATGCCCTTGGAACAGCCAATATTGATGCTTAAAGCATTCACAAAGATGTTACAAATGTAAATAAATTATGAAAGATCATGATGGAAACATTCCCATACTCAAATATCAAACATGGCTCAGAAAACTTGTTAAGCAACGTATCTATATCAAACATTACATTAACCAACTTTTGGAGAGAAAAAGAATTCACTCCCCATCTGACAGTTGTGATGATACTGATCAGTAACCAAGACTGCAGACTGCTGGCTGATGCTGAAGTTAAGTGCGTATGACAGAAATAGCAGCAGTGATGGATGGCTTTGGATCTGCTGAACTGACAAAATGCTACAGTGTTTAGGATGCTTGGTTGTCAGTAAAACAGGCAACATAGGGACATGATATTTGCAGTCTTTACATGACATAATATAAAATGATGGTCAGCACTGAACCTTGACTACTTGACATTAACAGTGTTAATTTATATGTAGAAATCTGCCTACCACAGCTGTGATTCAGGTCATTTGTTGAAATATCAACATGGGGAACAAACTAACATATAGAAGTTGAAGGGGATGCAGCTACAAAGACACATGAAACTCAAACTTTTGCACTGATGGCTATGAACAGTGGGGCTTATTTGTGTCATCCTCCCCTAGATCTCCTTTTAAAAGGACGTGTTTATCAGGAAACTATCTCACAAAAATATTCTGGGGGCACTCAAATCTCTGTTGTCATTCCTTTTCAAAACCTTCATATAAGCAACAAGAAATAAAAAGGAAAAAAAATCAAACAAATAGACGAGCCAATGGCTCACAACATCATGGCATGTAGTTGCTTTTCTAAACCAAGCCAGCATTTCTATCCATCCTTTCTTAGTGTTTGCATTGAATCAGCATCCATAGCTTCCACCAAACTTTTTTTTCCCATTCTGGTCTCCTTGTATTTTAGGCTCTTCTATTTCAGCTAAAGCAATCTCCTTCAAAAAAAAAATCCATCAAGTCAGTTTAGGAATTAACACAATTCTTGCCTCTGTCTGTGGGTCATAATTCTTTTCCTTATTTTGTCCATCTATTACTAAGACTGAAAGTCCTTTGGAGAAGATCCATTTGCTATTTTGTACAGTGTCCAGAATATATACTTCCCATTTTTACCTCATCCTCTGGTATCATAATAAATAATGTCTAAATGGATATGTAAAGCTACCAGGGTAGATTCAAGGCCAAAACTACTCTGAGCTGACCCAGATGTATTTTCTTAAGGAATATTCAGGTTTGCATTGGCCTTAGGACCCTTGTACTTACCTGACACAAAGGGAGGCACCCTGTGCAACTTCCAGGGAATCCCTCTCGTGGAGCAGTGGCTGAGAGGGTAAATTGGCATCCCTCACTTTATTTGTCGTTCTAATATTCTACTTCTGTTCTGTAGAATGGGACTCACCTACATGGTTTTATCTGTATAAGAGGTAAATACCAAGAACTGCATCCTCTGTAGTAAACAGAGACAGATATGTCCAGAAGATGATTCAATCACTCTCACTTAGGCATCTACTTTAGGAAACAACAACTTGCTTCTGGAGACACCAGGCTCACTCTTTATATCAGAAACCTATTTGATTGAAAATAACTGTTGGTAATTTTATTCTAGTGTTATTTTCTACCCAGTAGACGATTTTTTCTTCCTCATTCCTACATTGGTATAAAAAATGTGCATTAAATTAGACTAATTTTTTTTTCATAATTTCTCTAAATATTTTTATTATGCTTAAATTTCAGTGGTTCTCTGATACAAAATCATGTTTGTGTGAGAGGAAAGTATTTGTACTTTCCAGTAAATGTTCATTTTTATGACTTTTTTTATTGCCTGGAAAAATAATCATATTTTTGCTAAATATCTGCAAAATTTGATCTTATATGTACCTAGCGGTGTTTTAAAATTGGCTGGTGACAGATTATACTTTTAAAATAAACTTATCTGACTTTTTTTACTGATCCACTTTCTCCTTCCCAGACTTCATGGTGGGAAGCACCATCCTTCTCAGTCACCCTAATACTGATTAAAATTAGCAAGAAGCAGTTCTGACCTATTGATTGCAAAAGAAAACAAATTAAGAGATCTACTGTCCACTAGGTGTTAGGACTGGTAGTATTGATAATACAAGTGAGGAAATTAATTTTTAAGTTTAAAACCCAGCTTATGAAAGAAAAATAAAGACAAAAGTTCAGACAGTAAAACAATAGGGACTACAGATCATTCCATTAAGTATTAGATAGAAAAGGGAGGTGAAAGAAGAGAAAGGGAGAACAGTAATAGGAAAACTAATAGAAAAGCAGATCCAATGTGGCCACATTGATTTTTGTGATTACTGTTTATTAAAATGCAGTGGATACAGATTATCTTTCTTTCAAATGCTCTGTATTTATTATTGCTTCATTTGCCTTGAAATGATAACTGCAGGCACTTAAATAAATGGATTCCAACATTTTCCATTTTCGTTCTACCCTCCTTGTCTGTGATAAGCACCCCTGTAGAAATGGTATTTTGAAACTTCTTTAAGCAATGTTTCTCTGTTAATCACAAGGCTTTTCTTTGTATGACTTCTGCATGTACTGTCTACATTTTCCCTTTTATTCTAATGGTTGGAGAAGAGTATAAAAAATTGCTGTACTTTTGGAAATAAGTTTTATTGTGATTTTAATGTATAATTTATATTTTTGAGGTAGGCACTCTAAGATATGGCAGAATCACTGGCTCTGCCACAGACTTCCTAGGTGACCTTTTGCTCAAATCCAGTCTAGGTTAGGATCATCTAGTAAAGTTCCCAGACCCTCTAGCAGGGAACACCCATATCTATGCTAAGAACATGGGGGTTTTCTCCCAAGGAGTTTTGATGTTTGCAAACAGTCCATTGGAAATGGTCCCTTACACTCAAAATTAAATCACAAATTATTTGTAGGGTGCTTGCTCTCTTAGCCAAAATCTTGTCAGAGAATGCTCTAACTGACATAGGAGCATTTCTAGGCACTCACTGCTTTATTTACCAGAATCTTTAAACTCTGTACACTGAACTTATAGAACAACCATGATAGAGATGGATATACATTAAAATTCTAAGAAATTTCACATAACAACATTTATGCACAATGAGAATCCAGGCTTCCCTCATTGCATTACACAATTGCATCTTCAGAAGGTTATGTGCCTTCTAAACAGTTTGCCTGTAAACAAGAATTTTTAGTTCCACCCTTGTTTGTCTTGCAGCTCTCAGAGAAGCACTTCACTGCAGTCTCTGGCTATGGGCTAGAAATCCACATATTTATGCAGGCTCCTGGTCAGTTTTTACAGCCAGTGTTGAGCTCTGTATGACAAAACACTAATTATACACCAGCCAGTCAATTAAAAACTTGCTTAGGTATGTCTATGAGTGGCATTATGACACAGATATTACCTATAGGATCAGGATTGTCTCTCTTGGGTAAGGAGGGTAGGCACTAATTCTTTACTCATATAAACTGCAAATTTACAGTCCAGCACCTGTGGTGTCAGAATTATTCTCTTCCATATGGAGAGCTGTTTTTTGCTTCAAGTGGTTATGGAATACTGAACACTGCTGTTGATGAACTACTTTCAGTTGGCCAGTTGCTGGTATAAATCCACCAAGAAAACCTTACAGTGAAATTCACTTGTTTCTAATCAAAATTTCAATATTATTGCCTTTTGCCAACAAAAGATAATAATATCAATCGATCAATAAATAACAATTTTAACAATTCTCTACTTGCTGAGTTAGTTATTATTATCTATATCTTTGCTATGTATGATTTTTTTTAATTTCTAATATAACGTTCTAATTTATTTATTTACTTAAATTTACTTAAAACATTCTTTTGAATCATTATAGTTCTAAATGTGTTTTTCTTTATATGTTCCTACCTTAATGACTTAAAATTTTTAAGCCAGTAATGTAGTTAGACTACTTCTCTGAAGATCTGAAAAGCACTGAGGAGTGCCTGATGGATGCACCAACTACCAAAGTTTGATATATGAATTAAGATAGAGAGATCTCCAAAACAAACACAAAAGCAATTTGCATTAATTTCAGCATGAACTGTCATGCTTACAAACTTTTCGTGGCAGCAGCGTTGAATTCTGTTGAAATGGTAATTTCATAATTCTCGGAGATGGTACACGCATTACTCAAAAAAGCGTACAGACTGTGCAGTGCCTTTATTAGACAGGAACAGTTACACGATGCTACTGAGTAGTTTGCCCTCTTTCTTTTCAAATCAGAAGGAAAGGAAAACATAAACACACAGAATCCACAATGGAAGAAGGAACACAGTTATGGTGCAGGCCTTCTGAGTGCTCTTTCTGCTTACTAGTACATGCCATCTCCTATTCTATGAATATTGCCTAAAGCAATGCCAGTCCTATTGAATTCCAGCTCCGATCATTCTGCCTTCTTCTGCTTCCTGCATGGAACAAGTCATATGAGCTTGGGCTTTCTTCCTACATTTTTTCAGCAGTTCAGGATATCCTTTATCACTGATGTTCAAAACTGAACCACTCAGTTCACAGGACAGTCTGGTTAGATCAATACCGCTAAATAAAACAAGACAAGGGACCAATACCCATCCCAGCAGGCAAACAGACTGAAGACTCTTGTAACTATAGTACTGAGGACAAGCAAATGTGCTGTGTCCACACCATGGAGCACTCTGTTCTGGAGTTTCTCTGTACCTGGTGTGGTGTTTCTATTGGTCTGACTCTAATCCATGTGTTTTGTATGTCTTGACAGCTTAAACTGTTTTAAACAGTGCCAGGGCTTTGCTGCAGCTCAGCAAAGTGGCTCATGTTCCCAGAGTAGGTAACTGAAGAAACTCTGTTGTATTCTGTTCCATGGGTTATGAGGGCATTGCTGAGGGTGCAAAGTCCCCCAGGGATAAAGCTGAAAAACAACTGTGGCTGGAGAGAGCCCCATATGAGGTAGATTTGCCCTGGACTTTCTTTTGAGAGATATCCCTAAAATTACATATTCCTTGATCTCTGCTAGACAGCTTGTTGGAGCAGGCCAGAACAGAGCCAGAGAGGGAGCCAACAGCTAAACAATGAAGGCACAGAGCAGACTGACATTATTCAAGTTTTGTCCTAGAGTTGTTTTATTTAGGAAGATGGCCATACATCTTAGACTGCAAATGTAGGGTCAGGCATGGGACCGAAGCAGTGTTTTTTGTCAAAAATTCTTCAGTGAATGTCTGCATTCGAATTCCAAAACCTGGCTGAGGAAAAGGATGAAACTTATTCACCTGCCAGCATGCACCCAGGTCCTTTTCTGTTCTGTGAATGAGGCTGGTGGTGCTCATCACAGTGCAGAGATCCTCATGGTCTTCTATCAGCCCGTGCAGCAATATTACATCATTGATGTTGGGCAGGTACTTCCCAGGAGGTCTGACGTCATGTAAAATGTTGTGGAGATGTGTAGAATGCCTGTGGTTAGTCTCAGAGCAAAGGTGATCTTGCCATGTTGTCCTGGGTTGCAGTGTATTCTATTACATCTACATGAACTGTTGACACCAGGTGGGTGGTGTTGCTTGCCTCCACCCTCTGGACTATCGTCTGTTAATGGGTTTTGCCACATGACTCCTACATAACCCATTCCGGACAATATTGTGTTAATGGCCAATCAAGGCATTACCACATGACTGGCAACATTACATCATCCCATTGTGGGATGCTCCGCCCAGAGGGAGGAGACAAGCATTCCATCCTGGATATAAGGTGAGATTGCAAACACCACAAGCAGCCCTGTCTACTGGCTTCCCAGAGGACAAGAGTTCCACTGGACCTTCAGCTGGAGACCAGACTGCTGAATCACCACTTCAACTGAGCTACTACGTTTGGACTGCTACCACCACCCCAACAGGGTGTCAGGTTGTATCTGACTTTGTCAGTACTTTTCCTTGTATTATTTCACTTATTTTTAATTTTTCCTATTGAATTTTATTCTGATTTACGATCTCCCACTGGTTTGTTTTCAAACCAATACACATGTCTAAATTACAGGATGCTTGGGTGAGCAACAGAGACGTGTTAAGTATAGTTCTGATGTCTTTAATATGGAAAGAAGGACAATTCCTTCTCACATATGACTGAGAAGAAAAAAAGGGGTACCGCATAAAGTTAATAAACTCTGATATGTATTTGTCAGCTTTACTGACTGCATTAGGCCTACATTCCCCTATATAACTTCCAGGAAAGTGAGAGTAGAGAAATATGCCACAGGAAATTATTTCTTTGAATTAACAAAGTCCTATGAATTTCTGTTATGCTTTGTGGTTTTGAAGAATTTTTTGTTGTTGTTCCAATAGAAATCCAGCCAATTACTCTGCCCAAGTACTTCTGCAAAAAGGTAAAAAAGAATCAAGATAACAAAGGAAACAGAGGAAATACCCATTGACTCAAAAAGGTCATTGTATTTAATACAGCTTTTTGTGCTGGTTTTAAAACTGAGCTAAAAAATAAAACCCACTCAAGCTGCTCCCTTTCCCCCCTGCTCCTTCCGATAATGGAGAAACACTGGGAGAGATTAAAAGTTGAAACAGCAATTTACTGAAAATTGCAATAATGACAATAATATTAACAACACAAAGTGTATAAAAGAGAGAGGGTCAGGTATGCACAGAAGCATATTCACCACCGAACAAACAAAAACGGTTCCCAGTATGGTGAACAAGAGTTTCTGTGGCTTAACATCCTCCACGCTCCCAGTCCAAAAAATCCAACATGGAAAAAAAATCAAAATCCTTTGGAAGCTCTATCATCCCTGCTGCGCCATGCCAGTGGCTCGCACCACTCCACTTGGCTGGTTTGACTCGGCACAGCTGCCTCCGGCACCGGCACCACTCCTCTCGCCTCTGCTGGGGCCCGGCCTCCATGGGGCTCGGCCTCCACGGGGCTCGGCCCTGCACTGCCATCACTCTCTGTCTCTCCTTTTCTTCTCACAGCAACATCTCGGGCCCACTGCCACTGTCTTTCAGCACCAAACCACAAAAGACATGGCTCGGAGGAATGGCAAAAGGAACCGCCAGTGGCGGTGAGGGATTAAGTCTGTTGGGCTGACCTGAGGCCTTCTCCCTGGAGACCACGTGAAAAAAAGAGGCAAGCTTTCCTTTTCCAGCCCCAGCTTTTTTTCCTGCTGAGAGCACTCCTCCCCCGCAATGATGTGAGTGGTATAGAAGAGACTCCACCCCGTTGTTTCTGTACTCAGGGAACCTCTTCATTGGTTTTTTTTCATTCTAGGATTTTTTTTTCCCCTTTAAAATTACTTTTTTGTTTGCACCTCCTTTCAGAAATTAAATGTTTTAGTTGCAATTGGGTGTCTTTCTAAAAACACAGAAATCTTTTCTATAACTCTCAATTGCTTGGGTCTTCTCTTTCTAACACCAAGTAATTTGTCTTCTGTTAAGCATAAGCCTAGTTTTGTAAGAACTACTTGAAGACAGACCAAAACCCACAACATACACCTGAAAAGCTTTCTGTGGTGTTTGCTGTAAGCAGAGCCAATAGTATGCAAACACCTGAACCTCATTTTGAAGATCTCAAAGGTCATTTAAATGAATGAACAATTAAGGTATTTTTATGAGTTTGATTACATCTCTCTTGCGTATGTTTTGAGGACTGAAGAAGGGGGTCATAAAATATTGCCTCAAAGATAATTCCCTGGCAATTCTGGGAATGCCATCATAGCATTTACAACCAATCAGTAATGAAAAAGAAGAAAAACGACACTGTAAGTAACTTGAACATAAATTTAATTTAAAACTCATAGTTTATGAGTTCCTTAACCACATAGCTGAATGGTCAAAAAGAAAGAATTAATCCTTATCTAATCCTTATCAGTATTTTTCCTTTGTTTGTGTTCCTGTGTGTAAGTTCCTTGGGGCAGGGAATGTTTGTGTATTGTCTAGCATTGTAATAATTTAGTCTGGATTTACAGCATTTGGGTAATGTCTTAAAAGAAAAATAATAAACATAGACTTACTTTGATGTAGACACACAGAGACCACTGCTATTTTGCAAAGTTTTTCCAACTTGGGTTGGCTACAATCTTCTCCTAGTTGCAGTAATGTCACAAAACGGGAACAAATGTGGGAATGGCAATGAGAAAGCTTTGAAAATTCATGTGTATAATATTAAGTACCTGTAGTCTCCACTGAAGGACTCAAATATTTGATGCATGGCATAGCAAAACACTTTACCTAATCCAGAGGGAGCATGGAGTTAACCAGAGTTTAATTTCCCAGTCTACATCCCTCAGGTAAATGACAGAAGATTCTGATCATAGGCAGATGAGAAAACATGTTTTGGAATTAGTGTTCTGCTATCAGCTGTCATACAATGGGTTTTACCTTAAAATAAAAATGCATTTTCTATGTATTTTCTGATTAATAATGACTTCTGAACTATAGCCTTGAATGAGTGAGAACACCTCAAGAACATTTCTCTGTTTTCCCTGAAGTCATCGTGCCACATGGACATACGAGCATCAAAACCTGTAATTTTTCATTTTGACAACTATGGTATGGATGGAAAATATATCTAAGTAGCTCAGTTTTCTCAGCACTGATTGCTCCTTCCCTCCTGGTTGTAATGAGGATTGCTTTTGATGATTATTAGGATGGCGTTTTGCTATTGCCAAGGCACTGGCATGAATACTTTCATGCTTTCATGAACTCTTTTTTTTTGGGTCGTTGACAGCAGGATTACACTGATTAAATATATCTGTTCAAAGTAGGTCAGATGAATTCTGCCCTAAATGTGGAGACATTTTCACTGTGAGTACAAAGCATCCTGGAGTGGCTGTTAACACTGAAATAAAATCACATGAATCCCAACATTCCTGTCTTTTGAAGAAGAGAAGAAGCTCCAGTGAATTTTTCCATTTTACTACAGCATAGTAATTTCTTATGAAAACATTATTCTCCATTAAAAGCATACCCACAGATCTAAAGTGTGTTGCAATTTATGCTGTAAAAGTAGTACTACACCAAAGTATTCTGAAAACATTGTGTAACTACACAGGAAAACAGCCCATGGGTGTCATGGCTTTATGGTCACATCTCCTCTTGTATTACTGACTGGCACGTTCTTCATAAGGACAGAAATATTAGACAACACAGGACTTATCATGCACTTCTGCTTCATTTCTAAATGATACCTTTCTGATAGATCAAAGACATTACTGTAGTTTCCAGGAGATATGCTTGTCCCTAAAACACAGAACTAAACCCAAAGAGAAACAACAGGCCATTTTTTGTTTTAAATTATAGTCTGAGTTGCAGTCTTGTGCTCCAAGAGACCTTTTCTTCTTCTTACCTGCCCAGCACATAGTGAGTACCTACTATACTGGTTAGGACCTCATGTCAGCTCAAAAGGAGTCCTGGGATCTGCCTTAAAGAACACTTATGTATTTTGCACTGAAACTCTACTTTCTTTATTTATCTGGAAATGTCTTCACTCAACAAAGATTAAAACTCCTAGAGATGAGTTTTTAGTCTTATTCCTTCGAAGTTAATGGAAAGTTTGAAGCCCAAACTGGAGTCAGGAGCTGAAGCAATGTGTTTTAAGCCTTTGTTGACATGTGAGAGGAACATCAGAATAAAAATACTCTCATTAGAGGTGAGAGTTGTTCTGGTCTAAGGCAGAATCTATTCAACTGCAACACATAGGTTTAACAAATATTCAAAAAGGCGTATAAGCTTTTACCTAACTTGCTGTAGAAATACTCATTTGTATCAAAGTCCTGAGAACTATGTTCCAAGAATTGCTTTAGTGCTTAGGCCAGGCAAACAGGTTTGAGTGGACTATAAATCTAAAATATTCTAGCTATTATAGAGGAGAATTAGACTGTCTGAAATTACAGCAGGATATTATAATTTAGGGGTCCTAATCTCATAGAAATCTTTCGTATACTAGCTGCTCTCTTCATGTTGTGTTAGGTGTCTCATTGGATGCAGGGAATTCGTAGTTCTTTAAATTTCTAGAACTTTGTACAGACTTCAAAAATAACGAAAAGGACCATTCTATTTCTCTTGGCACAGTACTTAGGAGTTTAGGATGTTTTAGATTTGTTGGTTGATTGGTTGGTGGGTGGATTTTCTATCTTTTGCCATCACCTGCAGAAAGTTAATATTATTAACTGTAGCATTAAATTAGGATATATCTTCTAAAATGTATAATAATTTTATATATTTATTCATTTAAATACTATTTCCTACTCTAGATCTATCCCAACATGTCTGGCTGGTTTTGCTTGGGTTTATTTGTCCATTACTTCTCCATATTGAAAGAATTTTCCTTATTTTATTCTTTAATTTTGTCGTTTTTAAAAAAAAGACCAATTGTGTTGACTTCTGTATGTCATTATGTTTCCAATGGACGTTTTTCCAATGTAATCCCAACTTTTTAAACATACATACAATACTAACAACATTTCATTTAGCATTCACTTTAAGCAGACTGTAACAGACTTGAGGAATCAACGGAGCTCTGTCTCACAGTAAGATAGTAGGAAACTTTGTGATAAAATAGACAAGGTTTAAAAATATGCCATAAAACATAGTAAACAAAATTGAAAAGCAAAATTTAAAACCCAAATAGAAAAACTCCAACTGTGTCAATGTAAAAAGACCCTATTTGTCATTTTTGTATTTTCACAGGACAGACTTAAGGTTAAAAGAATTTTGCTCTATTCTAGCCCTGGCAATGAATCACATAAGTTTTTCCATTAGACTGTGTATAACTGAGCTTTTGTTTGTTGTATATTATCATTTATAAAACAGGTGCTCTAAATGATGCTTTTGATAGCTTTGCACTGTGAAATTCTATGGAAGAGGAAATGTTTTATCTGCCTCTCACTGGTTTTCTGTAAATATCTGCACTGTTTACATATGTACACAATGTGGTCACAAGATCCATTGTAACTGCAAGATTGGGCTGGATTATGAGGTTGTCTGGCAAGTCTCTACTGGTCATGATATACACTGGAGTCAATTATCCCACAGATAGAATATGCAAACTACAGTGGGGTCCAAAAGAGAGATAAAAATGGGGAAACTGGTCTTGGCAGTCAATCTTCTGGTACTGTGGAAAGAAAAAAGCAGAAGATGCTGGAGGATGGGTAGCTAGTGAGGAATTGAAGGAGGTTTTTTAAAATCTCAAACTTCATCAAGGCCACAGAAAGGACAATGAGTTTCAGATGATATGCAGCTCCTCAAAGGGAGGAAAGTGGACTTCTTGTATCCTGCTTGGGTGACAGAAAAAACATCAAATTAGTAACTGAATAGAGAGGCATCAATGTAGTTCAAATCAGCAAGTCATGAATAAATCAAAACAATGACCCCAAGCATCAAGAAAAGACATTTTTTTTCAGCTGCTTACATGTGGATTGGATGTAATGAGCAAGAAGAACTGGAAATTCTCATTGAAAAGAAGAAATTTTATGTAAGTGAAACAAGTGAACTCTGATGAGGTAATTCATATAATTGGAATACAGAAACTATCTGTTAAAACCTGCTTGGGAGGGACAGAGTAGATAAGGGGGAGATGCTGTGAAGAAGTTGTTGGTACCCCAGAATCAAAAGACGTTGAATACAAGAGGCGAGTCTCAGTTCTCTGAAGTCTGTGACTGAGAGGCACACACGTATCTGTCTTCTGGGCTTTTCTGTGATGTATGTGGGGAGGGGGGAAAGAATGAGGGTGGGAGAAAGTAAGATCAATGTGGCGAATTTCATTTTGGAAACTTGAATGAAAGAGATTCAAACTCTGCAACAAGTTGCCCAGAAAGCTTGTGGAATCTCCACCCCCACAGATGTTTAAAACCCAGGTGGGCATGGCCCTGGGAAATCTGCTCTTGGTGATGCAGCTTCACCAGGCTGATTGGGTTAGATGATCTTAAAAGATGCCTTCTGACCTCAAGTAACATGAGGTTCTGTGAAAATCAATGAATTCCAGAGCAGAAAATTACTGATCTGGTAGAAGAAGTGACAGAATGGATCTTGTACAGGATAACTACAAAAATAACGAGATACTACTTTAAACTTGGGAAACAGTACATTAAAATGTACCTATGGCTGCATTTTTTTGTAGGTATGGGAAAATATTTATCACTTTACATGTATACCTCAGTTTCAGGTCTATTTAAAAAGGATGAGTTAATGATGGTACAAAATAAAAAGCAGGCTTGTAACTAGTGGAAAGGAGACCTGAAAACTTTCAGGAGAATATGCAGCAAAAATTCCAGCTGTTTTAAAATGGTTCTTTATGATATCGTGGATTATGGATGGTGGTTTTTCACAGTAGCATGGGGATGGTCCCCAAGACCTTTGTTAGTTAAATACATAATTTCTAAAGAACTATGACATAAAACACATTATAACCACTAAAAAGTTAATTTCACTTTGGATATGAGAATAATGAGTAAAACTTTCTTACTTACAGGAATGGTTTGTGAATTTCTTATTTTGACTTAAGCTTGTTTATTACTGCTTATTGAGGGTAAGCTTTTTTACATACATGCAGGTAAGCAAGGAAAAGGACAATATGTATGCTTAGATTTTGAAAGAATTATTTTCACAAAGTTGAGGATGAGCACAGCTTATTTGGAAGACACCATGGAAGCAGAAATCAATTAATTACAACTAAGTATTATTTAGTATTTTTAAACCATTTAAGACTATAATTTATTAGAATATTAAAATATTTTGTTTCTACAGCAAAGACAGAATAACCTTGGCTAATTTTATCCAGAAGGGTGAAAAAAGTGGGTAATAGACTAGAAATAATACAAAATAGCAAAATGCGGACATTTATTTAGGGAAACCAAGAAGGCAACATTATTGTAACAAAAATATTGGTTTATTTCTACACAGAGATCATAAAAATGTTGAAAATCATGACAAAAAATCTACAAAAGCTGTACTTCCAGTTTCACACCTTCAGGGATGACAGCTAGAAGCACAAAACCACAAGCTTAGGCACAAAGAATTTCTTAATCACAGTCATTTTATTCGCAAAAGAGTTCAGGAGTTACAAGCCTTTGGAAAAAAAACCCATTCTTTGAAGAGCTGATGTCCATCAGTCTGACTTTACCCTTTCTGTGAATTTTGCTGAAATTCCAGGCTAGAATGAGTTGCTTTGACACTTGCATATCCTGCTCCCAAGCAATAAAAAGCCGAGGTGATCTCAGCCCTCGTCTAAGAAACCCTGGCCTCCCTGATGCCATAGGAGCTAAATATTTTTCTTACTGCAATCATTCTAATTTACAAAGAATGTACACAGAGGTTCCATTACTCCAAACACAGTACAATTAAACAACAGGAGAGCATTTCCTTTCTCACAGTTCTATGCCAGCTTTCCAGACAGAATATCACTCAAAAAGCTCTCCTTGTTTCATTTCTGTCATGACTACATGGTTTTCCCCTGTTTTCATTCTACTTGGTACTACTTTTTTGCTTGTTTTCTGACTCTTTCTCTCTTACAGATGCAGTACTACATGCAAATCAGGTACATCTCCCTGAATTTATATTCAGTGTAATCATGGGGTGAAAACTTCTACTGTTTCATGAATTATAAGGAAAAAGATGTCTAATTGTGTCCCTGAGTTTCCCCGTATGGAAATATTTATCACCTTTGACCTCAAGTAACTCTATGGCTGCCCATCTGTCAATAATGCTTGGTTAAAGTATCCTAAATTCACATACATTGCAAATTAATAAGCAGACACTCAATACATTAAGAACTGGCTAACACTCCACTCTCAGACGCAGGGCTTTTTCGGTAAGAGTTGAATGGTTTCAAATATGGGTCATAAAAACTAGGAATTAAAAGATGCTATTCAACATTTCCATATGCCTTAGTAAATATCAAAACATTGTTGATATCTTACATTGCTGACATAGAGATTGGCAGAGTGGTACATAATTATGAAGACCAGGAAGGTATAAAGAAAAATTTGGATTGCTTGGCAAGCTCAACCCATTCAAGTTAAATGCAAAATTATGCATCTAGGTCACATCTAAACAGTAGAAAACTATATTCTGGAAATCAGCAGCTCAGGAAACAATGAGAGGTGTCATAATATCATCAAACCCTACATGATAACACAGCAAAGAGAACTGTTTCAGGTCTTTGAGGCACAAACAGGCAAGGTGACATTTAGAAGAATACTCTTCTGCTAGAATACTGTGTTGAGGTTTGAGAACAAAACTCATGCTTACCACTGGGAATGATTTACAAAAAGAATGAAAGAGCAAGAGAGGTTGTTGATTTTCCATGTCTTAACACCTGAAAAATGAAGACAAAATGAGTTTCTGGAAATGTGGTTTATTCAAACACCAGGTTACTATAATCAAACTAAATTAGTAAAATTAGTGAAATAGTTAACACTAAGATTATTAAATTAAGGTTTAAGATCTATGGTTTGATGAGTCATTTTTTACTGACTGAGTCACTGGGGATTACATTTTCAACATCTGTAAAGAAAACCCATTGATATTGGAAACTTTTGGGTTTAGTCTGGTGCACAGAAGAACAGATGAATGAAAGACTGAGGGGTAGGGTGATGCACATCGAGTCCTGCTCTCATTTTTGTAAATGCTGTCATATTAGGTTGTAGTATCCCAGTCACTAAGGGTGGAGAGTTTATCCAGTTTAGTTACAGCTTCTGAAGGGCTCAGGTGGGAGTTTGGCTGAGTATTCTGTATAGAAGTGGAAAAGGATTATAAAAAAATGAAATATAGGCCTGAGTACAGGAAAAAAATTGAACTTTTCCTTGATTAGGAACTGAAGATGTCCTTGACAGCATTGTAAATCACTACTGTCTCACTAGCCAATCCTGCACCTGTGCAGGGAAATAGTAATGATGATATTTTCTTACTCCTCCAGCACCCAACAGGAATGCCAATAGCTTGAAATATATAATTTTGTGATTGTTATAATTTCTCTCTCTTCTGAACGCAGTGATTAGACTGCACTTGTTTTGCTTGAAATTCTCTGTTTTCTCTTTTAAAGAAATAGAAAATGAACAAACCAACCAACCAACCAACCAAAAAAAAAAATTACCTGCCTCTCCATTAAGGGATCTTTTATTTATGTCCTACCCAACTCTTTCTAGATCTGCTCTCTTGCTCTACCTGCCATCAGCCATGATGATACATATGTCTCTCACTTCTATTAGAATGGGAATTATTTTGCTTTCCACCATGGAGCAGAAGCTTTCAAAAATATTAGCTTTAAGAAAAAACTAAAAAGTGCAGACTTAGTCAAGAAGGAAAAGGAAGGTTGACCACTAACCTAGAAATCAGGCTCCCAGAACTGTAGACAGAAATCTTGGGGGCAAGCTACTGCTTCCTAAATCTTTTACTGTTTTATCCCCTCTCTAGGCATCAGGTTTTACTTCTCTGATAAGTGTTATTCACCACTGGCTTATGAATCAGCCTGCTCCTTGTTTGCTGTTTTATGGCATCAGTGCTCTTGTACTTTTGCCTTCCATGAGCTAACTACTCTGGAGAGGTTGTGGGAGCCTTCTCCAGCCTAAATTGGAGTCTGACGAGCAAGATATTGTTCTTGGAAGTGAGAAGTAGGTGTTTAACCTTCCTTCATGGTGTTGGCACTGGATCACAGAGATCTGCTTGCCTTACAAGTACTCCACATTATCAGGAAAACAGTGGAGAGCAGCAGCATTTTCATCTGTATTGATTTATAAGAATATAATTGTCCTGTTGTTTACTAGGTCTCCTTTGATCACACTTATGGCTTGGGTAGTTGGGCCCAGTGTTTGGTTTGGGGTAACTGAGTTTGAGTTAGGGCTTACAAATCAAAGAGAATGAATGCCATTTAACTTTATATATGAATAAAACAAACATCTACACCCAAGCAAGATGCCTAGGCTCCCTTTATAGTCAATGAGGGAAACTCATTGACACAGATAGTTTTAGGGAGAAACTAATCATAACTATTTGAGCTGTTTGTGTTAGAATGAGGTAAATGGATCCCTGAACTGGCTCTTGTATTTAGGTACTTGTATTACTTTTCCACAAAGACAGTGATGAATAACTAATTCAGGCATAAATGTCTAGAGTGCTGGTGGTGCCACCTTCACTCCAAGGATACTTAGCATTAGTGTCCTCCCTGGACCATAGAGACAAGACACCTGCGGCTTAAATGTGCCTAAATCCCATTACAGTCTTTGTATGACCTGGAGCTCCTATTGGAGCCGCCCTTCTCCGTATTTTACCCATTCATCACCCAAAGACCATGGGTCTGCCTGGAATTAAAGTTGCCTAAAAAGACATTTGTGAATGCTGGGTTTTCTAGATTTTTTGTTTGTTTGTTTGTTTGTTTGTTTGTTTGTTTGTTTTTTGGGGTTTTTTTGTTTGTTTAAATGCATTTATCCCATTTCAATAAGATGTTTAAACCCAAAGAAGTACTCTATGTCTAGCCCAAATGTATTTGAATGTTTTCCGTGCTCTGAATGCTATGATAGTTTTAGAAGACTGTATAATAATTTACTGGTGCATCAAAACGGTGTCAGCATTAAATATTATTTGGGATAGAAGAAAAAATGTGGCACAACTATTTAATTTTGACATAATATCAAATAAAACTTTATGCTTTCATACTTTTATAGCCACAAAGAATTGCCTACTTTTTTAAAGAAATTAAACCCATGAAACAGATGTCCTGTGGGAACAATCTGTTATGGTCTGGCAGCAGATTCTCTTTCACTAGCTTGAGATATTGTAACTGAAACATGTACATAAAGTTTAACTATATATGTAATTATGGTAAATAGTGCTTTATCAGACTTCTAGTTATTAAATAACCCCTCAAGATTTAACTGTTAAATCTCTTCATGTTTCTCATTGTCCTATTATTATTGTACCACTGTCTTTTATACAACATACTATGAATTACCTCATTTTCACAGGGTTTCTGGTCTTATTATTGCTATAAAATCTTCATTTAAAATATTATTACCTGTATAAGTATGAACAGGTATTTCTGAATCACAATTTTTAAACAGAAAATCTTGACTTTTCTACTTCCTTGGAAACTGTAAAGTTGTTGCTTATCTCCCAGAAATCTTTGTTGATCATTAGAATCATCACTCTCAAAACTGGACACAAACAGACATGGGGAAAATAAAATGTTTAACATTCTGGGAAGCCAAAAAGCAGAGAAGATATTGTAAGTGTGAAGAGAGAGTAAATTTTAAGTGTCAAAAAGTTGCTCTGTGCTTCACTCAGGGCATAGAAGAGACTTCTTGCTTTGGGACTGTTCATGTGAGGTCACTTTTCCTTACATATAGCTTTGTAGGGAGGAAGAGAGTGACACTCCCTTTTGGCTAAGGCAGTGATCAGGGACAAAAGAGATCTGTTTGGTTGAGATGGGGGAGAGAGATGAAACCTCTCAGGTAACCAGGCACATATAGAATTAGACAGTTGCTGTAAAGGGGTCTAAGGACTTTGCTGGCAAAGAACTTCCCAGCAGCAGACCTAGATTGTAAATACTGTGATGGTTTGGAGTGTGAGTGACACTACACGATCTCTCCCTTGTCTACACCAGACTACATGGTACCACTGTTGGCAGGTCCTTCGTAAAATTCGACACCAGAGGTATTGACATCAAAATACCTCCAGAAATTTGGCAGAAAACGTGTTAGAATCTGGAGTCCCTCAGCCCAGCACAAGTACAGTGTTGCTTTATTTGCTGCCTCCACTGGCTCTGATTTTTCACTCTCATGCATCTTGCTTCACAGAACAGTAAAGCTGAAACTAAGGAAGGAAATACTTACCCAGTGAGATTTAGGTTAGGCCTTTGCTTACATTAGGTGGCTACAATCACAATACGTAAAATGCATCCTGTTCTAATTACTTAGAGCTTTCTAATTACTTAGGTCATCTTATCTAGAGTTCCTAAAACATTCCTCAGCCTTTACAGCTGTGGATCCTCAGAAAGAAGCCCTCAGGCTCTCAAATCTTACCTTCAGGTGCAAATTCCATTAAATTTTCTTTTTGTTTTGGGTGCCAGTGCCCTCTTTTTTCCCACTGGATAATGTCAATATCCCATTAGATCCAGCTAAACACTTCTTTTGCGTCCTTTTCTTTCATAACAAACTTATCTTCTAGGGTATAATTCAGTAAATTTTTTTTCTTTATTACATACATCTCTACTGTAAACTTTGGTAACAAATACAAGTGTCTATAACTATTCTAAATAAACCCAGTGCTCTTTATTCACATCACTGGCCTAACCAACTGTGAGCTATATAAATCCTTAGCTCTGGGTGCTCTGTGTGTTTAGAAACTATTACTCTTTTGTTCCTGTTTAGCCCACTGGCTAACTCCTCCACCAGTCCTGGATGTTTAATTCAGTGGTTTGCAATCTGTGGTGCACAGAACCCTGGGGTTTCTCCACAAACTGTTTATAAAAGGTCTGTGAAAAGTAATTATAGAAAACAAGCCTATCATTTCATGTGCTGGCTTTAATTTGCTAGCTAAGGGTCCCATACTTTCAATGGTCCTTTTTAGGAGACTATGGTTTTAAAAAGCCTTATTGAAGTTGCTTATACATCACATTAGACATTATACAAAACATCTGTTATACATTTTTCTGTTAATCTCATTATCTCTTGGACTTTACTAACTTTGTATAAAGACCATACATAACATACTACTATTGAAGGTGGCAGTCTCAAGAATAAGTTGCTTTCCATAGCTATGCCTAACAGAACAGTCTCCCCACAAAACAATCCCACGTTTCTCTGCTGGAACTGCTTTACACATAAGTACAACTCTGAACTGCTAATAAATTCTGGTTTATAAATAGCTCTTAGAAATCTATTTGTTTATATCCCTTATAATTTAAATTCACAGGCATGTGTCTAGTTACTGTCTAGTCTTTTCTTAATAAATTATTTGTAATAAAATAATTCTATTTTCATATACATCTTTAGTTCTAGCAAATTATGCTGTAGAGCCTCTAAATGTGTCATAATACAGTTTTTCTCTGAAACCTCAAACAAATAAATTACATTACATTTAAGAAAAAATAATTTAACTTTTTACTATGATTGTTAAAAGTTTCTTAAACTGTCAGCTTTCATTTGGCCTACTATGAGGTGATTTAGAGATTTAAATAGCTCCAGAATTTGAAGTCAACCAACAGTTTTGAACATAAGTGTTGAGAAAAAACATAATGAAAAGGTGTCCGTTCGGTAAAACCAGTAACCTTGCAATAATTGATCAAGTTTCTTTCAAACGCCCCCGATCTTCTATTGGGATACATTTAATTCTCATGAGCAATGAAACATCATCATCAAAGTCTCATACCAGTACAGTTGCATCTTCACACTATGGAGAGAAAAGCAGTGTCCCAACCAGGCTGTGAGTATCTCAACCATCTCTCTGACAAACAGCTGATCACACACTCCAGCAGGCCGTCTGCCCTCTGCCCTGGCAGCAAACTTTGTCCCTTTCCTTGAAACAGCAGCTATTTTAACATCTGAGAATTCATGCAGGACTCAGATGGTCCTTAGACATTGTCAGCCATACCCATGGACTTCTTTGCTGCAGTCTCCTCAATGCATTTTCCAGCACAGCAGCACCAAAATACGGGCCGTGCTTGTTGGTGACAGCAGAGACCAGGACAGGCGTTCCATCAAGCCTGTGTATAGTTTTCCCTGACAGGAAGAACTTTTCACCCTCTGCATTTTGTCTTCTTCTAGGGTAACTAATTTTCAAAACTGCCAGCTTTGACACTTGGGCTCTGCTTCTTCAAACTATGGAGTTGTGCTAACTTTGCAATTAAGTCTCTTACACTGCAGGAGAAGTTGTCAATTAATGCTAAGTGGTTTAGTAAGACACTGACATCCCAAAAGTAATAGTATTTTGGCTTGACAGGTTTTGATAGGGAGGTGGCAGCCCTGTTTAGCTTGTCTGTTCCCTAATTCCTGTTGTTCTAGGAAGAATTATGGTAAAAACTGTCTTCCTGGCAGGACTGGATATACTGTATTCTGCTTTCTTTTACTAGCAGTAAATGATTAGGGTCTTAGACTTTGAAGAATATATTTTATCTTTCAGCTATAAATTATTCCACAAATTGAAGTAATTCCATTGTTTTTCTAATTTCCAGATAACTTTTTCTTGACATTCCTGAAAAGTTACTGTAGCCTTAAGAAATTACTGTAGCACCAAACTGTAGCCTAAATAGGCAAATAGAAAAAAAAGCAAGAATGCCACTGCTTTTCCCACAAGTTTTTACTACTATTTTCCTTACTAGTAGTAGGAAAAAAGAAACAAGATTTGTGAAAACATTTGCTTTCTTAAGCTTCTTTCAATTTAGGAAGGAATTTTTAGGAGTTCTTGCTCCCGATTTACTTGTAAGTAATTCAGTTCTCCATGCAAAAACAATTCTGCAAAATTTGTTCACTTTAGCTGTATAATCCATTTGTGCATGTTCTGAAAGCTGTGCTTGCTAAAACTTAAGGAAAAACTAAAAAGACCTAGCGATTTTGGATGCAAGTATCTTAAGAATTTTGAATCTTAACCTGCATTTTGAAAAAGGTGTCTTTCATCTTGTCTTATTAGCTACAGCAAACATATTCCAAACAGATGCTTACTTTCTTTAATAAACATTTCTGTATTGAAAGCTACTGCAGAGCAGTCATATACCTTATTTGATTCTCTAACCTTGTTTCAGTAAGAGAAAGGGCAGCTACAATTTCTTTTCAGACAAAGGAAAATAAGGGGTTAAAACTTGTAGCCACTGCTCTGCTCAGGTGGTATAAATGGGCAAAGCAAAGGTTTTACTTTAAAAAAGAAATGTGCAATAGAATATGACAGCAAAT
Source organism: Daphoenositta chrysoptera (assembly GCA_013397915.1). NCBI lineage: Eukaryota > Metazoa > Chordata > Aves > Passeriformes > Daphoenositta > Daphoenositta chrysoptera. The sequence goes on along the minus strand of VZRO01001165.1, from coordinate 500,780 downwards.
GAGAAACATTCTTTAAAATTTTTAAAGTTTGTGATACTTTTTATCAAGGATATAAACTTCTGCATGATTTTTCCAGTCAGTTTAAAAGTTTTAACCAAAGTGTTGACTGTTAGAAAAGATAAATCAATAATGTGTTATTTAATTAAGTTCATCTTTCTAACTAGTCATATGGAACTTATTAAAACTATTAGCGAAAATATTGTGTGCCAACATGGTAAAAGCAACAAGTTATTATTAAAATTTTTTAATACTAGCTTCATATGAGTCCAACAAGAAAACCTCTACAGTTTTGTATCAGACTTATTATCCAGTGGGCTGAGCTATTCAAGTTGAATTACAGAAAATGGAGACTTCTTTTTCTCTGGAAAAGAATTACTTTTCTTAACTTAACTCTAAACTCTTCTAGTTCTTGAACTATCTATTTTGAATGGTTTTGTAAATAATGTTCCTGTAAACAAAATGTGCAAACTGTGTGTCTCAAACAATACCGAACATACCTTTTATATGACTGCCGTTCTTATTACAACATCATCCAGTACATTTTAACTTCCCAAGTATATTAAAACCCCAGCCTAACTTTACTGAAGTCTTACAAGGAAACTATATGTTTAAACATACTTATTATCTTGTTTATGACCAACTTGTATTTTACATATGCATTAATGTACTACAATGCTAATTGTTCTTATTAACACTGTAACAAAACCACATCTTTTTCCTTGTATTGAAAATAAGTCATTATATACTCATGTCCAGGAATATATCACCGAAACCACCAAAATTTCATTCTTCTTAAAAGACTAATTACTTTTCATTTCTGTATTTCCATGGACATTGCTGTTTAAGACACTAAATAAGCAACATGCGTGTAACAAAAGGATGTAATTATGTATAAAATTCTTTAGGTTTTAATATAAGTCCCCCGGAACCCCAGCATTGGACTTTCCCAGTGTTTTTGTAGAGATTTTCCTTTGCTTTGCAGAAATCACAGACTTTCAGAAAGCACACTTAAGTTAAAATATGCAATCTTCAGATATGAAGCCTGTATTTCCTGTTTCTCTGACACAATAAACATTCACATCTCCAGTGAATAAACATTTTTTACTGGAAGAGAGCTGGAGAAACGAATGACCACTTCTGTCATCCTGGTAAATTCTGTCAAGGAAATGCCCTCACCAAATGCCACTGGGAAAAAATAAGTTCCTTCACAGAAAATATTCATAGTGGTTCTGTCACTTCTCTGGCAGTTCAGTTCAGACCAAGTTTTGCTAATAGGAAGCAGTAGCTTTCAGAATTGGGTAGGAATGATTTCAAACTAAGATTGCCCTTAGAAAATTATTACAGAGGTGTAATATGACTAGTTGCATCTCATTTCCTGAGGTTTCAAATTCACTACCTTTTCAATGTTGTCTTTGTTGTTCTGAAGTGGCCTTCCTAGCTTCAGGTTTTGGGGAAGAATGAAAAGGACCTATTTGAGTGTGTAGTTTTATGATATAATTAAGCTGATTTGATTGCTAGATTCAACTGAAAGCAAGGGTGTTAGGGAGACATACACTTTTCCTGCTTTCTGTTGGGGTTTTTTGGTTTTTTGTTGGGTTTTGTTTTTATTGTTGCTGTTGGGTTTTTGTTGTTTGTTTTTTTTTTTCCCCAGTATTTACTTGATACTGCTGATCTGGTTCAGATTGTTGAACTGGAAGAAAATTAACCTTATTGAAAAGGAAAGGGATCAGAGACCTGACAGGCAGAAGAAAGGGTCAGGAAGGGGAAGGAAGGGAAGGGAAGATGGAAGAGGCATGAGGTTTGTTGGTGGCTAACAGAGAAATCAAGTATGACTGCTGCACATGTCCAAAAGCCTGAGTAGGCCACCATTTCACTGCCTACCAGAACAACTTCCTGTGGCACTGAGAATGAAGTGAGAGCTTCCCACCCTTGGTGAGGCTGTGCATTGACTGGCAGCCTGACATCCTACCAACCCATTCCACTTCATCTCATGTATTTTCTACTTTAGAAAGTCTTCTGGAATCCCCACAAAACTTAATGTAACTATTGGCAGTGGTGAGGAACAATGAAGTGACTTCGTTCCTTGGCCTTAAAAGCAGTACACATCTTACTTTGCTTCCACTGCTAAGAAGCCTGGACCTGGTTTTGAACAAAAGCAATTATACTGATTTGGAATGAAAGGGCATTTAAAGCTCTTTTGACACAGCAGCACAAAGGGAGGGGGTCAGTCTTTCCAAGATTTGAAAATGTTCCCTTCTTTGCTTTCTTTGCCATTCGTGAAAGAGAGTTGAGAGAACCTCTAATGCTAATGATCGCTGAGGAACATTCTTTGTTAAGAAGATTTCCATAATGCATACTTCTTCTGAGGTGTCTATGCCATGATGTGATTCCTTCTGCCAGCTCAACCGTGTCCTCTATCCATGTTCAGAGGCAGAAATCAATGGTAAAGCATGCTGAGTGAATATAATGGAGGCATTCTTAGTCCCTGCAGTCACTGAGAGCTCACTCATTGTTGAGCCACTGAAGAAGAGTCCAGTCCAAAAAAAAAAACAACACAGTATCTGGCAAAGGAGACTTTTCTTCCATTAACTTTGAAAAGCAGCAGGGGATAGATCACAATATATACCTGGGTGAAGAAGTGACTATCAAATCTTTTCTTGTGTAAGGCAGGAATGTATGAACTACTGCAAGGTATTGTGCTCTAACCTTCTCTCTGCTTCCTTACCTGATGTCACAAAAGCCAAGTGAACTTTAAGACATGGATAATGTGCCTTTATTTTCTAATATGTAAGCTGAAATGAAATCTGTAGCACATTATTTTAACCACCGCAGAAACTAATATTAATTGCAAATAACACCAAAAGTATGTGAATCAAAGTTTTTTCTATTCTGACTCAGGAAGCAAAGGAAATCTGCTCACAATACTAGTCTTTGTTTCCCTTACAGCAAAACATACTTGCATTAGTCCTTTATGGTATTAAGAAACATTGATAATTGCCTTTTATAGTTTTCCAAGCATCACAATTTAGTACACCTATAATTGAAAAGGTGGATTTTGCAATCAAAAAGTAGAATACAGAGAGTGTTGCTATGCAAAAGTGAAGAATTTCCTCTTTCTTTAGCTTATTAATTTTCAAATAATGCTTTAGGGTTTGTTGTGATAGTTCTTTACAAGGTAGTAAATATATAACTAAACAGACTGTCTAGGCTGAAAACTAATTACCATTAGAAACTGAAGCATTTGGGCTTGTTATTTCTGCAAATCAAACAACTCTGAATACAATCTCCATATTAAATAAAATGTTCAGTGAACCATGATGCTCTTCACAAATCTGGACCGTGTTTTAAGAAGCCCTTTTTTTTAGTTGTTGTATGCATGTCATTGCATGCCAAATAGTTGAAATATTAAAATACATTTATGTTGAAAGGTGGGAAGGAAAATTAGAAGATTGTGTCAAAACACAGTTTTGGAAGCTTTTAAAAGTTACCAGGTAGGACGGAAATGTGGAAAAAGAAGTTTATAACTTGATTTTAAAGCTTTTACATGTGTACAGAAATGGTGATGGGGAGACATATCTTGACCATGCTATCCTATTCCCCTGTTCTGTGGACAGATATCATAAAGATAGTAAAGCTGTAATAAGGATTTTTTTTGTTATGTGTGTCTTAGAACTATAGAGAAGTTTAATACGTTAGCATTTCTAAACCCTTCCCTTATCTGGCTAATAAATAATAAGGTTCTTAATACTAAATATAGGCAGTTTCTCAAAAAAAAAAAAAAAAATAGGAGCAGCTTTTTATTTCCAGAGTGGGGTTCATTTAAAGGCAGTAGACAAGGAGCAAGCAACAGGTATATAAGGAGATGACCCTTTAGTTCAAAAATTAAAAGAAAAACGAAGAAAATAAAAGAAGTCACAGAGAAATAAACCAAAAACATCCCATATCAGCAAAGCATGTAAGTTGTGAGGGTAGAAGTAAGATTGGGTTTTGGAATCGTTCTTCAGACTAATTGCCTGGTATGCTGCCTGTGTTTCTGTCAAAAAACATGAAAGGAAAGTGCTGACTGATTATATATATTGGAATATCAAATTAGGACATACATTCTGAAATATATGGAGAGAATAAACTACACAGATAATAAGGCTGCATTTTTATCAAGGCTTTCTGGTGATGATACAAACCATGTAAGGGAGCTCAAGTATTTTTACACGGTGGCTGTCATCTGACAGCTGAGACAAAATATAACTCTATGTACAAATAAAACGAGGGGGGAAAAAAGCAAAATGAGAAAACAGCTTTAGATACCCACAAAGATAGCAGTGGTACAGAATTGCATGAAATGTTGTGATCATAATTCAACCCAGTCTGTTTGACCATCAAAAGCCATAATAAATTACATCTGTTGCTTTGTCGCACCTAGAGTGGTTAAGAAAGTAAAACAATTTAAATGTATTACCTCTTCTTTTCACACGCTCCAGCCCACATGCCTTTATCCGAGCACAGTGATTTGTTTGTTTGGCTTTGTCAGAGTCTAATTAAGATTGGAATTTGATGAGTGCTCGTTGAATAGAATTCATTCTGGATAAAATAAAGTAGCAATACTTATTTGTGGAGAAAAATAATTGGAGGACTGCACGGAAGGATTAGGTCCTTTGACTAAAGCCATACACTCACCCTCTTGTACCAGGTTTCCAGACTGAATATTGCTTGAGTCTTCAGCTGTTTCAAAATGTTTGGACAGGAAAAAGTAAGTGCTATAATTATGGGAAATATGTGCTGTATTCATTAGACAAGACAAGAAGTCGAATCATTGTTTAATGCAAAAACTTGACTCTCTATTAGCTATCGAGTGTTCATAAGCACACACACACACCCCACACACCCCTTTCTTCTTTTTCTGGTTCCCTTTTCCACAAAACAGCTGCAGTCTCTGAGAACTGAAGGCTAGGTTTCCTGAAGAGCTGACTTGAAACAACTCTTAAACACAGCTTTTCAGCACCCATTAGCTCTAATCAGAGGTAGAGATCTCCTCCAAAAATATATAGGAAGTCCAAGCTAGTTCTCCAAGGTCAGAGACAGGGCAACCTCATTACTGTGTAAATTAGAGGAGGATAGCATTTTGAAACATCTCACAGAAAAAAAGATTCAAATGAACTCCAGCTTGTGTGATGGGAAGAAAAGAGGATAGAACAAACAAAAAAAAGCCTTGAACAGACAGACTGGAAGATGGCATCAGCAGCTGCAGAATGCAAACAATTCCTTGATATGCTTATCTTAAAAATATACTGTCTAGATACAGTGATTGCCATGTTATAACACCCAGTTCTCCAATGTTTTGACTTTCCAATGTCCCTTGTGTTTTGTAATAGATACCATCATTAAAAATGCCTCTGATTAACTGATGAACAATTTTTTAAAATGTATTTTATTGGTTGTCCCTTTGGAAAACACAGTTGTTTTTTTTCCTTGTAACTTTTCCTAAACTGCCACAAAAAGATCATTTAAAAGATCAAAGTATAATGGCAGATCAAACTTGTGAAAGCAAAAATATAGAGATGAATCAAATGTATGCATTTATAAATTAAAATTAAGATGAATGGAAGAATAATAAGGGATTCTAATTGCTTTTCAATATTCATCTTTCAATCTGCTATTTTTAGATAAAAGTTTGTTTAAGAAACACTAATGTTAGAAGTGGGCACTGTAACATCCAACAGCTGATGGGTCTGGACATAAAGAGAATGAGTCTTAACTGAGTGTACTGAGTTAATCTTTCTGTTGGCATAGTAGTACTTTCTAGTCATTAAGGGTATGATTTGCAAAGACATTTTTAACTGCTGGTATTTGTTTAAATATTTTTTTTAATGAAATCACAATGAAAATATATTTCCTGCTTGAAACAAACCCTTTTCAGAATGCCAGGACTCACGAGAAAACACAACTGGATTTTGTGACAGCTGAAATCTGTACAGTAGATGTTTAATAAATGGAGACATTTTATACTAAGTTTTGCAGATTAATATTTTTCCAGTGCTGACATATGTATTGGAAAAAAATCTTTTCAAAATGAGGTCACTGCTTTAAAAATGTAAGAAACATTGTCAAATTTAAAATGCTCTTTCAGAAAAGAATTCAGTAACTGCACATTAAGAGTGCCTTAATGTCTGCGACAAGCAAAACATCTGCTTCAGCAGCGGAAATGGAAAGTTAATACTTCAGATAAGCAAAAGAGGTTTTGAAAAAGAAGAAAGAAAAAAAAAAAAAAAACAACCCTGCTATAAACCTTACCCAAAACTCACATGAATTCTTCTTTGATCAAGGTAGTTCAAATGGAACAAATAACTCCCTCTTCCAATTAGTTTCATATCCTCTAGTCCTATTAGCTTTCTCTCCCCACCCTTTTTTTCACTAGATTTCTTGGTTTTATCTTTATTCTACCCTGGGAGGGAGAAGAGTGAAACCAGTGTGTGCTGTGACCTGGCCCCACACATCCCCGGAGCAGGCTTAGAGTATCCCTAACATGGTGTGTTCTCGCTTCAAAGCTGCAGTTGCCTCCAGATCCCACCTGGCCTTGTGCTCTGCGATCCTGGGCATCTCTCTTGCTGTACTGCCCCCCTAACATCAGCCACAAACCACAGGGGAAAACATCAGATTATGTGGATATGTCATATCCTCTTTACACTGCTGGCAAGCACATACTGGGAGGCTTTTCTGCACCCATGACTAATATGGGTCCAACCTTTTACCCCTGACCTTGCCCCAAAGTTTGTTTATGTAAAACAGAGAGTACACTTGTACCCAAACAGCCCATCTCAGAGCCACATGAGAAAAACACTATCATTGTACTATGTCGGTATGCTTGACAATTTTTCCTGGGTGAATGTCTTTATTTTGCTGCCTTCTGCTTTTGCTTTACTAAGACTGGACTGGGATACAAAGATTTGCAGTTGTTCCTGGACTAGCTGCATCCACACCCAAGAAGATTGCAACTGCAACACCATCATAAGGGTGTTCATTTAGGATATGTGACACTTGCTGAACCTGCATGCAATACTTTGCCAGCTGACAGCATAGAAAAAGTCCCACTGATCTAGTGGAAGGGAAAGAAACAAAATACTCAGGTAGAACAGTTGTATATGCAGGTATAATATAGATATTCCCATCTCCAACAAAGGTGATATATCGACAGGCAATATGATTTTGACAAAACAAAAACAATAAGGTAAGAGAAAACAGAGACAGAGGGAAAGTGGAGAACGGGGTGGGGGGGGGTGAAAAAGACTTTCTGAGAAAGTCTATAACAACTCAAAGTTTAGAGAATCAATGTACATGCATGGATGAATGCAAATTTCTTTCTAGAACATTTTCATTCTCCACGTTTGTCTAAATAAAACATTAAAAGGCACAAATTTCTGCAACATTTTTCTTCATACTGTAAAAGCAAAGTAAAAATTCTTGTAAAATTTCTCCTGTGCTTAAGCCCAGAACAAACTAGTTAAATATTAACTTGCATCAGAGGCAGGAGAATACCTAATTTATAGTTGTAAAGGTTATGCAATTCTAGTCACTAAAACACAAAACCAAAGCAATGATAAGGCCTTTGCATTTAAAATTATACAAATATATAACACTATAGTTAAAATGCAAGTACACATCTCACACACTATGGATCGTAAACTACAATTTCTCTTGTATTGGAAATTCATAACGTACTTTCTTTAGCTATTGGGTTTCAAAATGAGGTCATATAATGTGAAATGGATTTTTTTATACAATCAAGTGCTTAAAAGCTGTATTATATATACTTCCAGATTGTTTGTTTCTTTAGAATCAATTATACTCTAAAAGTTGTTCTATGAGAAAACACTTAAACTCTTCATACACTGTATAGTGTGCTTGTTGCTATGTAAAAATTATAATAATAAAGGTAAAAAGTCATAGCAGCTTTGAGCTAAACATTGTAAATTTTTCATGTTAACTCCCTTATTAATGTGAGGCAGCTATAGAATTTCTTCAGCAAAAACCTATTCATAGTTCTGAGTAGCAATTACTGTTGTTACTGCCATTAATGAATCAACAGAGGCATCTGGGACTGGTGGATGACCTGCTACCTTGAAAATTTGGAAATGGTATGGAAATAACACTTGAAAGCCATTTTGAAATGTTTTCTACCATCTCTTCCTGTCTTCTATGGTAGGATTCAGTCTGAAAGGAAGACACTTAAAAATAGGCATCTCTCTGTAGGTAACTATACAGACAAGGAGAGAGAACAGCAGTAGTTTGAATGCCAGTGGATATTGTAATGATAAATGCTGTGGTTTAGCTCTCCTGGGCTTTCTAAGGCCAGGCCAGATGGGGCTCTGAGAAACGTGGTTTAGGGGAAGGTGTCCCTGCCCATGACAGGGGGATTGGAATGAGATGATTTTAAAGGTCCCTTCCAACCCAAACCATTTTATTATTCTGTACATGGATGTCATGAGTTTCTCATAGATCCTGTGTCATGTGTATAAACAAGTATCCTAAACACACAATTAAGTCATAGATCTATAAACTGAAAAATAATATTATGTTCCAGGCATCTAAGCTCCCTTTACAGTCAGCAGAGATGGGGAGCAGGATTTGGCTGTGGAAAGACAGGTGTAAGGGGTTAGTTCAGCTCCAACAGGGTATCCCACTTTCTATCCTTCTGACTCTTTGGAGGGACACAGTCAAATGCTTTACGTGCCATGCAGATGTCTTAGATGATACATAGCATTTCACTTACTGGTGTCTTCACTTAGGTATCTTAACCTGGAGACTGGATTATGTTTTCTGTTTTGATTCTAGAAAATGTGGACACTGAGCTTGCTGAAGTTAGAAGTTCAAAACTGGGTCATGGAGCAGACACAGAAAAACTTTCTTCATGAAGTTTCCTGAAGAGGATATTCTCTCTGCTCCCACAGTTCTGTTGGGAACAAGATAATGGAAACTGGAGACTGAGAGCTGCAGTTTGTCTTAGAGGCCAGATATCACTGAACATCTGTTATATCATAAAAAGAAATGAGAAAAGGTCGTAGTATATAGACAATTTCTGGAATATTTAGCAATAGTTCTGGCAAGTACATGCTCAAGTAATGTCCTAATATGACTACATATTGCTTTCTGTGTGATTAAAGTGGCTGTATATCAGAAATGTGATTGTCTGCACTTCCAGAAAAGATGTAAATTATGCAGAGATTTTGCTTTCTCAGCAGTCATGTGCTACTCAACTAATTGTGTTTATAATTTTAAAATTAGGTAAGTAAAATGTGCAAATTTTGTTTCTGGAGGTCTTCAGAGACCTCCCTCTATTTACATGGAATTTGGGCTCAATTCCACTGCCTAAGCACAAGTATATAATGACACTTTAGATGTTGTGGACTATCCTTTTTGGATAATCTGTGCTCCAGAAGAGTGGGAATCTCCCATGATCCCTGTGTCAGATTTGCCAAAGCTTAGCTCATCAGCCAATTTGGTAACATATCATGAAATCATATTCCAAAAAGGACAGAAAACACTAGACAGAGAGAGAAGAAAAAAGGAGTGAGTAACAGCAGGGAGCACACCAAGGTGAGAAGAGAAGGTGCTGAAGCAGATATTCCCACTGAAGCCTGCGGAAGACACCAGAGTGGTCTGTGCAGACAGATGTTCCTGAAGGAATGACAGCCTCTGAGGAGCTCTTGCCAGCACAGAGGAAACTGTGAGGAGGCAGGAGCAGCAGAGAGCAACTCTTGTGTACTGATCATCCCCCCTTGTTTCCTGGGAAGTGAAGTTGAGGTTGGGAAAGGGGGTAGGAAAGGTATTGTGTTAATGTTTATCTTGTTGTTTCTCACTATCCAAATTAATGGTTACTTTTTTTTTAGTTCTAATTGGCAATCAAATATGTTAATTTTCCCAGATCAAGTCTGTTTTTTCCATGACTGTAATTAGTAAGTGATCTCCCTGCCTTTCTCTTGACCCATGAGTCTGTCATTCCTGTTCTTACTATTTTTCCTCACCTCCATACCAGTGAATTGTGGGAATAATCAGGCTGCTGGGTGGGTGTTTGCCTGTTAGCCAAGTCTAACAATTTCCCTCCAAAGCAAAAACATTACTGTAGTTCTGGGTAGCATTGCTGCAGCAGCGATTCCAAGAGATACCAGACATTAGTCTGCATCTGTTTTGATGTCATCTGTCATTCCCCTAAAGAGCTTTGCACTCTCAAATACTGCCACATACTTCCATGCTGTGCTTTAGGGCACCCAACACAGCTTTCGTTTCAGATAATGCATGAATTGCAGCACATGACTAAATGCCTTTTTTAACCGAAATACATCCCTAAAAAGTAAAAATTAGATCTTAGGTCTGCAGGAGAAAGTACATGAGGCTCAGAGGAGACCCATTATCAAATGCTGTTTAGTGAGGATGTGGCCAGTCACTTCTAGCTGGGACTGAAATTAGGCAGACTAGACATAAACCACTGTATTCCAGTAGTCTGGATACCAAGAGTGACAACAGGAAATGCATTTTACAGTAGACACATAGAGAAACTGGAACAAAAGAATAAACATGTCACCAGTGAACAGAGCAGGGATGATAAGTAAGCAAGAAGAGTAGTATTCATTACAACAGACAGCAAAAATAACCCACTAAGCCTTTGAAAACATATAGAGCAGCATGCCACATACACCAGATCCCAAACCTTAAGGCTAAACAAAGTTATGTTGAATAGTGCAATGTTCCAGTAAAGGAAGAGAGCACTGAAGGCAAAGATGACTTTGCAGCTGCTTCCAAGCTGTTACTGACAGAATACCAGAATACAGCTCGTTTCTTTGGGATGAATGACTTCAATATTGAGTTACAAAGCAAGAAACATGGAAAAGACCATGCAAGGGGAAAACTGAGATGAGGAATCATCAACAAAATGATGACTTGGTGTCTGACATACTGTTCTCCTAATTTTCACAGAAAAAAAGAGGCAAATTTTTCAGAGACAAAAAGAAAAAAATTGACCACAACTGCGTCATCTGAAGACAGGTCACGTGTGGCTATGATGCAACAGCACGCCAGGAAGCAGGGATCAATGGTGACTGCAACCAGTGCTCTGCCAAACTAAAAATAAAACAAAGAAAGATACCCTCTCATTAGGAAGTGACAAAGATCAACAGTTCAAAACTGAAAACAAAAGGGTAGTATAAGGAATTCCAACATGGCCCTAAGAATAGACTGACACTAGTATATCCTACAAAGAAAGCTCAAATGAAAGAAAAAAAGGGAAGGGCAGAAGCTCAATGTGATTCAGTTCATCCGTCACAACTGTGTATTAGTATACTCACGGCAAAGATGGAAATGTGGTGCCTAAATGAGTAAACAACAATTTAAGAGCTAAGGAATACATGGCATGGTAGGATAAACTGTGAAATCATTTGGTATTTTTAACCAAACAATGCTTAAAATGAGACCATCAAATGAAAAGGAGGAAAATTCTCATTGCTGAAACAGAAGAGATGGGGGGACTCTTTAGAGGGAATAATTAATAACATCTCCTTATGTCAAGCACAGTTTTATATATAATATCTGAAAACAAAAAACTAATCCCACCCCATCAGAATTTCAGGACAAGTTACAAACAAGAAGCTGACAAATAACAAAGCAGCAGGATATAAAACCACAGCAGAAAAACTAGAAGCATTTGAATCTCTTCCCTGATGAAACTGATAAATGTAGTTAATGAAATCTAGGAAGGCAGAAAGGAAAAGCCTTTCTGAATAATAGAAATAAGGAAACTGGGTAGGAAATTGTGAAACAGTGACCTCACTGACTTCAACAACTGGAGACAACTTGTGCTGCTCTTCATAGCAAAAATAATTTCCAGTGTGATACAACACACCAGTAAGTATACACAGCTTACAAAAGCAGACAAATTCTGTTTGATAAATAGAAGATTAGGTCAACTACTTTTCCCTTAAACTGCTCTCTTCATCCTCAGGATGAGTCAACAGTACTTCCAAAAAAGGTCAATACTATCCACAAAAAAACCCCCAACTCTCCCCAAAAAACTAGTAAAAAAGTGCTTGAGCCAAAAAAAAGAGAAAATCAGCTAAACCAGAACAAATCCTCTTTTAACTCTTATGACCAAAGCTTACATGCTGGTGGGCAAAAACATCAGAGACAGAGAAAACCCCAGTTAATGAGGTATTTCTGATAACATGCAATACTAGATTACCCTGACTCTAGAAATATGAGTGGAAGGACCAGAAGTATAAAAGCCCTGACCCGGTCAGCAAATGCTACCAGTTCATCACAGGAAGACTTTTCTTAATCTCCACAGAGTTACAAAAAGCATAGTTCTATTTACTTTTTATAACTTCAAACTCAAACCCTGCCAGAAGTATTTAAATGATATAACACAAATATGTAATTGCATTACAAAATAAAAGTTCAGTAACTACAGAATTTCTATTTCTTTCTGATAAAAACATCAAAAAAGATAGATAAAAACCTGTTCAGATCCATTTTTTGTATCTAATAAATCAACATTCCCAGATCACACCTATGTAAACTGAAACAGAATTATTATTTTCTATTACCAAATATTCACCACTTCGACTTCAATGATTTCTGTGTGTGCTCAATGCCACTACAAAAGGTTGGTGGCTACAACTCAAAATAGAGTGCTAAAAATTCTCTGAAAAAATACACTTGAGAATCTGAAACAGTTCTGGCATTATGTTGCTTGAAGGCTCCTATTCAGCATGGAAATTATTAAAGCTAGTCACATACTTAAAAACAAGTTTATGGACAAATGTGCTAGGCACCAAAGTTTAGTCACTCTGTGACACGGCAACTGAAGCTGAATGTAAACTTGAGGGAAAAAAAATCTTTTTTTTTTTGGTTCCACGAGGGGCAGTGCATATATGTGTGAGATCAGCAGATTGCTATATTGTGAACAAGTCTTAAATATCTAAGAAAAAAATAAGTTGATAGAGTCTCAGAGGTCGCTTGAGCTGCACAAGAAAGCTTAGACTAAGTAGCATTTACGACCTAAAGCTTTGTTCCAGTTTTGTCTGGGTAAGTATACTGCTTACTCTCAAACTGTTGAACTTTTGGGAGGAAGTGAACAACACTAGGGAAAGATTCCAGAGGGAATAATATATATTACTGAGATCTGCATAAGGATGAGATTGACAGGACATCCTTCAAAGAGTAAAAACAGAGGCCCGTAAGAACTCTTCAGGTTTCAAGAAAATTACAGTTTAAGAAGGCACACTATACAACAGATGTGAAGTGGATGCATGGTATTTAACAAATGCAAAAGGAAAAGAAGTTGAAATCAATATTGAACATCAGACAGAGAGTAGTAACCTGGCTTTCATACCTATTCAACCAATTTGTTAGCTGGCAAAAAGTGACATAAATTGGTTTATGCAGGAGGAGCCTGGACAGTCACAGCAGCTAGGGATTCAGCCCCTGGTACACTTTGATGCATTTTGTTTAAATTAGAAAAAGGGTCAAGAAAGACGTTTGGCTACTAGTAAGGACTTCAGAAATAAAAGGATGGACACAGAGACAGAGAAATAATTGTACAGTCATTGCTCTGTAACACTTGTTGGGCTACATACTCTTGATCTTCTGTTGCTAGTCAAGAAGGTGGCATTCCAGTAGTGATGCAACCAGAAGGCATTAGAAGCATGTAGTAAATTAAGAAAAGGCTGAAATTCCTTTAAATTAATAAATATATCACAGACACATTTATATGGTTAGTTACAGATGTTGCAATAAAAGTCTCCAAGGTTTGACCTGATAGCTCATTTTTTATCGTGGGGATGGGTTATGGGATGGGAACAGTCTATGAGAATCAGCTACTGTTTCTTTACCCAACTGCAGCTAAAAAAAAAAAAAAAAAAAAAAAANAAAAAAAAAAAATTAGAAAACCCATCTCTATGTATGCTTGAAAAACTGTAATATATTCAGTTCATGTAGGCACTAAGATGTTTGTGGGCATCATCATCATGAATAGGAAATGAAGAATAGATTTAATCATTAGGACCACCTAACCAATGTCCAAGTCCATGTGACTGTACAAAACTTGTGGAAGCTTACAGAGAGAATTAAAAAAAAAATCTAGAATTGGGTAAAAATTCCATTACAAATACTTTGCAATAATTGACCAGTAAAACCAGAACAATTATCCCTAGCCCTAAAATGCATGCACTCCAGAATAACCTTATGCATCAACAGTCAGTGGGCCTGCTCTCATGCATAAAATTACTCTAGTGTATAAATTTTTCAGGATTGGGGCCAAGGAATATAATGCCAGACAACAGAGCCCAAAGACAGTTGGCTGCCATTCAGGAGAAGTACTGGGGGTGGAGGTATCACAGCTGTGGACAGTTGAGTAAAATTAATAAAACTATACAAATGAAAGATTTAAAAAAACCCCAGATATTTCAGACTTTACACAATGCCACTCTGCTTTTACAGTTTGCATGACCTTAAACTGGAGAGAAAGAGTCAAGCCAATTACAGGAATAGGAAATAAGCCGAATTTGGCTAATGGGAGGAAAGAATAAAAAGGACAAAAAAGAAGAAAAGAGGAAAAAGACATCAGAAAATCAGAAATTGTATGTTTAGATTTACCATAGTTTTTTCCAATTCAAAGCTGATTAGGACTCTTTAAAATAGAAAAGATTTGGTCACTGAGGAAGCATTTAAAATGTAACTTTGATCACAGCAACTAAAAGATGGCACAATAAAGAGCAAAAGTGGATATAAAAGAAATGGCGAGTGATGAAATCAAGAAAAGAAGATTAAATATTAAAATGAATTAGGTACCTTAAATGAAAGAAAAACTTGACAAATATTTACAGTCTGCTTGTGATAGAGGCCTGTCTCAGATCACCTAGGATGTTTTTCACAATATCAGCTTAGAGGCTACAGTTTAGGTTTTCCAAATCTCTGCACTGAATATGCATACTTCTCTTCACTGACTGTATAAGGAGACCAAGCTCCTACCTCTGACACATAAACCATCTAAAGATAGGTTGCGTGAGTACTGTCTGGAAGCAGCTGCCATAGAATAACTGGTAGCCTCTAGTAGTAAATAAAAATCTAAAAGAGCAAAACTTACAGAAAAAACTCAAAAGAATATAATGCTTGAAAAGCATTTCTTTTCATATTTATTACATATCTTCTAAAAGATACAATATCTTTGCAACTGCAAATACAATCTTGTAAAAGGACCAGGAAGGTTCAAAAAAAATGAACTAGAAGGATCCAGCTTGCATGTTTAAACACAGGCAAGATGACTAGTAAAAGGAAAAAATACCCTTGGATATTTGTCCTATGTTTAGTTAAAGAGTTGCATAGTGCCAAGAAAGACTTTTAAGAGACCTACCCTGAGGTAACTTTCAGACTTCAGGATAGGTATTCAAATATGACCATGGACTTCCATTAAAGATGCAACAATTAAGCAGGGTAAGGCAGTGTTTACTCCAGGGATATTACAGTGTAAATGTGCTTTATGTCAGGGGAAAAGAATGTCATTTGACCTATGATGGACATTCACATAGAATGGCAGCATCTACAAGCATTTCCCCATTGAGTTAGGATCCCCACTTTTGTCCTCTAGGTTGCATTAATTTTGGCTGTGAGAGGAGGTGAAGTGAATACCCTGCTAAGTGTCAGATCTGATTCACAGGGTAAGCAACAGGATGTGAAGAGGGCACATCAAAAGTCCAGAAAGCTCCACAATCTCAGTCGTTCCGTGAACATTTATTTATGTAAATAGACTTGGAAGCCTGCCCTGAAGATCAAAAAGTAGCGTAGAGAAATTATTTCTCTTAAACGAGACTGGGAGGTTCAACACTATTTGATGGATTGAAGGAAAAGAGCTTACTGATTCAGATAATAGTTAAAACAAAAGACAGCATTAATCTGATGTTTACATGGTTCAAATATGGGATACATCTCTCATACAAGCATTTCCTACAGTGGGTAAAGAAAAGAACAAGCTCCCTTTGACCAGAACCTGTGATTAGGAAAGGCAATGTCATAGGTTTACATTCTCCTTTTCCTTCAATCCTGCTTCAGAAAGGCAGTCAGCCTTGATGTTATGAAGTAGGAAAATGTACTCTTACTGATGATCTAGAGAAGAAAAAAAAAATGTCAAACACATTTGCCAATCCATAGCTTTTAAAACTTAATATCCTCAACTTTTCTACAGGTGACCAAAGCCCACCCTTCTCTTTACTGTCACCTTTAGAAGTAGTCTGTATATTTAGAATCTATATATGAAATAGACTACACATTTAAAACACTGATCTTCACTTTCTAAACTATGGTTTAGTCAAGTATTTTGTAGTAACCAACATATATAGCACATTAACTCCTAGAACTACATTCTGCTTCTTTGACTCTCCAGTAAAGCCAGACAGAGGGGTTTGCCCACTCCATGCTACAGTTCATTACATAGTAATGCAAGGTGCTATATGCAATGCAATTGTTACTCTGGAAGTATGGGTATATATGAATTTTAAAAAATGTAAAAAGAAAAGGAGACAGAGAGAGAGAAAATCAAGATAACAGAAACTGCAGGTCATTCTCACAGATTATAAAAATGAGGCCTAAAAAATAATTAATAATGAGCAATGAACTACATCTAGTGTTGAATTCCCTGCCTCTCTCTGGACTGGCATTAGTTGCCATTAAAAATTGAGAGAAGAATTCCCAAAATAATTGTAAATAGCCACTAGAGATTCTGCACACCAGTTAAAGTGTGTCTGTGGGTATGCTAACAAAGGCAATTTCTCAGCAAGCAATATGCGAGTCGCCTGGGATGGTTAATGAATCTGCTTTGTGGTAAACTTTTTAGTACATGCTACAGAGACTTTTGAAGCATGTTGCTTTCTGAAATCTATTATTTCTATAAAGTTCTTTTGATTGAAATTCATATTTCTTTTTATTCAGGAGATTCTTGCAGTGCAGTTTTCACTGTGCTACACATTTAGCTTTGGGGTAGCTTATGGCAAAACTGTAGTTAAGAGTATTGTTTTCTGCTTTATTTTAAAGAGTGGAGGTTTTGGGGGGGTTTTTGCATTGTTTAATTTTTACATTATATTTAATCTGCAGTGCCTCTCAGAGAGCCAGACTGATAAGAAGTTACTCTCATTCTACAAATATTAAACTCCAGCTCCCCATCAACATTTGCAGCCTGTCCCCTACAGAGGGCACCTTTGTCTTATTGGAATTGCTTCTGCAAAAAAGATAATCGCTGGTTATCAGAGAAATAACTGAGCCTTAAAGAGAGCTCAGACTTCTCACAGACACAAGGACCTTGCTTGCCTAGTCTTTTTAATTAAGCAAGTTTTGTACTGTTACTCAGCAGCAAGCAATAATGTTTCTTTCTGCATTATTATAGTCTCCCCCAAGAAGCGAGGCGTTGAACTGAAGATTGCTAGAATTTACATGAGAGGTCAGTGAGTGCTGAGGCAAATTAAAGAGCATAAGTTTAAGGGTTTTTTCTTTCCATCAGTAATTAAGGGATTTGTCATTAAAAAATGTTTCTGAGATGAGTACTAAAAGCACTGTCTGTGGGAAAACAAGCTGTAGAAGGAAAGTCAACCATTTCCCAAATAAATCTTTCTAACAGACCTCCAATTAGTAATTGCTCTCTGAAAGCTGTTCAAGTAGAAGAAAGCAAGATTTTATTCTCCTTTATAGGGTTAGATTATCAAAACTGACCCTGAAATTTTTATTTGGGAAAAATATCAATTGACTGCAAGACTGAGTCAAAAAGCAATTTTCTTCCTGATTTTTTTTGGTGTGCTATTATTTATGAAGTGTCAAGTATATCATTCATAGTATCTGCTGGTTCTGAATAAAACTAGCAATACTTTTCTTCTCAATACTGTTTTTCAGCTCAATCTGTAACACTATCTTCCTTTACAGGCCACTTCACTAATGTGTTAAGACAGATGCAAACATCATTGATTTGTAAATGGCAAAGTGAAAATTCTAAAGAATAATCTTTCCTCTGTCATTTTATATACGTCTGACTATTCAAGACAAGCTACAGCTGTAAAAAGAAGTATAAGACATTGTATTTATGTGACTCCCAAACAGGCCAATATTGTGTTAGTTCATATTAACTGGGGGAAAACACAAATAAATGCATTGGTCCCTTTGCTTAATGCTTTTTTATGGTGTTCCTATCAATAAAAGTTACAAATAGCCTTATAAATTTAACAGCAGGCAACCTGTTGCAAGAAGACTCTAACTTCCCCAGGCTGGTTTCTGGGACTGACGTTGAGTGTAAAGAATCTAACACAAAACCCAGCAAGGAATGTGCCTTGCCTTCCCTAACATTTTTCTAGAAGACTCTTATAGAAAATGCATTCATGTTTACATTTTCAGCTTCAAATACCCAGCACAAAAGCATGAGAACACAAAAACCTGAATCTCTAGTCTAGGCTGCTAAATTAATTAAGCAGGACCTGTATTTGTGAGTAATACTTTAATGCCAATGGAAATCTGTTTTAGGGAGCATTTTACCAAGCTCCTCCTGTGGTTTAATTTTACTTCCTTTTTCTTTTCAATTATAAACCAAAGCTGGATTCCTCACTAATGAAGGAAACTTTTTTTTTTAAGATTTCATTTCTAGACGTCAATAGGAATGTTGCCCATGTAAAGATTGCAAGATCAAGAGCTTGTACCTATAAAAATGTCCAATGTGAATATATGTTTTAAGACAGTTACTGTAATATAAAACAGTTCAAGCTACATTTGCACTAGTGCCAGGAATGTTCCATGGAACATGATGGTCTACACTGTAAAACTGAATTGCCCTGGGCACACTTCAAGCACCCTAAACCCCAATTCCTGGGTGCAGTTTGAAGGAGAGGGAGGCTGCACAACACAGAGATCCTTCCCAGCTGGCAGGCTGCTACTACTACCTTCTTTTGAACAGGAAAAGTTTACAAATAGGCATACGTGCTAGTTGGCTTTATTGCATAGGATCATTCCCAGGCAAGTTTAATTTGCTAGCATAAACCTAGCCTCCAATACTGTGTTTACTGCAGCCATTATATATCACTGTGTTTAAAAGTATTCAGCTATCAGCTCTTACTTGTAAGCTGTATGCTGAATTCTAAGTTTATATCAGTAGGAAACAAAACACTCTAGAAAACACTTTTTCAATTATATATACTTCTATACGCATTATTTTCCTTGTAATTGTTTCAGCTTGATAGGAAAAAATAAAACTTAGAGCTGTTAAGAAAATGTTTGTTTTGAATATGGTTGTAGATAGAACAGATTACAACAGAAAGTAAAAGATACAGAAGAACATTTTAGAAGTATCTAAACTACTGAGGGGTCCCACTTTCAAAAGAGGATAACTTTACCAGCAGAGAACAAAAGGCCTTCATTTTCAGCAAGGGGTACTCCCATGATATCGACAGTGAAGACACTGTAGGTGTGGTTGAATTCAGCCCTTAAAATCTTTTCTCAGCAAGACAACACATTTTGATTGAGAAGTAAGAGAGTCTACTTGGGAGTCTTCCTCCTGGTAGTAGTGTATTTGTCAACTGGCCTAAATTTTTCAAGGAAGAATGAGTGAAAACTTAATTATTGCAGACCTCATATTTGACTGCTCACGTTCATTGCTGCCACATAGGAAACCTGGGTTAGTTCTCTTGTACTGTGGGAACAATAGAAGCTGGATGTATGAAAATTGTTTTCCCACCCTGGAAGTGACCTGCCCAACTGGTTATTAGCTGTACCACGGAATGCAAATATGGACGCAGAAGCACATAGCCTCATTTCAGCTTAACCTTCCTTGAAGGTCCACTTGTGTGAATGTAGTGAACCCAAGCCAAGACTGTTGGTGTTTAGGAATGGATTCTCCCTTCAAAAAAGCACCCAGCAGCTCTGAGATTTGTGCCTCCATCCGCATGGCTGACAATGGAAACCAACACACTTGGTGAACTGTCAGCCTGAGCTCATGTACTAAGGGATTTTGGCACCTACAAAGTCATGAGACAATTGGCAGTACGAGTGTGGAACCTGAGTTTTGTTGTGGATCTAAGTTGCCCTGTCCCTCTTCACGTGTGAAAACAGAACAATCCTCAACTGCCTGAGATTGATCATCAGATAGAAGGGTGTAATTAAGCAAAAGCACAACAATTAAAACTCTTTTTAACCAGCTAGATGAAAGCAATTTAGATGGTGGTAGCTCATTTTTCTTGTTTTGAAATTTACATCTTAAGTTCATACTCACATGTTGAGAAGAACAAATTTTAATAAAACCAACTTGCTAGTATATACTTTTGGTTAAAAAGTATTTTGTGTGGATAAAATTTAATTATTGTAATTCACTTCCTTTTATGTTTACAATTTTCTTAAATTTGTTTCTTACTCCAATGTATTCACTGCTTTTCCTTGAAAATTTCCTTTTCTTTTCAAAGTATAAGGATAAAATGTGGCTTTATATTTTTTACTATTTTGTGACTCAAATTCTTGCTTTTCAATATTAAGTCCCTACTTATAGAACTACAGCTGCACCTAAAGCTACAAATGTATTCAGGAACTGCTATCTTTATAAATCTATTTTTATTGGATAAATATTCTAAGAATTTACTTTGTATAAGGACTTAAATACATAAGCTTAAAACCCAGTATTCACATTAATAAAGTTTGGTTGCCTGTAGATCACTGAGCACTAAAGAGGAACAGACAACAGTGAATTCAAACAAATAGTCTTAATAAAAGTCTTCTGCCATTACCCACAATCAATTCGTGTATATTGCAAGCGAACTTGTTTTGGCCCTACTACCCCCATTTACCCTACCATAAAGACACAGGAATTTTTAAAAATGTTTTATATCCATGCCAAGTATTATCCTGTTTTAAAATAAGTGGATATTTTTTTTTGGCGGGGGAGCGGGGGCGGGGGGGGAAATGAGAAAATAGAGAAAATCAGGAATCACTGCAAATTATTTTCAACTACTTTGGTGTTTATTGCCTTCCATATTTATGGATTTGTGTAACAAGTTTTTGTCATAGGGAATTATTTAGGTATGTATTTTGGTTCTTATTATTGATGAAGAATGCACAGAACAAATAAGGAAAAGGTGTGACTGTCAAATAGAGGTAGAAGAGATGTTACTCCTGGTCTGCCTTTCATCATCCACCAGATGATTTTAGACCTTGAGCCCAAGGTGTTTGAGAACATATTTGGAGTTTTCCTTCTCCGCTAAACAAGGCCTTAGTAGCCTAAGACATTTATACAATGTGAACCAATGGTTTACTGAAAGCTTTAAACGACAGAGTTAGAAGAAGACAGGTCTAGTTCATTGTCACCTACTTGTGCTCCAGTGTGTGTGATATAATCCAAAGCTGCCTCTTACAGCTTTGGGAACCCTGATGGGAAATTATATTATGCTGGACACCATTGTAAGTGCTTGGATCTGACTGGGAACATTAACCAGTAGCCCAATCCACAACAAACAATAAGTAAATACAAGAGACATTCACTGCCATTGCGAAAGTTTATTTTGAGCTTATCTGCTTGGTATCTTCTATCCAGAGGGCTGTTTGTCACCTTCCTTGCAAAGTTCTTCCTCATCTCCACATCAAGGAGATCAGACAATCTCCAAGAAAATCAAAATGCTGCCCAGTAACAATCTCTTATGCATACGAAAAAATAAACAAAGCCCCCAACACCAAAACACCCAAGAAAAGAATGGGGCCTAATGGAAATACCTCACAAATCTTCTGTAGTTTTCAAGTGTCGGGGCGGGAGCATGAGGGATATCCAAAGACCAGAAATGTGTCTGGTGTTGTTCATGTTTCCCATCAAGGCTTTACAGCCAGGCAGCGCTTCCAATTCCCTTCACTATGAGTGTGAAGATGCTGCCTATGAAGCACTCGCCCCACTCACACACCTCAGACAGATGGGGAGCAGCAGGGGAAAGACAACTTTCCCATTTCTGCTTTTTCTAAGCTTACACTTGGACAATGAAGAAACAAACCCTCACTTTAGTCACAGGTGGGCTTAAACCTTCTTTTGTCCGCACCACATTCCCCAGTTCCGGGCACACTTCCTTTCCCCGAAAGGAGGTTTCTCCGCGGGGCGCGGAGGGGCGCGGAGGGGCGCGGAGGGAGCGCTGTCCCCCCGGCACGGGCACTAGTGGGCGCTGCACTTTCCGCTCCGTTCCTCCAAGCAGCGATGCTCCGCACTGCATCCCGCCGGGCACCGGGGGCAGCCGGGGCGGGGAACCACCGCCTCCCTGTAAAGGACTCCGCCTGTGTGCGGACCGTACAGCTGTCATTTATGTTACTTTATTGAAGCTGAACTGGGAGAGGTCACTGGTAAGCACGAGGCATGCAGGCAAATTACAGCTTTGTTGTTG
>VZRO01001165.1:435603-469726 GCA_013397915.1 Daphoenositta chrysoptera | reverse complement strand
GGGGAGCGCGGCAGGGATTTGGCAAGGCTGGATCCTGCTACCGCGCAGAGTAACGCGGGCGCGGTGGCGGGGACGGCGCCGGGGGCCGGGGGGAGCAGCGCTGCGGCTGCGGACGGTGCGGGGATATCCCCGCACCCCGAGGGCCAGGGAGACGGCGGGGGGGAGGTGAGCCTCAAACTTGCCACAACCGGGGAGGAGTGTCGGGGGGACAGAAGGAGCTGGCAAAAGAGGAAATTCCTGATGCAATAGCAGCCGCCTTTGCAACGGAGGGCGAAAGCATGGGGCTGTTATCTCTCAATCTGTAGGTTACAGGGCTGAATCTGCTCGATAAGGAGAAGGGATCGCATAACTGCCGTGACCCCGAGATCAGAGCGGTCGGAAGCGCCTCCAGTTCCCGGGGGCTCCCCCTGCCTCGGGCGGGGGCGGGGGGCTCGGGCTCTGCCGCGCTGGAGGGGCGGCGGGAACTTCCCACGGAGGAGGTCGTGAACAAAGTCCCGATGCTACTTTCAATACACCCAAACAAACAGACCGGGCTCGTTTCACTTTCCTATTGTCAGATTTCAAGGTGCAGCCACGACCAACACGTGGGGAACTCACCCCACGCGATGCCGTGCTCCTGCCCGTCCCGTCCCGTCCCCGATGGCGGGAGGTATGACATCCCCTCCTCCCTCCCTTCGTCCCCCCCGATTCAGCAGAGGGTGCCTGGCAGTCATTAGCATAGAGCCAGGAGAAGCAGAGCACTTACTCTGCGGTAGCTGTTGCTGGATGGATTGTTGAAGTTCCTGAATATTCAGGGCAGCAGGACAAAACAGCCTGGAATAACTTCCAAGCGCTGACATAACTGTAGCTGCTCGGGTAACTCTGCTGTTGTTTCATGTGGAATCAACATGAATATTAATAGCTGCTCTTAGAGAATTGTTGGGTTGGGGTTTTTGTGTGTGTGTGTGTCCGTGTGGTGTGTAACTTGTAACAACTCTGCAAGAGTTCCAAAATTTGGTCCTTAAAATAAACTCACGGAAGTTTTACTTTGCCACAGTCATACCGTGTGAATTTTAATTTGAACATGTAGAATTAAGAAATACAGAAACTTTCTTTTTTTTTTTGGGGGGGGAGGGTGGTGTTGGGGGAGGATGGAGACACCAATTCCTGGACTTGGCAGGGCTATAAAAGGGTTTGGCAGCCTGGTTGTAACATGGCTTGATTATGTCAACAGCACAGAATCGGCTGTGTTTCAGCTGTTCCTGAGGTCTGCTGTGTTATCATCCAGTGCAGTAGAAATTACAGTAGTGAGTTCAGAAGTGAGTAGGATTTGACCCTTAAAAAGCATAATTGTAGTAGACTTACTTATACATCCATTAAGCAAATAAATTAATGGAAAGGATATACAATAGGTATGCAAAATGTATTATTACAGTATAGACAAATAAAGCAAAGTGGGTCAGTGAGTTTTGGTCAAAGTGGATGATATAATGGGAAGGTAAATCTGTATTTGCTTTTTGGGTTTCCCCTCTAATACATTTAATTCTTCTTTCCTTACAAATTATTTTTAATTATTTCTGACATTACAGTAATTATGCAGGATATTTTGGTCCAATCAGTTTAGTGATTTAAGCGACCTTTCCTGACTCCCAGTTACTGCATACTTTAGCTGGGTGATGTCTTTTTGTATCCCGGGTGGACACTTTACTGTTGAGATAGAAGCTGTAAGAGCCAACTCCATCCCAGCGGCTAAATTGTTATACTCATCAGATTCAAAAATTTCGAAACAGCATCTTATCACTGTTATATTTGTCTCATAATCAGCTGATGCACTCGAGTACACTAATCCCTTTTTGGAAAGCTTCATCAAGGTTAATATGTTATTTAATCAAAAAAGGCATCCAAATAAAGCCATTACTTGGGGACTCTTTAAATGGACTGAACTAACTGAATCGTTAGTTGCCAGTTGCTGTGGAAATAATTTGTAATAACTTATTTCGAGACGGAAAAGTTTTAGATGTGTTTCACCAAAATGATACATTTTAACTGTGATATTGCTATTTAAAAAAATCAGTAAAACAAAAATCAATAAAACACCAAGGGATTTTCTACTGAATGCTTAATGTGGAGGTCTGTAAAGTGAATTGGTTTCTGTGTTTATTTGTGATACTACTAATAATAACATGATACTAAAGGACCTTTTTCCAAATTAGGCTTGTGTATCAGTTCACTGGAAAAATAAGCTTCCGTTATGGAAGATGACTTTTCTTTTCTGGTCATACTGACCTTTGCTTTTATTTTCCTCATAAAAAGCACTGGCCGCCAAACAGAAATCCAGGAAATAGCAAACTGTGCATTTAGCTTACATTCCGATTAAACGGTTTGACATTAATGGGATGCTAGAAAGCCATATGCCAAACAAATAGGGGAAGGATAAAGGCAAAACATGGAAAATATTTAGAGCTACTAGATGCCAATCGAGTCAGGTTTCTTGAATGTGTGGGTGAAAGAGAGTAGCGAACTGTGCACTGGATGTCACCTGCCTAGGATTAATGACCTGGAAGCTATTGATCCCAGATTGTTTCTGGTCTCTTGTGTTTTGAGCACTTGTTGTGGAATTTTGCCATGCTGGGTCCCTTTCTAGAGTTTTCCCATAGACTTAGGCTGGCTTTGGATTGTGCCCACCCGAGTAAAGGCTAAAAGCATGCGCCTTCTTCTGACCTCCCTTCTGTGACCAGGATATGTTAATCTTTTCTGACATTTGAAGATGATTTTGAATGAGTTCATTGACATTCATACTTAAAGCGGGGAATTATTTGCAGCCTTTGGAAGCTATTTACAATTTTTGGAAAACAACCTAATTGATTTTTGAGTATAAAGGGGAAAGATGCTGAACATGAAGCAATTCTCTTCAAAGCCTATCTTACACGGCAGTTATTCAGTCCCTCTTTTCTAGCTTCTGCTTCTCTCAAATTATGTGGACCTACCATGTCCTTGTTTACTGAATACTGCACGCTTGCATAGCTTTTTTTTTTTTTTTTCCCTTTTTGTATTAATTAAAGGAGTATCTCACCCAGATAGGTTAGTACAGATCACAGATACTTTAAATGAACAGGTCAGCAAGTGCAGCTGGAAGGAATGTCAAATATATAGTACCTGTGGTTTATATTGATGACCTTCCTTCTTGCCACAGATTATTAAAATACAATCAGCAGAAATGTGGAAGGCTTTACAAGCAAAGATGACTTCTGGAAGGCCAGAAGATAAATTGTATTAACTATAAAGAAGGAGTAAAAGGTTTGGAAGTGGTTTCCTTAGACTTAAACAAAATAAAAGACTCCAGTTGCTCATAATAACAGTACTTCATTATCCATCTTACATTATGTATTTAATGGTGAATATTGTAGTTTAAAAGCTGAGATCCTTGGACCATACTGATTACAACAGAACAGAACTATTTATCCCTTTAATCTGATACTTAGTCGCTGGCAGTAGCAGGGTATCTGATACTTCGGAAGGGAACACTTCGCTGTGAACGCTGTCTGCCTGTCGGGAAGTGCTGCCGACGCTGTTCCCGTGCAGGGAGGTGAGGGCCTGATAGTGATGGGCAGGGGGGACATTTTTTTCCCTAATTGCTTCACATGATCTTCCTCAAATATTCAATTTGAGTAACTCCTCCTTTATCTTATAGCTATGAATAGTTATGGTAAAGTTTTGTGTAGGTTTTGTTTGTTTGTTTTTGTTTGTTTTTTTTAAATAAAATCTTTCATTGGCAGATGTAGTTTATGTAAAAAAGCAGTTTTATTGTCAGGTTTGTATCAACTTAACTTACAAGAAAGGGCTATATGGATAGCTTTCTCAGGCCATTCCATCTCTGTTCAAATGCTTGGTTCAGTCTCAGGCTTCCATCTCTTTCCAGAGCCACAGGCCCCCGCCTGGGGTTGCTGAGCCCCCTGGGCACACGGAGCAAGTGCCCCACAGTGTGTCCCTGTGGGCTGTGCTGGGGGCTGCTGAGCCCACCCAGGGCTCCTTCTCTGCCCCTCCTCAGCACCGTAAACCAAAATGCACTCAAAGCACTCTTGCTTACAACTTGTCCTGCTTGATATTCTGTAATCCGGAGTGGGTTCCGAATAATTTTTGGAAATGCTAATCTTGTTTGACTGCCAGTTAGTATTTCTTCTGTTTTCCCCTGCTCCTAGATCATTCCAGATGGCTGTTTTTGCCTATCTCTGTGACTGGTCATCTAAAGTGAATTGCATACGAAACAGAGAATTTTCATACACTGGATTGAATTTTAATATTTTCCTTTTGAACTACCTAATTTATATAATAAATTGTTACTGCAATCCCTGCTGGTCAGGTACAGGTAAATTTCTTTCACTATTGCCAGTGTTGCCTAGTCATGGAGGAGCTTTACAAGTTTAGCTGTAAAAATTCATTAATGGCTGGAGGATAGCAGAGAGCGTAATCAGAAACTACTGAGTTTTATCTAAATTGTATGAGCCAGTGAAACAAGAGTCCAAAACAGCCATGATGCCTGTCTGGTTTTAAGCAACAGGACTGGATTTAGATCCTCTTTGTTCTTTTATAAGTTAAATATGTTTTGTTTTAAAAATAACGTTTGGGACATCTGCTTTGCATTATGAGTTAATTCCATTCATTGTTTTAAAATAGTGATTAACCTTTTGCAAATTATATACTGCACATGAACAGTAATTTTTTCAATAATCTTTAAATGTGCATGCTGTAACAGCGCCATAATGTGGACTGACATAATAGGAATTGACAGTAAATTTTTAGTTGCCTAAATACGTATTTAAACGGTAGAGCTGAAGAGTCATCTGCAAAAAGCTATTATGATCTGTAGAGTTAATTCATATATAGATAATTTCTCCCGTGTGAATTAAGGAAGAATTTTTCTTTTTCCATTATAATTTAAATTATTTTCAAAATTCCTGAAATATAAACCAAAAATCTGTATATTTAGAATCAAGATATGTCTGTTACATGAAATGATAAAATCCAGTTTGCCTTGAGGAATAACTTTATCCTTAACCCACTATGTTCTACTTATTTATCTGATACTGTGCTCAGCCGGGGGCATCTCCTAACAAATGCTGATGTTTCATTTCACGAGCATTGCAGAATATTCAAGTGTAATCTACAAAATATGGAATCTTAGCATTGACTGTTAATAACTGTNGAAAATGAGTAATAGTATATTTTCCATAGCATAAAGTAGAAAATGCTGTCACTTAATTTCATGAGAGGAAGGATCAGTTTTTGACCATCCAGTGGCGTCCCAGTTTGGAATTTCCCACTCCAAATCACTGATAGTGATTAGCTGGGAAACTACACTGGGGAAGGATAACTCTGTAAATACTGAATACTTGCATTCTCCTCCGTGAATTGCCGCAGGTCTCTTTTTGAGATGGGATATTGGACTGAACGACCCTGAGCGGTAGTTCAGGATACATCCACCAAAACTAATGAAACTGCTTGCATGAGTTGCAACCGAGGAAATGGATCACAAAATGTATTTTAGTTCACCTTGCTTTAAACATTGTTTTGTGATAATTGCATTTAGGGTGAACATCCTTTTACGGCAGGTGGATTAATATATACAATACAATTTGCAGAATTGAATGGAAAGATCTTCTAAATCGTGTGTATCGAAACACTTTATTAGTTATAAGCAGAAACTTTCTGAAATAATATAAGCTTTTTTTTTAGTGTTCATGAAATTATGCTTTTGATACAATAAAATACTCCAAAGTTTTTATTGTGCACTCCTGAGAATACTCGTGTGGGTAACACTTGACATAAGTTTCTGTTCATTATTCTGTTTAAAGGTACCTGTTCACTCCAAAATGAATTTACTTCAGATATTTTCTTTGCATCCCAAATAATTTGCATCCTTGTCATGAAAAAGAAAGCTATTTCAGTATCAAAAAGAAATATACTTTTTGTTACAAATACCAAACAGTGGGATTTTATGGCCATTGGAAGGCTGAAATTAGCCAGAGTCCAGGAACAATGGAGCAGGTGCAATTAAATTTGCTGGTGCACCTTGCCACACTGACTGGATGTTTTTTATTTCCATTAAAATAAGCAGATGTTTTGGTAACAAAATTTTATTCATCCTTTGAATTTATAGAATTAATCTCTGAATTGGCCACATGGCTAAATTATACCTAAATTCCTTTTGATCCAAAACAAGCTTGGGTTCAAGCAAAGCTTTCAGACTAGTTTTCTTATTCACATTATAATTTTATGTGATACTAAATATACTGAAAAAAGTGCACCTTAGCTGTTAAGACGTAGTTTTTTACATTCATTTTGTTCCTTAAATTGTATGACTGAATGAGAGGGCACAGTAGGTGTGCATACAGATTACCTGACTGACAAAATAACAAGAGTTACATACTGGAGTTGGATGGGGCTGGGGAGAAGGGGAAGAATGGGAGTACGTGGGACTGCTGCACATTCTTTAGCATAATTGACAGATGAAATATACTTGTAATGTTACGATGCCATGGTTGAAGTTCATAACTCTTGAGTGTTCATGTTAGAGCACTTGTTAACGATGCTGTACTGAGAACAGGTAATAGGTATTTTACATGTGGAGTAGAAGTTTTTGTTTGGGACATGTCTCAGCATATGCTTGTATTTACAAATTGTTCTATGATAGAAACTATTTTTGAATTTTACTTTTGGGAAATTATTTGCTTTTTCATGTTACATGAAATGATTGTAAGGAATCAAAAAGAAAGCAGTTACATAAAGTAAACTATAAAGGAAACAGGTAATATATACATAAATATTTTATGACTATTTAATAACATCTTTTGTAATCTTGACTTCATGTTGTTCTCTTGCTTACTTATGATTTATTTTTTTTTAAAGAGCTAGATCATTTTATATATGGGACAAAAATAAACTGCTTTCAGGTGTTAGATACTGTATTTTTAAGAGAAGTACAAACAACACGTTACAATTTTATAAGTGATAAATCTAGTCAGGGCTTATTGATAGTTTGAGCGTTCCTTAAAAAAACCATTAATAAAGCTATTATTTTTGAGTTAGTCTTTTCCAAATGTGGTAAAAATATAAACTTAATACATTAATTGGTTTTATATCATGTTTTAATGCATGACAGCGTTATCTGTCTTTTTGAAGCATATAGTTTGTTTCCAGTCTCTTGGCCTGCTGTAAAAACCTTTCTTTGTTGGACAAGGTCACCTGTAGGACTTAATTATTTACATTAAAATAACAATGCTGTGGTTTTAAACCATATGTGTAACTTTAAGAATGCAGATAGTCCTGTTGCTTTCAATAGCCTACATGTATCTTTAAAACCAAGCATATGCAAAATATATTTGGAAGTGCTATAAAAGAATCAGTTGACATCTTAGGTAGGAAGCTGGATTGCTGTATACTTCCTTGCATTTGTAGGGACAGTTTGAAAACATTGAAGAACTGCTTGAGATTTAGTGTTCTGTAAATTAATGCTTGTTGCATAAAATAGATTAATGATGTATTTCTTAATGCATCATGCATTTAATACAATCTTAGTGTTTTTGTGAGCATAATTTTAGGAAATCAAGGCAACATCTTTGCAGGAATGAGAAGCAGAATTTGGTACAACCTGTGGCTTCATACCTTCTGCTGGGATTTTTTGTATTTTTTGTAGTACAGATGCAGTCTATCCCATTTTGAAGGGAATACATGCTTCCAAGATGTGTGCCATGGTTATTACTTTTCACATTTTAGTGCTGATTCTCACTGGTAGTTTGCTGGGAAGGAAGTGAAACCATTTTCCAATTATCTTCTGTTTCCTTATTAGAAATTTACTGCATGGGAGGAAGAAAATACCTCAGGTGGTATTAAATATATGGAAAGGACTAACACAAGTGAAAAGTCACATGTTCTCTTTTTTTGTTTTTTTAATATATTTCTCTCTTAGCTTGTTAGAATAGTTCCTACAATGTAGGTGATGTATAGGATTTTGTAATTTCTCTGTGTCTGTGTCTACCAGTAAAGCCTAATTTCATTATTCTGGTGCAAGTTACGTTGTCTATTGTTCTAATACAAAGCAGGATTGCTTGGTTTTGGTTTTGGTTTGTGATTGATGTTTTTTAAGCTGATACTCATAGCTTTTAACAGGCCTGGTTAAAAAATATACATTAAATGGTAATAAAATATTTTGTCTTACACTACTGGGCATTATAGATGGTTTGTGATTCTACTGGTTCCCTTTGAAATGAATTTGCTGCTGAAATATGATGTTAAAAATGACAGTAGTAGAAAAAGAATCTCCTGCTAACAGTAATTTACAGTTTAACATATAGCTGTGTATATAAAATACAGTTTTGAGAATCTATGAGACAAATGTATTAGAAATACTAATTTACCAGCCTGTAGCTGTTGCAGGAGCACACATGCAAATCATGTAAGAAAGGAGTCATAGCATTTCCTGGGGAGGGCATCAGTGAGGTTTTTAGTCAACATGTTTGGAGATAGCCACAGCTGTTGGGTTGGCTTGAGGCCACCTTAAGGTACAACAGGTGGGACATCACTAAGAATTAATAAACTTTCAACAGATTTCATTGTTCAGAGCTTCTCTGGCACCATCTCTGTAGAGTGGTGGAAAGGGTGGATTTTATCTTGAGAAGAAGCAGCCCACCGCTGTAGTTTGCCTTCTCAGTGTGTAAACCCGACTTGTACAGTTTGCTCAAACACCCTGAATTTCTTTCTTATCCTTCCTCTGCTCTTTGAATTTGTTTAGTCGACCCAGAAGACGTGTGGTCCCACACAGAGGGATTTGTTGCTCAGCTGAGTGGTCAAACTCAACCCATTATCATTCCGGCCTCATTGCAATGAAAGTCAGGCTCTAGGACACAGTGGATGGGATGTGGTGTTAAACAGAGTAATTTCAGGTTGTTCCTGAAGGAGTGGAGCCTCCACTGCATTTAGCTCTCTGATGCTGAGCCTGTGCTAACGTGGGTCTGCCAAGCAGAGGTTTCATCTTTTCTGATGACCCCTTCTGTGATTTTGCATCTTATTTTACATGTCTTACTACTTAAATTAGGACAATGCAGTGATATCATGAGAAGCAATAAAATAATAGTTATGAAATGCATGTATTCAGAAATATTCTGAAGTATGACTACATGAGTAGAACATTTTGACATTAAAGGAAAGAAGAACGTCCTTAGTTAAAACTGCTGGCATTAGTACATGGTAAGTTCATCTGCTCTTTGGTTTGCCAGCCAATGAGAGAAAAGGAATTTTTTTTTAGAGGTGAAAATGCAGAGCCAACTAGTTCTAAATACTGTTTTGTGAAATCGTGTTTCACCCCTGTAGGTAGTTTTCTGTGTGGAGGGTGTGCTCTGAACAGGATAGGTCTATCTTTGCAGCTTGGCAAATCGCTTCCTTTCAGAAATCCAGAACGCATGCAGATTTGAACTTGTAGCCAGGAAAAAGTGCTGCCATGCTTCAAATTGCCAAAGGACCTCAGGGGACAGAAACTTGACCTGGTTTTATGAAACCATAGAATTACATTTATACAAGATACCCCTTGGGAAAAGAATGAACTGATCCCAATTCATTTCTAAATTCTGGGGCCTTACGGGTCACATTTGAATTTTCTCCTACACCTGTTTTTCTACTAAATTTTTCTGAGGACATTTTTAGAAACTTACTTTACATTAGGTATGGGTCAAGTACCTAATATTTAACAGTTCAGTATTCTAATTCTTTAAAATGTCTGATGGTTTCTCAATATAGTTAAGCTGCAAAAAGGTGAAATTAGAGAATTTGTTTGGTATGGACTAAATCCTCAAACCATGAACTCTCCTCTGGGTTTAGTAACTTAGGCTTTGTTTTCCTGCATGTGAAATAGAGGAGGCAGTGACTGTAGTCAGTACATGATGTATGGGCTATGGAGAAGAGAGCAACTCTACAGTTTTTGGGCTACTTACCTGGAACATGGGACACTGTGGCTCAAGGTTCAAAAGGGAACAATAAGACAGTTCACAAAAAGACTCCCAAGACTCCATTCTTCCTTTCTCATTCCCTTAGTTAGACTAAAAATTTGGGATCTGGGAAATCTTGGTTCGTCTCTCCTCATCTTGGAATCAATTAAAATAATGAGTGGGTGCTCCCATGGCATTCCTCCTTTGGTACTTTGGTTTGAGCTAGAAGCCTAAATCCCCTAGGGTGAGTGCTTACCTCTGGTGAGGTGGTATGGTGTTTATGCTGCCCAAGTGTTCCTGCTGGTGTATTGCCAGGTTGGACTGCTGGCTAAGTTGAAATAGTGGGCCCTGAGGACATGAAAGGCTTCCTTAGTTCAAACACTTAGAAGGGTTACATTAAAATTAGAATTAGCTTGCATTTTGATTTATTTAACAAACTGAGTGTTCTGTTCAGCTTAAGTTTGCCTCAGCAATTACTATCCCACAGAGGCTCTGCAAACCTTCCAGGCTTTGCTTTCACCTTCTTTTCTTATTCTCAGTCAGTCTTTCCAATCCTTGAAATATATGTTCAGTGGTGAAATTGGCATTAAGTGTCTGCTTAAGTCTACCTGCTTCTGGTGAATGAGTGACAGATTTGGATACTACTAATCTAGTATAGATGCTTTTGTCTTTAACGCCATCTCAACACTCCAGATCGGCTGAGCAGCTCAGCTGATGATCCCTGGCTGTAGGCTTTCAGTTTGTCAGGGTGGATGTGGCAAAGGAGGCTAGTTCTGAGTTGGTAGTCCCTTTTTTGGCTTGGGCAAAAAGGATGGGTAGGTGAGAAATGGATATAAGGGTGTTACCGAGACAAGTAAGAAGATGCTTATTTACTCTGGTTGTTTGTTTTTCATACAGGTGAATTTTTCTGTGCAGTTTGTGTTAAGCCATTCATGACTTTGCCAGTCTGGATAATCAAACTGTTTCATGAGGCATCATTGTAGGGACATTATCAAAGGCTTGCTCTTGTTTTGACTGGTAAGGTGAAAGGCAGGTCTTCTGAATAGTGATTACTTACCACCATTTTGTATTTATTATAAATGTGTACATTGTGTCCCATCAACAGGTTTGACTGTTATGTGGTGCTGATATCCCAAATGGGTAGAGGGTGGGATATTTTTTTCCAAGACACAGAGAATGGTTTTGTTCCAACATGACTTTTAAGGGAAGGTAGAGATGTCCAGTTGCATTTAGGGACTTAAAGAGTTTTCTTATTTGCTTGACTTTTCCTTTGTAGTTCTGTTGTTCTTAAGTTGGGTAGAAGATTTCTTTGAATTTTTTTTATCCAGAGTAAGTTTAGATCAGACTAGTCTAAGGCTTTTGACTTAACAATTGAATATTTTGGTTGCTTTCTGATTTTGGTAGTAAATAAGGGAAATTAAATTAAATTTAAGATCACCTATAGGTGGCAATAAATTCTTCATTGTGATTGAAATGTTTGTCTTAAATTATCTTTGCATCTAAACTAGAGAGGAAAAAATCCCTTTGTTATCTTTTTGATCATAGAATTGCAACTCAGAATGAAGGAACAAATTCAGGTCTTTGAAAATTCAAATTCTTCCTTTCTCTTTCCTCTTCTCCTGCTTACTTTCTTCTCCTCACACACCTCTCTGGATTTGGAAGAAAAAGAAGATGAAAATGTACAATTCTTCATGGAAGCTGTATTTTATGAGGCACCGTGAAAACTTCAGATACAGAGGATGCTTAGTGGAAGCAGTTGCTAACCCTAGCAGTAGCAGTAGGGACAAGAGCCCTGAGGCTATGGGGCTGGGAACATGCTGAAGAGTAGCATCGTGAAGAGGCAGAAGTGAAAGGCTGGTTGACAGCATGTTAAAGCAAATTTATCCTGTGTTGCTGTCACATGCGGCCTTACAAGTTTACATATGTATGATCAAATTTTCAGTCTTTGGATCACAACTGTGTCCTTTCCCTTCGTTAAGTAGGGCTATGTTTAGAGTAGTGCCTGGGAAAGCAAGCAAGAAGAAATAAGCTCTACTTTAGAGTTTGATGTTGGGTGAGATTCTTACAACAGTGATGTTAAATGGGAATGAAAATTTTTTATTTTTGTAATACACTTAATCTGAAAATTCTTAGCTATGCTTTGTATGGTTCTATGTTTCTTTCAGAAGTATACAGCTGTAATTCCCAAGTTACTTCCTATTTTTCCATATCCTATGTGTAGCAATGAATATAGTCACTATGATATTGGGTTGTATATAGAAGTCTGAATCGTGCAAGCAGGAAGATTTCGTTTGTGTAAGGAGTCCTGGTTCCTATAGCATCTCAGTTGGATGAATTCTAGTAATAAAATTATGCAGGCCCTTAAATATTATCAGTATTGGTACTCAGATAGCATAGCTAGCAGAGTTTTCATAAGCTGGAGTTTCACAGACAGTGGCAACCGAGTGTGGGAGCGATCAAAGAACATTATTTGTAATCAAAATGTGAGTTAGGTGTTATAAAACAACTGGTGGGTGCTTGTGTGCATGTGAAATTTGCTTACACGAGTAATCCCATTGATTTAAATGAGAGCATTCAAGTGACGAAAACAGGTTCAACGTGAGAATGTTTAGAAGATGGTGACCTTAGAAACGAACAGTCGTCTTTGGAAGTATTCAAAGGGGGGTTATTAAAACTTAAAGCTGAGAGTTGGCGTTTGAAGGCAGAAGCAGCTAGAGAGGTGTTCGGGGAGCTCACCTGCCAGATAATAATGCGTTTTAATGATGCTGGTTAACTCTGCATCAACTTTCTCATACTCTTTTTTGGGGGGTATGGGGGAAGGGATGGGAAGGAGGGCGAGAGAGGGACGGTGACAGCAAGGCTGTTTGTTTTTCCCGAAAGTTGTTTGTGATTTCAGGTACTCATGGGAAATCTCTTGATCAGATTCACATCTGTTCCTGTCAAAGTGGGTGCTAAGATACCGGTCACCCAGCAACCATGTCCAAGAGGGAATTGGGCCGATAATAACTTCAAAAAGGAATGACAGATGCTAGATTAGGATGAAAGACAAAACGCATGAAAAATGAGCTTGTTAGAATAAAAAAATTGTTCAAGCACCTTCATGCAAATTAAATGAATATTGAACATTTGCATGCAGTAATTTCTACTTTTTCTGTTGATTGAGAAGAAATAAAGACGGTACATATAAAAACATAAATGTAATTTTTTTTTTTTTTGGCACCAATTAACATACAAAGCAGTATCTTTCTTCTAAAAATGAGATTAGCCACCTGGGTGCTTGGCTGTATCCCACATATGTCACAACATTTTTGTAATGTGTATGCTTCTGTTGAAGAAACACCTTATCTAATTCTTTGTAGCAAAACAAACAAGGAAGCAACCTTATATTAATTTTAAAATACTTTCGGTTAGCATCGTTCTATTTTTTTCCATCTGCGGTTTTCAGAGCTGAATTATTTCCTGCTGTCCTTGAATTCAGTCGGTATAATGTGCATTAATAAAAGATCACATAAGATGAGTTCAGACCAAATGCTAAGGTTTCCTATTGACTGGTCAAACAATACATATTTTAAAACACCATGTCTGTCGGGGTAACATGAAGAAGAAATAGTCACTTTCCCATGCCTATGCATTAAGATAATTTAAATAATCTAACAGTTTTATTATTGAAATGTTCATATAACAATCAGAATTTGGAAAAGAATGATAAAATGTTCTGATTGAGAAAGGACTCTGTGTCTTGGTTTAGCAATGTCTAATGTGGTCACGTACAGAAATTGATTTTCTTCAGAAATTAATTAATTTTTCATATCGCCCTAAGCTGCAGTTAAAAAGAGTGCATACTTGTCTGTTTTTTCCAGAAATATTGCCTAATCATATTAATACCATTGCCCCAAGGATGAAAAGATAATTGTACAAATGCATTTGGAAATATGTATCACTGAGTATTTATGATTAAATTATGCAAATGACCCAGCTCTCATCCTTTCCAGACCCAGATTGTCTAATTAGGATTGATATGCTGAATAGATGTTCCAGAATTTGAATACAAGCATGTCCAAAGAGCAGAAAATTGGAAATGACAAGGCTGAAATGCTAAGAAAAGTGTCTTTCCCTTTTATACTTTACTAATGTGGTGTTAGCAGTTGCAGTTTTTCCTTTGGCTATATTGTGTGACTCATGTGTCCTACAAGAAATAAGTCAGGAAAGAAAAATCAACTTTCATAAATAGCTTTACTTTGCTCTGGACTTACTTTTCTTTAAAAGTCTGCTAGCAGTTCCTCTCCCCTTTAAAACTTTGTATCCTTCATGTTAAAATAATGATGTATTCCACATAAATTACTTCTTAATTTGGAGCACTGTTGTTTGTAGCTTGTCTCCAGCTGCCAGCTGCCAGTGCTAGACACTTAGCTCGTCAGCTTCTCATATATTCAGATGAGATTTACACACCTAACAATTTTAAGTTTGGTGAGGTTTTTTGGGGGTTCTTATTTTATTTGAATTCACAATTCCTTAATGTAACCACCTCTTTTTTTTTTTATTTATTTTTTTAAAGAAGAGAACTGATTTCTCATTAAGCTTGTTTGTAGACATTCTGAGTTGGAATAATAGCTATCAGCAGTCTACAGCATTTAAACCTCTCTTCTTCAGTGGACTGCTTGTTCATTTATCGCTCTTGGGAAGCTGGGAGTAGAGCCCGGTGAGGAGCAAGGAGGGAGTAGTGAACTGTCAGTACTTCAGCCATTGTTAGCAGCGGGAGTCGCTCCCTCTGAACTCTGTTGGCTCCTGCTACCCATCTGCGGGATGATGGATTGCTATGTTTAATACATTTCAGCTTTTGTCTGTCATAGTGTGGATAGACAGCGCTATCAACGATTTCAGCAGTGATTAGAGCGCTGGTTGTACCCACTGCTCTTGGGCAGGCACCTCCCAGGCACGTCTGATGTAGGAACTCGTCGGTACTCCCGCCACGCAGATGACTTGCTCGGCTAAGTTGAGGTGGTTTTAAACACCTACTAAAGACTGCTGGGAATTGCTAAATCTGCACAGCCCCCCTGCAACAAAATTCAGACACCTCTACAAATGGTCTAGTACCAACCTAACCCAGAAAAAAAAAGTCTTGTGCTTCGGCTAGGTGGGGATGGGAGCAGGGATGAATCCGGGGGGTGTGATGTCAGCAGCGCTCGGCCCATCTGTGGTTAAGTGTTTGGCTACTGGTGATACGGGCGGAGTGCAGGGACTGCGTTGAAGCAATGAGATACGACATGACATGTGTCATACGAGGATTTGCTAAGCCGTGGGTGCTTTGTGATTCACGAGTCCACGGGCTGAATGATTTCAGCCACCAGAGAAGTCGCTGTACACCAGCACAACATATGCCCTGGAGTATCTTCTAATAATTATAAAATGGTGCAGTAGACATATAAATTGGAAAAAAGAAGATAATCGTGTTATGGACGTTACTTTAGACAAGTGGATGTATATTGTTTTCACTGTTATCACATTATTTTCCACTCTTAAAAAAAAAGTATTATTCAAAATCTTGTGTGAAACGGTATTGTATTAGAAACAAAAAAGATACCTATGGTAGCTAAAGCATATAATACTGTCTTTAAAAGATGCTTGACCCAGTTTTCTTGATTTGGACCGTTGCCCACCATGACAGGCCAGGCTGAGGATAACTTTCACTTCATTTTGAACTGAGGGAGGAAGGGAAGTTAAATCAGAAGATATTAATCATCCTTGATTTAGCTTTCTTAGTAGAGAATTTAATTTACAGAACAAGAAGAATGAGTAACTAGTAATAACTACCATTAGCAAAAGTGGTAGCCAGGCTTAAATGTGTTTTCTTTACCCCTATTTCACTCTATATTCACTTGACTGTGGCATTGTTTGCTTTTAAAAAATTTCTTTCCCTTTGGTTAAACCAGAGTTCAATTTCTGCAGCTCTGCTTATAGGTAGTAGTTAGTAATTTCTCTATTGTGCTTGCTGGAAATCTGAGCTCAACAGCACAGTCGTGGGATGCCATTTTTATTCCTTTTTAAGATGATCCAGGCAGTGGCAATGCTCATAGGGAGGAGTGTTCATGATAATTAAAAGCTGGAGTTTACCTTTAAAAAAAACATTGGCAATTTGCCTGGGAGAAAATTCTGTCTTCAGTCACCATTTTTAATCTACTTGGCTGTTGGGAGTTATCTTCACTTTAAGAGTTGTCTGGTTTTAAAAGTTGTCTGGATGTTGAAATAGTTTCTTTGACATTGTTCCTAAGTGCTCAGTTGCCATATATGATGATCAGAGGATCTGAGGGCTCTGTGGAAAAGAGTATCAGTAATAAGGTGGGAATAATCTTGACATTTACAGCTGTCAGCTTTTCTCAGTTTAGGCTCCCTTCGTTACCGCTGTGTGGCAGTGAAATAAGGAAACTTGAGGCATACTTTACAAATTTAGGAGAAATTAAAAAAAAAAAAAGTATGTTTATAAATAAACAGATTTAAACATAACCAAGTTTAACATTTAAACCTTAACCGATATTTTTTCTCCTTTAAAAGAAATGGCATTTGGCTAGGGGGTTGTTCTTTTGCAGAGATCAATATCTGGAGCATTCATACAGAGAGGAAATAACGGCAACTTGAAAGTTAATGAAAAGCAAGTATTAAATAAATCCATGCATTACTTGGTGATGTGTTAATAAATGTATCACATAAATATGATAGGTAAAAGAATCAGATAAATGGTTCCTTAAGCAGATAAAAGGTCTCTGTTGTTTATATTCCTTCTGTAGAGGCAAGGCTGTGATTTACAGCCTTTTTTGATAGCAGGACTGGTTTAGATAATTTTGTCTCTCTTCTGTTTCCTCCAGGCACCCTGATCGCACTCCTGTACAGCCGTGTGTGACCATTTTCGGCACAGGATCAGGTCTAGGTTGAAAATGCTGTCTGCTTTCCCCCCTCCTCTCTCCCCTTCATTATTAGTTTTATTAATCCTCATCTGTTTTGGGAAAACAGTTCACCCTGTGTTTTCATCAGCAGTTGTGTTGCTACAAGTGAACGAGCAATGGGGACAGAAATGAACGTAGGGGTTGGGGGGGTGGGGGAAACCAATTTTATGTATCATCATCACGTCTGCCATGAAATTTTCCTGCATCCTAACGGCAGTGCCCTGAGCCTAGCCTGGAAAATGAACTGTGGATTACAGAGCGGTTTTAACACTGTATTTTAAAGGAGGGAACAGGAGGGGGGTTAGCTGTAATGAAGGGAGGAGTAAAAGAAAGAAAGAAAAATGTATAAAGGCAGTGGAAGCCACTTTCCTCTCTCTCTTGGAGCTCTGGTGTACTAAATCTTGGCAAGCTGGCCTGCTGTGTATTGCAAAACAAATGGGGTGGGTGTCTGAGGTCCAGCATTGATTTCATCCTTTGGATGCTCCCTCTGGCCATGTTCTGGTGGCAGGGAAAGGTGAGACATGGGCGTGCACCATCCTCCATGCCCTGCATATCTTGGCTTGTTCGGGGAGAGAAGCCCACTTGTTACAGAGCACCCTCTGCTCTCAGGGAGGTGCTGCACAGTGGAAGAACTCTGGAACTTAGCTTGACCCTAAGTCTCTGCTGCTGGAGTGAAAGCCCTAAATTATTCTCTTTTTTTTGAGTGAACTTGTACCAGTCATGCCTCTTGCTTTTTTGGGGACTATTTTTTCCCTGTTAGTGGCCTAACTTTAGTATAGAAAGCATCTCCTAGAGCTATGCAGGATCAGACAGTGTCACTTAGACCTCTGGGTTCTGATACAGTATTAAATTACTGATTACTGTTTTGCTGCGAGGACCTAGTTCACAATACTTCTGTCAAATGTTAATGATGATAGAAATATTCTACTGTCTGTAAGAAAAGATAGCCTGTGTAGCATTTTCTGCAAGCTGTGTCAATAAAATTATATTAGTTTGCACTTCTTTAGGAATACTCTATTCTTCTAGCTGTTTTAAAAACCAGGTTTTTTTTTCCAGCGGCTTTTTGCATATGTGATGGAAACACGTCTGAAGCTACAAGATCCTTGTCTACCCAGAAATAGTGGGAAACTCAAGATTTCCCTGAGTAGGCATGGTTTTAGCAAAACTTCACTCTGTTCAGAATGGTCTGACTTCACTGTAAAGTAGGTTCCACTGTGCTAATCCTCTTGGAATGCAGCAATTATCACCTACCGTATAGGTGTTAAGTGCTGAATTTCAAAGGGATTATCACTTTCCTCCTTCAGTGGCTAAGCTAGAAGAGAAAAGTTGTTAGTGCTTCTAAAGGGGAGGGAAGAGAGGAAGAAAAGAAATCTCTCTTGTTTTCTTTCTGTGGTTGCCTTCAGTCCGGCTAAAGCAGACCAA
The DNA here is from genome assembly GCA_013397915.1 of Daphoenositta chrysoptera. Classification (NCBI taxonomy): domain Eukaryota; kingdom Metazoa; phylum Chordata; class Aves; order Passeriformes; genus Daphoenositta; species Daphoenositta chrysoptera. Next base: position 451,410 of record VZRO01001165.1, on the reverse strand, counting down.
GCTGGGTTTTGCTACAGCTAGTTACTTTGAGTCGGATCTTCAGAATTCTAAAGGCATTTGTTTCCACCTCCCCTTCCCCCCCCGCCCCGCAGTACCCTTCTTTTGTGGAAAGAGGCAATGACAACAGCCATTCAGAACAAAAACTGAAATTTATGTAGGTGGACAAAATTATATAGGAAAACCAAAGTTCTCTATATCCTTACACTGTGTTTTCATCATCTGGAAACTTTTGACAAGTTAACTTGATAACAGTCTGTAGAAGTTGGTATCTTTTCAGTCTAAAGACATACTTGATGGCTTTATTGGTGTTGCAGACAGTGCACTGGAAATTATCAGAAGACTATTTTTGTGCATATGCTCTTTCCACTTACCTTTTCTTTAACTGACATACCAGTAGTTTGTCCACTAACTCTCTCCACAATACAGACTGTACTGTTTTCAGGTGGTTGTTGGATAAAGTAGGATTAATGTCTTTGAACCCCCCTTCCCCTTTTTCATATCCATGCCTAAGGACCTCTCATAGATGGCTACTTCTGTATGTGCTGGCTCCTGAAACCTTCACCTCCAGTGAACTATGTCTGTACAAAATCGGCAGGGAAAGCAGGGCAAAACTGATCTCCCAGCAGTGCACCCTGGAGACCGTGCAGCAACCACAGGCAATGCGAACTAAGCGGGGAATGGTAGTTAGGGGGAGGGCATTCACATCTGGGAAAGGATTTAAGATAGAAGTAGCTAATAATGGGCAAGAGAGGGCTGCCTTATGGAGAAGTCTTATTCCTGAAGCTGCAAAATAACCAAAAGAGGCTTTTAGAAAAGAAGGCAGGATTTGGAGTTGTATTGATGTGAATAGGTCTCAAGGAGGGAGGGATGTAGAACACTGAGTTGAAAGACTGGCTTCTAGCCTGTTGTTTTTATTTTCACTATCAGTTCATTGGGATGAAGCATGATAACTTCTGTTAGAAGCATTTGGTCTAGAGCTGGATTTCTCAGAGTTACGAATTTAAGAGTTGTAGTGCTGGAAATTGGGTTAAAAAACATTGCAGTTTCTTCACAGTCAAACTGCAGAAATTAATGAATTTCAGAATTAAGCTGTATCACAGTGTTTAAATAGCATTTTCCGGGAATTGCCGCAGAACATTTCAATAAATTATGAAAATTTTCTTCTATTAAATTTTTTAGATATTATACATGGTGCTCTAAATACTAGTATATAGAATATCTAATATATCTTGTTGCTGGTAGAACTAGTTCCTATTATAAGAATTTGTAAGATACATACATTTTTTTTTTTTTTGAAAGAAATTGTGGTTCAGTTCTACAGCTTGCAATATTTTCCTGGGAATAACAATCTCCTCCTTAAATGTGAAACAATTTGGCAGAAGAACACACTCTGCTAAACTTAGGAAGTTGTAAAAATGAGTATTCTTAATTTTTAATGAAATTCTGAAATATTAATTCTTTTAGTCCATTTTTGATGTCAGTAATGGTTTGTAGACTTTATGGGGCATTTTGAACTGTAAGGGGCTTAACTGCTTAACTTTCTGTATCAAGATGGTAATATTATATACAACCAAATGTCCACAGTGGAGAGAAGGTACTTTGTATTGTTGGAAGTGATGTTCATTAAGGTCTGCTGTGCATGCAAAGAAAGCAGTATTTGTGTTGATAGGGTTTCAACATGGGCTTGATGCCAAGTCACCATAACACACAGCTACTTTTTCAGGAAGTTAGGAGTACCTTACCATGGTAGGGTGTCCCATTATTTGGCTCGTGAATTCTGGCATTTTCCCTCTTCTCACATCATTATAACTTGTAGACATCTTACATGGAATTTCATGCTATAGAAATAACTTTACAACTTCTGGATGAAAAAAACTGCAGCATTTTAAAGTAATGCATTTCTGCCATTTGTTTTGCTGCCTCTTTAGTGTAATGAACCCCATACCAAAGAACTACAGCTCCTCCCTTGTCAGCAGGATTTATGATAATGTCTTGCTGTTTTTGTAAATTATGTAACACACACTGTTCCTCCTTTGTTATATAGTGAAATTTAGTAGGTTGTTTTAATTGTTTGATTGATTTTTTTTTCCTTTGGCATTTGTCTACACTGAAGTGTCTGAGATTTACTAGGACGAACAATCGAGAAGAATGTCTTTTGTCTGAATTTCTGAAGGTGTCAGGAGGTTTAGGAATGTTTGTGATAACTCTTCTGTTTTGTGAAGTCTAGAATTGGGTATGCCATCCAGTATGAAAGGTGTTGAGCATTGCTCTATCTTTTAAAAACAGCACATTTTTTAACAGGAACAAATGCCACTTTTTCACATAGTATTGAATATTCAGCAGCTTTTAGTGGGTCATATTTATTGTTGCAATATTAATAATGTTTTAAACACTTTGCTACATGGGATACCTAGAATATAGATTGCTGTGGTCTTTATGGTGCAGTGAATGTGGAAGCAATAGCAAGATGTCCATGGACTTAACTTTCTGCCTGAAACAAATAGCTTCCTTAGAAGATACCAGTACTCATTTATTAAAACACTTACATTATGTGCCACACATGATGATCTGGAATGAAAAAGAGTTAACAGGTGGAATCTCCACCTTCCTGCATTTTCAGTGAAACTGCATTTCTTGTAACTCTTTGAGGTAGAGAGGAGAGACTTGACCAAAAATGGCTCAACCACACTGTTTCCATTTTGTAAGGGACTTGGAAAATAGTCAGGTACAAAGCTGTCATATTTTTAGAATATTTCATATATTTTTTTTCTTACCTAATTTTGTTTACTTAGGTATATCATATATGCTTCTTGTTCAAACGCTAATTCTGGGAATGTATTTTTTGAAAAACATGCATGTAATCCTCTAGCTGCTGTGTATAGACTTAAAGGAGATTTCATGACTGAGACTGAGCAGCTCAGGCCTGCATATTTTAGCTTTGTTTTCTGACAGGTCAATGTTAAAACAGTACCCAAGCAACTGCTCATCAGAAGCTTTCAAAGAGAAGCTGAATTTATGTTAATTTCAATATATCCTGTATTAAAATGATCAAGCTCCCATCAGGATTAGTGGTCACTGAAATTATGAATTATTTTAATGAAAACTCTGAATATATATAGTTGCCACATTTTACATTTGTAGAAACAATGTATATATTTTACTGCCATTACTTCCTTCCCCCAATGAAGTTGTGTTTCTCATTGAATGTTTTAAGTTTCTTTACTGATTTAGCATTTTCTGCAACTGCCAGCAGGACTTTGGGTGAAAACATGGTGATCTAGCCTTTGAGCTCCAAGTTGAACTACATAAAAACACACTTGTTGAGATTCCATAATGTATATTTAATTATAAAATTTATTTAGCTGTTTGGGTTTTTTGTTTAATTGTACTGCTAGGAAACCCTTTAAACTCTTTTTATATGTGTAGATATAGGGGGGGAGAGAGATTTAAGTCAATAAAGTTATCATTACTATCTTTCACCATTGCTGTTACTATTGTGATTATTATTTTATTATCACTATTCTGAGATGATGGTTCATGTTTTGAAAGAATGAGTTCTTTAAGGTATTGCAGCTGTAAGAATTGTAGTTATCTCAGATTCCAATTTAAATAATGTTTTTGTCTGTACTTGTAGCCATTGTTGAAAATACATGTTGTAAGAAAGATAAATATTAAACCTCCACTACGGTTTAGTGAATAATTCTGCAGGTTCATGATTGCTCTTGAAAATCTAGATAACATTTTGATAGTTGGTTTTAATAAACATCTCTTTTTTGCCACTGTAGATCTGTGCCCACAGACCTGCTCATGAAACAACTCACAATCGAATGCTTCTTTTTATTTTGAACATAATTATGTTGTATTTTAGTTACTGCTCTGGAAATGTCTCATATTTGCAAATCTGTTTCCAGAAGAATAGATTCATGTCTAAATGAGCTTGTATTTGAGGCTTTTACTAGTTTCAAAGAACTTTATTACAGTTGTATCTCTGCTAGCTGGTTTTTTTTTTTTAAGACTTTGAAATGCTTTTGTCTTACCAAGTGCCATTCTCTGATATCTTATAAGCCATTTGAAATGGAGCATGCGGTTTAGATCAGCTACAATGAATTTCCTTGGATAAGCGAGTGTTCCTGTGAATCTTAAAATACTCTTCACTCTGCCTTTTGTGGTTCTACTGCCATTTTTTCTCAAGATTATCAGAATAGAAATAATTGCTTCCATCCCGTCTTAAAGATGTTTGAGTTCAAATATGAAAGCAGTTCAAAAGGAATTTACCTATGCATACTCTTAATCATTCATATCAAAATATTCCCCTTAAAAATTTGACAAGGAGCTCCAAATATTTTCCCGCATCTTAATTCAGATAACTGCAAATGTAAAATAAAATGTGATCATTGTTTTTGCAAGCTAAAAAATAATTTTCACTAATAAATTTCTGAACAATGAAAGACTTTTAATTGATAATTTTTAAGGTATCTAATGTACCTTTTCCAACAATTTTTGGCTTAAATATCTACCTTCTACTTTATGCTTTTTTCTCAATATGGCAGCACACTAAAATTACTGTAACTCTTTATCCAGACTGGCTTAGTTAGGCTAGTTCTTAGGGTGTGTAGGCAAGTCACCTTAGTGTAATACTAGAGGTAGACAACGGTGCATATGGTTTTGTGCTCTTCTTTATGCTTTATCACTTTCCAAATAATTCCATAAGCTGATTCCATGTTTCAAAGCCCATTAGTTCACTTTTCTCATATGTGTTCATCTCATCATAGATAACAACATATCAGCATGGCTCTTTTTCACTAACCTTCTGAAGCTAGCTCAGGTCTCTTGCTCAGGGACTTTTATAGTTAGAGATGTTTCTTCGGAGTTCCTTCAGATACTGCCGAAATTAAAGAAGAAATTATGAATAGGGCACTGGATATTCTGCATTCATGAAGAGGAGTGAGACTCATTTGTGTATGAACAAGCTGTCAGGAAAGACAGGTTGAGGCACCTTATACCTTTATTGCCAGAAGGAAGAGAAATATTTGTAAAGAATAAATAAATGGCCTGTCTGTATAATACAGTTTTAGGATTTCTGCTTTAGGTTCTATAATTATTTGTACCTAAAGAAATATTTCAGAAGAGTAATTGAACTTTTCTCAGATTTAAAGTAATTTGGATTCTTCGCATATCAGTCTAAATTTGCTTAGTCTCTGCCCTCTATTATGTTGGGTTTTTTTTGGTTTTTTTTTGCTTCTACATTTGCTTGCTACATGCTTATCAGCTGCTTACATTATTGAAATTTTGTTTCCTGGGTAGGTACTTTCAGATCTTCACTTCTTCTCTTTGATAAGTTAAATAGCTTGAGCTCATTAAATCTTTCACAGTCCTTTTTTTTTTTTTTTCCTTTGCAGTCCTTTTTTCCTTCAGATGCTCATCATGAGTAACATTTATTTTGCTCTTGTTTAAGCTTGCACAGCCTAGGTTTTTTTTTGGTAAATGATGGTGGTGTTTAGTGGGACTGTAGAGATGTAATGAAGATTAAAACTTTGGTGGAGCAAAGAGAACTTTGTTAATAATACTATTGCTGCAGGAACAGGGGTGGGACTCTTCAGAATGAGTGAAACTGTGTTAGTTTTGCTGGCTTAACAGCAGTAAAGAGTGGCAGAAACTGAATTGTAATGCAAGGAAGCATTTGCCTTAATACTCTCTGAAAGCAGGTCTGTTCAGTAAGAAGATGATATTTTCCAAGTTATTTCTTGGTATTAAATTGTTATTTAAGAATTGGTATTTTTAAGGTATGGTGCTTTTAAAATGTTTTGTACTGTGTGTACTACATGATTTTTCTGCAGAAAAGTCAGGGTCTGGTGACATGAGTAATTATAAGAATGACACTTTTAGTGAAAATCTCTTTTGAGTATTTTGAGTAGTTCCTGTTTCCAGAGTCAAAAAGGAAGTGATTGGAGATAGGAACATGAAGTACAGACAATACCAGACTTTTCAGGTCTGATCCTTTAACTGTAATACACTCATGCTCTAAGGTACAGTATCTTACAACTTTTCAGGATCAAACAGCATTGAAGGACCAGTGTTCAAAAGGAAAGAAAAAAAAGAGAGAGCTTTTAATCTTTAGTCTGCTAGCAAATAGGTCTATTAAGTGTTAAACAGTGTGAGATAAAATACATGATTAAGGACTCTTGACTACAGCTAGAGTAACCCAACAATTAATTGAGATTGTTGAATCAAGCCCAAGGAATAGTCCAATAATAGAACATTTTCAGAAATTAATGGGAAAAAAGGTAAGAAAGCATCTGACTGATGCATGACATTCTCAAACAAAAAACCAGATACAGTCTATTAGCAAATTTGAAGAAAGAGCAGACTTTGGCTAAGCAGTATCTGGATGCAATCCTGTGCAATGTGCTCTAGGATGACCCTGCTTAAGTAGGGAGGTTGGACCAGATGACCCACTGTGGTCTCTTCCAACCTGACCCGTTCTGTGATTCTGTAATGTGTTTAGGCCATTCAGATATGTTTGTGATGATAGTTACCTTAAAAGATACTAAGATTATATTTGTTAGTATTTTTAACTTTTATAGTGGATTATAGAATTAGAATTTCTTATTAAATTTCTGTTTTGTTTATTTAGCTTCTTACTGGTATTTCTTATTTGTTATTTTTCTGAGATGTTGGCTTTTATTAAAGACACTGAAAAATCTTATGACATTTTTGAGGTGTAGGAACAGGGGAAGGTTTATAGCAGTAAAACATTAAGATCTGTATCTCCAAATTTTGGTCCATCAATGTTGTCATTGGAGAGGGGTTGTTTATTCATTCGTTTGTAGAGTCTGACCCAACTAACTGCAACCATTAAATTACCAGTTTTCAAATGGAGAGCTCCGGGTATGTGTAGGTCCTCCCTGGTTTTGTGTGAGCAGGAAATCATCTCCTTCATTCCATGGAGGCTAGCCAGCCTGACACCTGCAAGCTTGTAAGGAGGATTGAGGGAACTACAGACCTGCCAGACTGACCTTGGTGCTGGGGAAGGTCATGGAAGAGATCATCTTGAGTGCCATCATGTGGCATGTACAGGGTAACCAGGTGATCAGACCTAGCCAGCATGGGTTTAGGAAAGGCAAGTTCTGCTTGACCAACCTGATCTCCTATGACATGGTGATCCACCTGGTGGATGAGGGAAAGGATATGGGTATTGTCTACCTGGACTTTACTAAGGCCTTTGACACTGTCTTCCACAATATTCTCCTGGGAAAGCTGGCAGCCCGTGGCATGGACAGGTGTACCCTTTGCTGGGTTAAGAACTGGCTGGATGGCTGGGCCCAGAGAGTGCTGGTGAGCGGTGCTGCATCCAGTTGACATCTGGTCACTAGTGGTGTTCCCCAGGGCTCAGTGTTGGGTCCAGTCCTGTTAAATATCAATGATTTGAAAGAGGGCATTGAGTGCACCCTCAGTACGTTCGCAGATGACACCAGCCTGGGTGGGAGTGTTGATCTGCTGGAGGGTAGGGGACAGGCTGGGTCCATGGGCCAAGGCTGCAGTTGAATCACAACAACCCGAGGCAGTGCTACAGGCTGGGGGCAGAGAGGCTGGAGAGCTGCCCAGCAGAAAAGGCCCTGGGAATGCTGGTTGACAGCAGCTGAACATGAGCCAGGGTGTGCCCAGGTGGCCGAGAAGGCCAATGGCATCCTGGCCTGTACCAGCAAGAGTGTGGCCAGCAGGGCCAGGGCAGTGATTGTCACCCTGTACTCAGCACTGGTGAGGCCACACCTCGAATCCTGTGTTCTGTTTTGGGCCCCTCACTGCAAGAAGAACACTGAGGTGCTGGAGAGTGTCCAGCAAAGGGCAGCGGAGCTGGTGAAGGGTCTAGAGATCATGTCCTATGGGAATGTCTGAGGGAGCTGGGGTTGTTTAGCCTGGAGAAAAGGAAGCTCAGGGGAGATCTCTCACTACAACCTGAAGAGAGGTTGTCTCTTCTCCCAGGCAACTAGTGAAAGGACAAGAGAACGTATCCTCAAGCTGTGTTCAGGTTGGACATAAGGATGAATTTCTTCACTGAAAGCGTGGTTAAGCATTGGAATGGACTGCCGAGGGCAGTGGTGGAGTCACCACCCCAGGAACCACTCAAGAAACAACCAGATGTGGCACTTACGGTTCTGTGGTTTAGTTGATAAGGTGATGTTCAGTCAAAGGCTGGACTCTACTATCTTGAAGGTCTTTTCAACCTTAATGATTCTATGATTCTATGTTGTTTGTGGAATACAAAGCTGGACTGTTTATCTCTTCTGGAATAAGTAACTCACTTGGCTTAGTATTTGCTCATCAGTACCTTGCGTTGCACCACCGTATTGCTTTCTGACAGCATATCTGGTGATGAACAGCAGCAGACCTTGCACGAAGCTGGTACTCTTGGCCCAGGAAGCTGTTTCAGTTTATATAGTACAGGTCTTATCCCCAACAAAACATAATTTTTACTGATTCACTTACTGCATTTCCTACCTGAGTTAATAGTTACTAGAGGCAGTCGTGCACTTGGGAGGAATGCCCTGTTGAGGTTCTCAGTGTGTTTCACAGAAGAGCTGTAGTTCAGGTTCAGACTTGAAATGGGCACATTTATTTGAATGAAAGCAATCTGGATAGGTTAATAGAAAATGGGTTGTGGATTATGCTGTATCCTTTTTTCTACAAGTGAAAGCTTTGTTGAAGGCAGGATTCTTGAAATCCAGTTATTTAGGCTTGCTTTACAGTCTATCTGACATGCAATTTCAAGAAAAATAAGAAAAATTAAGAAAAAGTTTGGTTTTTTTCAGGATTTAAAAAAATTTTTTTAAACTGTGAAGTCAGGGTCTTGTAATTTTTTAAAGAGCCAGTTTGCCAAAGATTATAAGAGAAGTGAGTCACATGCAGGATAACTCCACTTTCCTAGTCCGTAAAGACACAAAAATTTGTGCTTCTTTTGAAACTTAAGCTTTTGTATTTCATGCTTTGAGCATCACTAGAAGAATGTGCATTTGGGGAGCAAGAATTAGTGATAGCACCCATGAAAAAATTAGCCACTAATAGGGTATGTTTTCACAGCACAAGGTAAGTGTGACTGCAGCAGGAGCCAGTAACTTTGCCAGTGTTTGTAACAGGAGCAGTGGAGGTCTGGCAGTGTGGTCTAGCAGCTTGAGTATTGTCCCTTTAAAAGCCTGTACCAAGCATTACAGTTGCCAATTCCTGATGAAGGCAGTGCAGCAGTGTCTTCACTAATATTCTCACCTATGCGAGCTAAATTAAAAGTGAGATGAATGCTCTGATATAACCACATTTTCATTTTATGTAGATCAAGACAGGCTGCAACACATTTCTGCTAGACAAGGTTAAGAACTCTCCACTGTCCCTGAACAACAGTGTTCTAATTAAACAGGAATATGGTAAGCAGGTTGTTTCCCTGCTCAGACCAGCTGAAAATTAAACTTTTTTTTCCCTTCTTTGGAAGGACTAGTTTTCAGTCAGACCAATTACTCAAAGTGTCTTGCTACGTGGCACAAATTCTAGTGCCTTTATGGAGGAAGGGGTGGCTGTACTTGTCTTGGGACAGGAGGAAGACAACACTGTAAATTGGTGGCCTCAGTGTAGACAAACTTCAGCTGCTGTAGAAGCACATACTTAGATTTGAACAGTTTTAGGTAGCTATATTCCTGTTACAGTGTGTTTTTGGCTTTTTTTTTAATGTGAGAGGAAGCCTGAATAAAGTTAGTAGAACACCAATCCTGAACATCATCTCTTAGGTCTAATGAATGTTTAACAACTATTTGCTATTCAGATTTAGAAATTGGGGTAAGGTAACTGGTAATGAACAGTGAAACACCATGGGAAAATATTAGTTGTTGAAAATCAACTAGACTAGGCTTATGAGATTCCAGTTCTGAGAAAACTGTGTTTTAAGGATGGAAAGGTAGGCTAGACAATTGGCATTTATTCACCAGAGCTGGGATTTTGTAGTATTAAGGGTTAGTAAAGATGGGTTGTGATTTAAAAAAGAAAAATCACCAGCAATGCTGACTAATTATTTCCCATTTGATTAATGGCAAAGTTTCAACCTAACTAACCAACATATTGAGGTGCAGCAGGATCGTGTGATGAAGAAAACTCCCTCAAGACATGTGAAATGTATTAAAGGTCCTACAATGTCAGAAGAGGAATCAAGTTTTGAGAATGCCAGTTATGAAGCATGTCTGAAGTTGGTGTCCCCAGGAGTACTTCAATTTTGTAACTCCCATTTAACACAGTCTTTGATTCTTGCACCAATCTTTGCATTTGCCTTGTAGGGAATCAAATCAGGAGAAGACGCTGATCATGACCAATATTTCTTAGAATGTTTTTTTACTCCTTTAGCTGTTATTAGCTGTAGAATGAAGCTGTCAGTAGAAGATAATTGTTCATACAGTGCATTCCCTTATTCTCTCACTGGTTGGAACAATAGGTGGGAAACCAACTCAAACTGTTCATTCATAAGTGGAAGATGATACTGATGCTTCAGTGATTTCCATGCTCAGAAGACCTCTGAGTTATGTGTTTGATCAGATGTATGAATTCTGTAGTCTGTGTCTGTGCATAGGGGCCACCAGCCTCCTGGACATTGGTTGTTGATGCCTGATGTCCTGGGCAGAAGTGGGTGACTCTTGGTGTCCCAAGTGTGCCAGCTTTTTTTGGGTTCAACAGGACCATCAGTCTCTGCAGCTTGGAAAACTTCATCATTGTACTCTCTTAGCATGTAATTTTCCTCTCTTTGGCCTCAGATTCTGGTAGTTATGTACGTCCAAATGTACGTATTTTTTAAAATTGTATTTATTTTTTAGGAAAAAAAAATGGACTATTGTTGGTCTATTTTCATATTTTAATTTCTTTGTCCAGTCATTTGTGTTCTCTGCATCAGGAATTAAGTTTTATCAAATGTAGTTTTTAGATGTGAACTAAGATAGTGGCTCCATGTCACTGTTCACCTGGCAGCTATTTGAAGTGGTTCCCTTCCCTGTTCCTACCAATGATACTGTCCTGTGCATTGCATTGATTCAATTCTTTCTTTAGCTGTCTAAACTGCTGCAGTGAAATAATTTAATTTAAATAAATAATAAATTTAAATAAATAAATGTAATAATTTAAAAAGAAAACACAACAACAACAAACCAAGTTCCAAACCCAGCCAACACAACAGTTTTCAGACTTTTAGAGGTTTTTTTACCCTTTCACTTCATGCATTTGACTTTGGAACACAGCCAACCAAACAGTTGAACTAAGATGATTTATAGCAAGGGATGAGAACCTTTAGATGAGTGAGAACTGGAGGTAAAGGGAAGAAGTGATGGGGAAATATATGGAAAACCTCTTATAGTTGATCTGTTACTGACAGAATAATGACATGTAACAACAGCTTAAATGTCTAAAATATCACAGAAAGAGTGCAGAACAAATTTTTATGCTGTGCTTCCTTATTCTTCACCTTCAGAGTTATAACAAATTTGTGGTTATCATTATAGGGTGGCTGTCAGGTGGAGTATCTGAAAATCTTAACAGCTTCTAATATTTCAAACTTTTGTGATAATGATGGAGAAAGCATTAAATGTACTGTATGCAAAGAATCTATTTTATGTAAAAACATATAGAGTTTCTTTTTTCTTCACTTCTTCTAGCTGTTTTTTGACACATACACTACCATTCATTTTGATAATGTGGGTATATTTTTCCAAATAAAAATGTTATTTTAAGAGCACAGGTAAATAAAAAATTATTATTAAGGTTATTACAGGATACAGTAGAAATCCAGGGTTAAGTGTCGGAAGGAATAAGGTTTTGTAGGTTGACAAGGGGAGATCTTCCAGTCACTCGTTTCAGACCAACAAGGTAAGAGACTTGTACATGGAGAAGTTACTTTCAAGTAAGCTAACATATCATTTTAATGCTCTAGCTACTCCAAATTAACTTGCTGTTTGGAATTGTAGGACATGATTCAATTGCATAAACACAGGCATCTAGATGCATTTGAAAGGCCCTAGGGTATCTTATCTCTTTTACAGCTGCTGTTCAGAGGAGAGCAAGTCTTTCCCAGGTCCTTTGTCAAGTCTGCCAGCTCGTCTGCATGTCTTGGATACTTCAGGGCATCGCAGATGGCACGAGGCTCCTATGTTCAGGCAGTCAGTCAAACTCACAGGGAAGAATTCAACTCAGGGTTTAGTCAATGGCAGATTACTTGATGCAGTCAAAGGAAGACTCATTATTTTAAAGCAGACACCTACATTTGCTCCACTGAATAGCTTTCTAGCCTTCTTTGACTAGATCTTCTTTGACAATAATAGAAGCTTAGACAACCGCTTTCTAGATACCTAATTTTAGACACTCCTCCTTTACATGCAGTAGGTAAGAAGCAGCATAATATATTTTTAAAGCAGCATGACTGAGAGTGAATTTCAGTCCATTAGCCTTAGATATATAAAGTTTTTTTAATTTGAGCTACACCCCCTTTGTAGTCAAACGGAGAGGGACGGGCACTTCCAGAAAAGCCATTCATTTTCCTCAGAGTATATGGTAAGATAGACAAGATTAATTGCTTTCTAGAGCTGCCACTCTTTATTCCTTTAACTATTGAAGGAGTCGTGATTGTGAGTTTAGACTTAGACAGCTATTAGATATCTCAAGTTAGGGGCAAATAATCCCACTTTAGTTGATCTCAATGTAATTGCTTAAACATCAGCATCTAGTGCCACTTGAGGTGCTTCTGGGCCTAGGAGTGTGAGACACCTGTAAAGGCAGATACAGTGAGTAACTTTCAGGAGATCTGTTTCTTCTTAGGAGCCATCACAGTAACCCATGGAGACTAAAATAAATTTACATGCCTTTTCAGGCAGCTGAATCCTACCTTACATGTATGCAGAATTTGTCCAATGAAATGTGCTGTAAATGCATGCTTTTTGTTTTTTATTTTTTTTTTTTTAATGACTTCCCTGAATAAGCATAGCTAATTCTGTTTTCTTCTAGCTTGGAATACAATTTTATCTACATTGCCCATTCAGTTGGTATGCTTTCAAAGCACTGTGGTCATTCCTCCATCACTGAAATTGCTAGTCATATGTAGACTGAAGCATAGCATCTACATAACAGCATGCAGCCATGTTCTGAGATGTAAGGGATAAAATATACAGAACTTACTTGTCCATTTATTAATCCAAAGGGTAGGAAATTTTGGATGAGTACACTATAATTTACCAATTCATGTTGGGCCAGACTGTTGGGATTGGCATTCAGGCTTTAGTGACAAGTGCTGTTATACAAAAGTACACCTGCAGGGTAATCTGAGGCAGTGATTAATCCAATAGATTTTTTAAAACAAAGATATATTTTTGTTACTGTTTTGCATATTAATGAGCAAGAGGAGGTTTTGTTTAAAAAAAAAAAAATCAACAGCAAATACGATGAAGAGTGCTTAAGAGAAACTATTCCTGGCTTTCCTGTTTTGTTATTTGATTGTCCTTCAAAGGTGGGATTTATTGGCTCATGACTGCAGATTGGGAAGGCTTTTTGCAGTTTACAGAACAAATGAATGAATGTGCAACCTCTCCACTTCCCCAGGATATACTGCAATGCAAAGGCTCTATAAAGACCTGGTTAGAAAAACTAATAAATTAACAGTCCATTATAAAAGGGTTTTTTATTTTAGCAACTCGTATTGACTTTTCATTTTGCAATCCTAGGAATATGTACTTTGTTTCTAATGGTGCTCTCTGCATCCGTTGGATATCTTACTTCCTAACCCCTCTTATATCCAGCAGCCCTTGCTGATTCAGCATCAGTTTTTAGAGTTCATTTCTGAAAGTGCTTTTTTACCGAAAGGAGTACTACTTAGAAACATGCAGTAAGAATGTATTACTTAGAACAAACTGAAGTAATGATTGAGAAATGCATGGACTGCCAAACGAACTTTATCCTAGGGGATTTTTCTCAATTTTAATTGATTTTTTTTTTCCCCGAGAATTTGTTCATCTTATTAAGCAAGTCCTTAGAGGAGTGAAACAGTAGGTTACCTCCTTGAGAGCAAAGGACAACCTGACTTATTTGCTACAATTATCAATTTGTCCTTATCTCCATGAAGTGAAATACTTTTTTTATCCTTCTGAAATAGCTTACAGTGATGAATAAAACAATAAAGAATAGCTGGTGTTAACTCCAGCATAAGCCTATTTAATTTTTAAATATCGAGTGCAATATTGTGAAGACTGCATGTAATTTTATTTTCCTAAACCAGATATTTGGCAGGTGAAGAAACTGTCAAGCACATCTGATTGAAATGCTTTATTTTGTTGTCTTCACTAGAATATTGAACAGTTACACTTCAGTAAAAATTGTTATATGTTTAGCTAGTGTCTATCATATGAAGAAAGTTGTGGAAGTTTTGTGCATTTTAGGTTTTGTTTTTGTATTTATTACCTGTTGTATTTACTCAGAGCTATCTAATATTGTTTCAAGCGATAGTTACCTGATTTCTACTTCCATTGAAAGTTGTTATGAAATACCACTAGCTTGCATAGGGAAAGGGAGAATCTAGTAGGTATCATGTGGAGCAGCTGAGCCTTTGCTCTAAAAGAAAAATCTTGCAGCGTTCAGATCAGTGCAAAGTTTGCTATTAATGAGTCAAGTTCTAATTATGACCAAACTGAAGCTCTTGTTATGCAGACAGTCAAATCAGGGGAAGGCAGCATCTGTAACTCTCTATGCACTATCCAAAGTAGGATAGCATGTAATCCATGCTGCACAGGTGGGACTCGGGACAATTTACTGAAATCCTGGCATAGCACGGGCAATTGGGGGGAAAGGCTGGCTGTTATCATCATGAACTTTCACTTGAGGTTGTACAAGGATGTCTTTGCCCAGGAATCATAGCAGAGTCACTGTTTGGCTCTAATTATCTTTAATGATTAATTTTTGAATGTCTAAATCAAATTAATATTAGCTTATTTTAGGAGAAGCATAAAATTATACACTTTCACTGATTATTTTTAAAATGCTGTGGTTTAAAATGTGTGAGGAATAAGCACTATATCAAGTCAGATTCTTTTTAAAATTACATTGCTAAAAATATTTGTAGGTAGTAAAATTAGTGGTGCTTTCCATAAGACTGAATTAGATAAGTGTATCTCATGCTGAGGGTGGGGAAAGTTCAAAAATATTTTTTCAGTGTGCATTTATTTAATAAACAAGAAAATTGAGTATTTATTTCAGTATCTGCAAGTTCCCTTCTTTATATTTTCTCCTGCACTGTTTGTTTGCTATCTGCTTCTCTCTTAGTTTTTGCTACTTAAAAACATTTTATAGATGTTTCTCAAAACTTGCATTTAATTCATATATGAAATACATTCCTCAGGGAATACACCAGATATTTTGTTCCTGAAGTGCAAAAACATTTGTGATAAAAGGACTGCAGCATGATATCTAGTCAATAGTAGTGTGTTAAGTTTAGAAGAAAGAGGGTTATTTCTGTCATTAAGAGATCCACTTCAGTTTTTTCTGTTTAGCTGTTCTCTCTGGGTTAGGCATCAGACTGAAGAGAAATTCTTAGAACCATTCTTAGAATGGTCCGTTTTTCTGTCTAAACACCAAACACAGAAATGCTTTCAACAAGAAAAACAACCCCACAACAAACAACAACCCACAAGAAGTGTGTGCAGAGATAATGCGTAGTCTGAAAAATACTTATGTGCTGACAGCTATCCAGCAGTGTTGTCACAGCAGGAAGACATCAGTTGAAGAAACAGATAGCGACCTCCAAAAAAA
>VZRO01001165.1:416367-435584 GCA_013397915.1 Daphoenositta chrysoptera | reverse complement strand
AAAAAAAAAAAAAAGGAAAAGTCTGGTCAGCAGTGTGGACAGGGTTTCACAAGATTATAAATCACCCCAGGGTCGCTGTGTTCCCACCATAAAGAGAACATAGTCTTTTTATTGTAATCTAATAAGTGATGGGAGCAAAGGACAGCTCCAGTGTGTGTGTTTGAAAAAAAAAATCTTGATTACAGTTTCAAAACTATACAGTTTCCCTTGCCATTGAAGTGCAGATTATGGGGGTTAAGGCCATTTTAGGATTGGATTACCTTTTTATAGCTGTATGTTATTCCCTTGTTCATGAATCAGAAAGTACTTAAATTAAACTGAACATTTGGGAGTAATACTAATAGGGAGTGTGGTAGTAGAAAATTAATCACTATTTAGTGTTAGATGGCTAGCCAAGTAAGTCTTTGTTTTCAAGGCTTTTTTACTGAATAAAACACCCCCCTTAATGAACTGAGGAGAATTTATATCCGGTGGTTCCCTTTATTTTTCAAAAAGTTAGTTGTTGTGGTGACTCATGTGCGAAAGCAAGTTGATAGGAATGTATTTTTAATGTCAGATTTAGTCAGCTTATTCACACTTTCAGTGTAGAGTTTATTCTATATTGGGTAAAATTAGCCAGAGGAAATTTTTGTTCTTCTTTGTCTTGCTCCTTGGGGTTATTTATTTGATACATCTGAACATGTTGGGTAGTAGCCTTGATGTGCACAAAGAAAAGTGAGAAATGGGATTTTTCTTCTTACCTTCCTGACTTTTTACACCTTAGCCCCCCAATTCTTTTGCTATTATTTGGCTAACTCTTCTCGCACCATTAATTTTTTTCCTCCAGAATCTTCCCAGATGTTTGAAGCTAGCTTGTGAGGTGACTGGCTTCAGAAGTGGAGAGATAGGGAACTGAGCAGCAGGGGTTGGGATGGCTGAAGAGGAAAACGAGTGCACAGCAAAATGCTCCAGTGCTTCCCTGTATTCAGGTTCACGTCTCCTTGCTTCCTCAGCATGCTGCTGCAGCTATGAGCTAGTGACTCACTTTGGTGCCCACTGCCTGACTGCTGCTTCTGAGTAGACAACTTCTGTCCCTCTGCACTAAGGACAAGCAGCTGAGAGAAAATAAATACAAAAGAGAAGACAGACAGGCCCTCAGGTGCTTTCCACACCTCCCTCCTTAGACTGAGTACTACTGCTCTTAGCTCTTCTTGGTGGCCTTTTTTTCTAAACCAAAACCCTGGCAGACTTTTCTTGGCAATTGCTTTCCTTGGTATGCCTTCTCAAGCTCCAGATTTATTGTCATGGCATTTAATTTCACTTGCTTTAGCAGTTAGCCAGATCTTTTAACACAATTAAAACCAGAAGAGTCAGGCCTATTTTTTTTTTTTAAGCTCCAACACCCGATAAGCCAACCTGTGGGACAAAAGCCAGGAAAAAATGTTTCAAATAAACTTTCTTTTTTGCTGGCATTTTGGAAAAGAAATCGTTATGGCATAACATCACTGAAAATTTTTTCTTAGTTTTTGTCTCCTTATGCTTTTGTACTTCAGAGTTAATGTTAATTGGTAGGAAGTTCCATAAGACAAAAATTATCCAAATGTGAATTTTTTAATGGTGTGTTAATTTCCAGTTTTATTTCCTTCCTTCTGTGTGTGGGGTGCACCACAGTAACTCCTGAGATGCATTCTGGCAGACGTGGGTAATTTACTAAATTCTGTCATCTAGGAAGCAGGCTGGTATCATGAGGAGTCCTGGAGTACAGGGGGATGCTTACTCCACAATTAATATTGCATTTCAGATTTCCAAACTCAAGTGGATGGAAAGGTGTTTGTTTGCTTATTTGTTTTACTACAGCTCACAATTCTAATGATGATCTTCAAACGTGTTCAGTGTGGTAGCTTTTCCAAAGGCCCAGCAGTATATTAAGTGCCTTCTTCATTCAGAAACCTCACCCAATCATGCAATGGTTTTCCTGTCTTCTTTCTTGAACAAAATGTGAGCGTTAGCTTTCCTCGGATATTGGATGCTGCTGCTGATGATGGTTTACACTTAGACTCATAAAGTGAACCTCTGGTCCACTCCAGCTCACTTGTCTATCATTGTTCCCATGTTATTCCATGAATCTCCCTCTCTTCAGCTGTTAATGTAGGCAACTCTCATCCTGTTTCTAATAGGACTGACAGCATCTCCTACTGCTGCTATCAGTGTCATTCCTTTAATTGAAAATAGAGCATGATTGATGTCTGTGCAGGTTCTGCTTCCCGTTGGACAGAAAGCTTTCCCTGCTTGAGTTTCCCAGCACATTTTTGGTAAAGAGAATAACATCACTGATGTAATTACTACACCAAATCCAATATGGTGCACAGGGTATCTTAAGTTCCCATCTTATCATATTAAGACACACAAAACTCTTACCAACGATGCAACAAAATACTGCAAAAGAATAAAGAATGGAAAATGTGGTTGTAGCTCTAACTTAACTTCTGCTCTATATAGCCATTGAACTGTCTAAGATCCTCCAAAGTAGCAGGTGAGTTCAATTTTTGTTTTTTCCGGTTAAAGGATTTTAAAGGTTTTTTTCCCCCTTTAGATAACTAAGTTAAAAAAAAGAAAAAAAAAAGAAAAAAAAAAGAAAAAAAAAAGAGAGCGTTTTGGATAATTGATTTGGTCAGACACACTGTAGTTAACCAAAGGCAGGATGTTGCATAAAAATGATGACAGGATTCATGAGATCTTGTAACGGGGAGAAACATCTTCCTGTCTGGCTTCAGATAACAAGTGCTAGTTCCCACATAAGTCAAGCTATACTTGTTATGTTTAGGAGAAAAGAAAGAGCGAGTGGTTTTGCATACAATGTTTTACTCTTGCAAAATTACTCCTACTCTCAGAATAAACTACAGAGTGCAAATGCCAGGGTGATTTTTTTGCTGCTGTTGTTGAAGACATAGGGTAGATTGGTTAAGGTAGAGAAACAAATGTAGTTGCTTTGATTTATCACTTGTGACATTAGCGTGTACTATACCGTTCTCCTGGAAACAAAATGGTTGCACCTGAGGACAGTGATATAAACACTACTTTGATTATTTGAAACAAACCATTAGGCTTTGATGAAAGAACCATTACTTTAGTAGACCTTGTACAGAGAGCGCATTTGGAGATAATGGATGAGCAGCCTACAAATTGCTTGCTTTGAATTTAAAGAAGTCACATGTTTGTTTGAACTTCATGGCATAAACAGATACCTAACATGAGCAAGACAAGCTAATGGCATACTTACAACGTAGTTGAAAAACACTGTTGCAAACTTTACTTGGAATACTTTAAATACTGCATTATAAAGTGCACACTGAAAAAATCAATTAACTGTGTAGCTGTAATGTATAAAATAGATTTATATATTGACGTGTATACAACATACACATTTGTATATACACATATTTGTATACTACATATTTGTATTAAACCAGTAAGTTTGTTTTTTTTATATTTCCTGCATGTTTTCATTATGAAAATACATATTTTAGAATGTTACACAACTAAAATGGTTCTAAAAGGTATCAAATTTGAGTCCATTTAACAAAGAAAGGCCAAAAGACATTTAAAATATTTGTATTCGTTGGTAGATTTTATTTGCTATCTATTAAGTGATTATCTAGAAAGTTTTTTCCTTAATTCTTTGTATGGTGTCTTGTGTAGAGCTGGTCTCTGTGGGCATTCCTATGCTTTAAAATAGCTCAGTTTTTACTGGATTCTGATTGCCCCCACTCCACCATTTTTTGTGTAGCCTTTCGGGATAAACCAGCTAGTTCCCTTTGAAAAAAAAGATACAATTGTAGTCCTGGTGATAGTCTACTCTTGAAACTATTTCCCAAAGGCACTGCAGACACAGCAGCACTAGGTTTATTTCTTTCAATTCTTCAACACTGTACCAGAAAACTTTACTTTCTCACAGGGCCCTGCACTCTCATGCTATTTCCTAGATGATGTGATACCTACCTTACACATCAGCCGTGATTTGGAGATGCAGAAAATTTCCTAAACATCCCACCAATAGGACCTATACTTGCAGTATTTAAAATACTTTGATCTTCAGTGGTGGAATTGGCTCATCCCAGTTTACGTCTACATTGTAAAACTCTCTGTCAGAACCAGTGACCAGTGATCTTTGATAGTGAATGAACTGGATTTTTAAGATGTTATACACTCCATTATAGAGAAGTTCAGAGTGGTCAGAGGAAGCAAACTGTAGAAGTTCCCGTGTTGCACCGTTGGTTGTGAAAGAAGTGCACAGGATGGCTGTGCCACACGGGTATTTCTGCATTGCAGACGTGTGAATCTAAGTGAAAGAATAAATACAGGGTAAGTGAGAAAGCCTAAAACTGTACAGTAAATTCACAGGCCCTGTTTGTAAAAATTACATGTTTGCTTGGAAGGGGGGCAGTGCTGCAAATTTCTGCGGAAATTCTTTATCTGCCCAAACATTTAAAATGAAGATTTAAAATAAAAAATTATCAATTTATTTATTAATTATATATACTATCACTGAAATTGACAGACTTGAGTCTCCCCTGTACTACTCCCCTGTAGTATTTCCACAAATAACAATCTAGCCTTAACTGCTGCTGGAGATGGAAGGATAAACAAAAATTGAGAAGATTACTCTAAACCCTTTTGACAGCCAAGGACATCTAAAGCCTGAATGATTTACTTTTGCATTATGGTAGTCATGTCCCAGGATCCAGTTTCATGTGACAAGTCAACAAGCAGTAAAAAATACAGCACTTGAGTATCTGACTGTTTTTCATGTTTAATTTGAGGAACAAAATAAATACTGCTTACTGTATAGAGAACACCATGTCTGGCTATGGAATACTGAGGACTGTACAGAACAGTGGACTATATTTCCAATGTCCATAAGCTGCCTGATAGGAGAATATGAGCTCTCTTTTTTCTGTTCCATAGATATCTCCTTGATTTATAAAAACGTTTCTCCAGGGCTATAGCACAGACATGGTACCATAATCTGAGCAGGTCTGTGTTGTGTATTTTGAAATGGTTGCATTATCCTGCAAGCCTGGAAAATGTTCAGTATTAACATCTTAAGCAGGTTACATTTTGTGAAACAAATATTTATTCTACCTAACTATTCTGAACTCTTTATAAGCCTGCTAAGTGACATAAAACCTTTAAATAATTCTTCTTTAACAACTTTTATTTCTTTTGAACTTCATGTATTTAGCTACCATTTCCTTACTCAAGCTTTTTGGGCTTAATCTAATTGCTTTTATTAGGGGTAATAAATTGAGAGCAAACTTTCATCTGCTGTGGATACATCCTCTTAACTGTAATACACCCCACCAAGTACTTTTGTCTTGATTAAGGACACATTACCAAGCAGTCATAGGGCTTTTTAATTGTAGTGAGTACTTTTTTCTTTGGTAGGTTGTGTTAATTTAAGTACTTATTTTAAAATTCTGTTAACTATTTACAGCTGTTAAATCAAGAGGTTTTATAAATAGCTTTTATGGAAATGTATAAAAAGATATAAACTAGTAAAATTGCTCTGTAGTTTACTAATCAATACATTCAGGACCTTTTTGAAAAAAGAATTTTTACATTTCTCAGTCTGAATTCACATTAGCAAGTTATTGTTCATTGAATTAGTTATTTTGTGAGAAGCTGCATATTATTCTATGAACTAACTAAATCACCTATATTTTGTTTTTTCTGTGATAAATTATAACAGTGAGATCTGTTTATTCCAAAATAAAATGCTGTGTGCATGAGAAGAAGTAAGAGAGAGGTGGTTTTGACTTCTATTTCTGCTCAGTTTAAATAAGTTAATCACTTGTCTTTTTATGAGATCTTTCATGGCTTGATAGCCCTCTGAAGTTCCATTGCGAGCTTTTAGTATCATTATGTGCATGCTGTTTGGATATCAAGGGGTTTTGCTAACTGATGAAAAGCTTTTTTTCAAATTCAGTTTTCATACAGTGACCCATAATATTTTTTTCTCATAAAGTTTGTGAACTCTGGTGATGAATTTAAGCAGGTTTTAAAGATCGGTTTTGTTTTTACAGCTTGAAAAAGTCAGTGCCCATTTTAATCAGAACAAAAAAAAATCTAGTTATGTTCTGCTCAGGAAATGGGTAAAAATAAGCTAAACATGGCAGTAATGAGGCTGGCTCTTTCTAGTGTTTCTGATTTCAGTTAATGAGAAGATATTTAGCTTTTTCCGAGCTGAATACTCCCAAAGAAATAATGAATTGTTTTTCCACATAAAAGACTAGATGTATACATAAGTGTGTATGTATATGTGAATTAAAGCAATCCTACAGCTGCATGTCTTCTTACTTGAATCAGAAGCTTTCTTGTATTTCTTTAGGGGCTGCAGGATGAGAGCCGGAGTAAGGCATTACTGGTGGAATTTGTTCATTCTGCAAAGAAAAAAGGGACATTTGGGGTCTTTTGTGAAGAAATAGCAACTTCTACTTTCTTCTGCCTGGAAAACAAGGTTGAAAATAATAAACTGACAACATCTTCCTGCAAAACACTTTCGTGCCAGCAGGCCATTAGCCTCTCAATCTCCAGGAAAAGTTTTTCTGGAGGAGCTTCCCCTCTCCCACCCCCAAAGTATGGTGTCTAAAATGACAGGCTAATTTCAGATTCAGCTGTGATTGAGCACATGCCAATTTTTACATGCTTTACATAACTAAAATAGAGCTGTCTTTAGAAATCTGTATATTAGGGAAATGAGCTCTAATCAGTGAAAGCTTTTTTCATAAGTGGATATATTCATATAATTTTTACTTTTTTCAAACATGTAGCACTTAAAATTATATTAGGAAGCTTACAGAATTATTACTACATAGCTCACAGCAGCATATAGGAAATAATGGAAATGATAATTCCGTTATTTTCCTAATAGATAACCACTGATATTATATCAGTTGTATAATCATTCTGGGTCTAAAACATCTGCCTTTCATCTCAGTAATATTTTTAAAGATGAAGCAAAATAAGCTCCCCCAAGTTTTACAGATATATGATGCTGTCGTAAAGTTTGATGGTTTTCCTTTTTTATTTAGTTAGTGTAAAACAATTAGCCAAAATTATTTAAGTGAAATTTGGGATTCTTATTAAGGAATGATTTTTTATTACTCACATGCTCTGCAAGCCAAGATGTGGTGGTTTTTGTATAAAGAATCTGAAAACCAAAACTGATAAAACATGCAGAATGTGGAAAATCAGATTTGTCCCAAATCTTACTCTTTAAGTGACTACAGAATAGAATTACACCACTGTCACTACCCATAATAAAGGGGAAAACTGAGTAAAGATGTGGACCTACTGTTGAAGGGCTTTTTCAAAGCCTAGTAGTGAAAGAAATATCTTTGATTGATTAACTATCAACAAACAGAACTGTCTTTGCACCACTGTGCTTCTAAATGTGGTAATAACAAGGATGCTCCCCTGCTTTTCTATAGTTTGACCACGTAATTCTGCTGCCAGGTAGGAAAATGCTAAGCTGAATTAGCAGACCTTTTGGATTTGAAAGCTGGGTTAAAATGGCATTCGGAAGTGTATCACTGCAGATAAAGAGTTTTGAGCATTGCATGGGGAATTCACACAACAGATTCTCACTTCATGTTTCACTGTGAACATCTTAGCAGCTTTTTGGTTTCTCTGCTGTTCTTTGTAGATGGTAGGCGATGCTTTAAAAGGATTTCTAATAAAAAGCATTTGCATCCATTGGTTATTTGACTACATGTAGTGTTGTGCCATGCAATGGAAAGCAGATAAATACACATGTTTTTAAAGTATTAGATTATGACACAAATAACCTGTATCTGGCATGAAGTAATTAAGTATAAGAATACATAGAGGATAAATAACGTCACTCAAATGGCTTTGATACCATCTGAGTCATAATGACAGTGTCCTCACTCTTGGGTCCTAAAGATCTAATTGAATCCTGGAAAACAAAAAAAATTAATATTCTGCATATTGATGTCCTTCTTCACACAGTTTATCCAACTGGGTGGTCAAGCTGTCATTTATAGTGCTGACACCCTTTTTTGTATCCTCAACTTGGTTAAAAAGCATCTAGGACTAGTATTTTCCCTATTGTCTTTCCTGACTGCTAATAGGAACTCTTAGCTAGATGGGTTTGACTAACTGTGATATGCTGAACCTTCAAGTGAGCAAATTTGCCATCAAGATTAGAGTCAGATGCATAAATGAGTAGCTTTGCTAAACCACTCATGTAGACAAGCTACAGGTGTTTCTTTCATGACCCCACAGATGCCTGGATAGAATAGTTCTGGTAGATCCTACCGGAAGCCCTGAGGAAGGGATTCATCTGCAGCTGGGCTATGTAAAAGAGAAATAAACACTTCCAGAGCACTGCTTATCTGCCCCTGATGTGAACGTCTAAAATAGATCAGATGAATTATGCCTTAAAATTTCTTGTTCCTTTCAGCTGACAGTAAGGAATGATTTGCTTAGGTGGGGATGCTTAGGCTTTAGACTTCTGTTAGGTTAGATGAGTCTGGTCAATACAGCTTATGATGCTTCAAAGAAGGGTGCAAATGATTTGGCTTACTAGTATTACATAGTTGGGACAAAAATTGCACAGAACTGTGAATTTATAGAAAACTAATTTAGCAGCTCACATAGAACAAGGAGAATAAAGTAGCTGGCAAGTGGCTAAGACATGTAAACCCAGCTTTGGTGCTTCATGCATTTTAAAAGCTTTTCCCAGAGGTATCAAGAAACCTTCCACAGAGTTATCTCCACTGATGCACTGTGGTGATCATAGCAGTTAACATTCAACAGAGTTAACATCCAGTGTGTAATAAGTGTTATATGGTAAAACCTGAGTTGGTGAGTGGTATTAAAGGATGTTAATGCAATCCAGATAAAAATGTATTTAAGAATCTGAGTTATGTGTCTAGGACGGAAAAAGGCCATTTGAATTTATGCCTTTATAGTATTTCTTCCAAGTGTCACTTCTGTCCAGAGTAGGAAGGCAGATGTTACTTTTGACATTATGTTTTGCTTTAAAGGCTATTTTCTCTTGCTAAGAGAAGTCTTTAGTATTTAGGATTATGATATTTTTTTCCTTCCTCAACTTGCATACAATTCCTGTGAAATTTGGGGACCTGTATTTTAAGGGATAAACAGGAAAGTTAAAATGTTTGAAAACACACCTTTGCAACAACACAGTAAGGCAATGGATTTACACACCTCAGGCTGCTTTTAGTTGATACTTTTTCCGTGAGCATGACAAACAATATAATATGTGCTGGCTAAATAAAAATGTTGTTAATGCTGTGTCCTACATTTCATTGTATGATGAGAAAGTTAATTTGGTTTAGGAAAGACATATCAATGTGTAGCATTGATTCTAGACATCAGTTTGAACACAGAGATGCTTTTAAATGCAGTGTGTCTAGTGCTTCTCTCTTTTATAGATACTGTTAACAGTGTTTGAAAATGCATTATTTCACGCAGAGGGTGTCTATAAGTGAGTGAATATGGTATAGTACATCAAGTTAAAGAGTTATTTTAGACAGGGTGGTAATACTGAATAATGATGTAAAAGCAGTTTTGTTTCAGTTAAAATCCAGATTTACTGGATTGTTTCTAAGTCCAAAAGAACCCAGTCTCTGCCACTTGAACAGTCTTGCTCTAAGGAATATGTGGACATTAGCATAAAGGTTGCACATGTTATACAAAGTGTAATTAAAGAAGCTTTGATCCCCCAAATGTCAACTAGCTTGCTAAGTGTCATAACAAAGTGTCAAGCATCTGGTATACAGTTAATTTGTAGTCATTAACTGCATATTGTTGATGTGACAGTTTGTTAGCAAAGCAAGCTTGACAGTTTGCATTTTGTTATTGATTGACACCTATAGACCTCCCCACCCGTCTAGTTTACATTCTTTATGAGGCTTACTCAGGTTGCACTTTTACTTTTAACTAATTAGTATAGTTAGTTGGTCCAATATGTTAAAATGGAGTGAAGGCATATAGGCAGCCCAGGACCCCTAATTCTATAGCAGGTGTTTCTCAATTGCATGTATCTTACAGATTAGCAACCAGATTTACAAATGTGTTTTTCTTTTGATATTATTGGTAATCTATAACTTGCATTAACATATTGCATATCAACCATCCAAACCACCTATTTACATTTGCACAAAGTGCACTTATGATCTAGATTGTGATATCTTCCAGTGTAATTTCTCAAAGAGCCTAAAAGAATACCTTCCTACTGCATTCCATTTGGTACAATGCAGCATAAATATATTTTGGTTTGTATAGCTTTTTAAATATTCAGTAGCATTCTGCATAATTTCAAACGCTGGAATTAATTAAAATAATTAAATTGCTTTTTGGTTTTGGTTCCAATTTCCTCTTCCCCCCCATATGATATGAAGGCAATCTATCAACAAACTGAGCATGCTAATGAACACCAATAAATATTATGCAACTATTCTTATATCCAGAAAGGAATTTGTGTGTATTTTTTGTAATGGGTGATGAAAGTGGGTTATAAAAGAAGTAATCTAAGGAATACTCTTCCAAATTAGTTAGATGTTTGCATGTTTTTCGGGCACTTGCACAAACTTCTGAATGTTGTTTTCTAGATTAATCTAAATTATACTGGCTGCACTTTCAAAATTCATGCCTTCTTTTCTCTCTTCATAAAGACAGAAATACTAAGGAACTCTTTATTTATTGATTTGCTTTATTTACCAGTCTTCAGACCTTGAATCTTCATCACCTACCCACTCCACAAGATGTGGACTGGGTTAAATTTCTTTTGGAGGCTGCTGCCTTTGCTTAGAGTGATGCTGACACAATATCAGAACCGAGATATGAAGCTGTCCTCAGTTCCACCACCCTGGCAGTCCACAGACTCGTGTTTTAATGTGTGTCCCTGATACTTGCTTCTGGAAGTGGGCTAGCCAGTAGTACTTTTCATGTACGTATGCACGTGTCAGTATTACCACTTGGTTTTCCCTCAGTAATGCCATTTTTGTGCTGTACAAAAGTTACATGCAGATTTTTCATCCTAGAATTTCAGATTGACTAAAAATCACAATAAATTTGATTTTCAGTATATATCTTACTTCTGTTTGTTTTGGGTTTTTTTTCACCTGTAGTCTTAAAAGATAATGTAGATTATAGCTTCTCAGACTTCATTTTATTTAGACTCATTTTAACAAAAATTGAGGTACATTATTTCATGATGTATGGTGAAATTCCAGATATGGTGTTTGAAAGAAAGATGGCAAGTACTTGAGGAGGCAGCAAATATTTCAGTAATAGCACAGGGTTGACTTTAGCTTTACATTTTGGTTATTATGGAGAGGAAAGTGTAATGAATAATATGTGTGCAGTGCTTGAATAGATGAGAAAGGAGAAGCAGAAAGGATACATTTATTGGTTCTTGACTTCTGTTTGTGGTGCTCTGAAAAGATTCTTCCTCCACCACTCCTTGGTGGCATTGCACAATGCTGAGGGACACATTGAGTCATGAACACTGAACTTTTCTGCATAAGGGAACTAAGATCAGTTGTTACCTTTTTGTCAAGAACAAAATGTGAGATTCTGGTGTTAAAGGCAACTGCAAAATTCCCACTGACCTTTTTTGGCCCACTGTTTTGTGTTGCTGTTGCTTCCAAGTACAGGAGAGTACCTATGTAGTGCTATTTAGTGATACTAAAGCTAGGAGCTGAATTTCTCCCTTTTTTATCCTTGCAAAAGCAAGTTACTAAAAATGCATAATGAACAGTATATGAAAATTCTGACAATTTAGGGATATGTAAAAATGCAAATAATGGAAATTGGTAGAGTATTTTTCCATACCATGTGAACAATAAATTCAGAGAAGAATGGAACATTAGGAGCAAAACATTCTTTAAATTATCTTTCTGAAAGAATTTTACTGAGGTATAAATAAACTCTTCTGTTGGACTTGCCTCCTTTTTATTAGTTCCTTCATGCTTGACATACTTAGAGTTTCCCATAACTTAAAGTGGGAGAGATAGCTCAGTGCCACATTCCTATTCCAATAACAACTGTTGTATTCTTTCTTTATTCTTTAAAGGTGTTGTTTTCTTTTACACAAAACTTTGAAATTTTGGAAAAAAGTTGACTGTATTAATTACAACTTCTTAAGATTGCTTTAAATTGTGCTCCTGGTACATATCAGTAAAGACAGATGGCCTTGGCAGAGACTGTATCCTTATACAGGTTTATTTATTTATTTATCTATTATTTAAGGAATTACATTTTGTTAAACAGAAAAGGGTATTTGGCTTTAGCAGCACAGAATCAGAATATCCTGAATTGGAAGGGATCCGCAAGGATCATGAAGTTCAACTCCTAAATGAATACTATGACTACAGAAATAATTCAGTGCTTAAACATAACTGAGTTTTTATAGCAGCACAGAATCAGATAATAGTGAATCTTAGTGAATCTAAGAAAATCTAGCATTTTGCCTATATAGAAAAAAATAGCACTATTTTGCCTATATTCAGATTACCACAGTGTGGTCCAGGTTTTGTTTAGAATTGTTGAAGAAGCAGTTTTGAGTATCCACTCTCACTTGCTGTGCTGCTGTTCCTACATGGAAGCTGTTCCCACTTGCTCCCGGTTCAACCTCAGTGAAATGCTCTCACAACATTACCAAAGTAGGTTCCTCACTGAGTGTCTTTTACCACAAACAGCGTGGCAGTTGTACCTTGCAAGGTGATCCTCCTTGAGGAGCCTTGTCTAAATGAGAAGCTGCATTTCAGAATGCATTTTAGGTCAGTATTTAACAGAGCATGAGTATAATGCTTGGGCACAGTTTAGTAGCTGGTATAATTTAACATAACTTCCCTGCAGTCTGTGGATGTGTTATAGTTTGCACCAACTGAGGATCTGCACTCGTTTATATAGGGATGCTTATTTTTTTTATATAGGAATGCTGAGCACCTCTTTCTGTGGGTGATTTACTCTTGCTTTGTCAGAAATGTTACCCTTTTTCTCATTCCTTTCTATCTGGAGTCAACAGGTTGCCCAGAGAAGCTGTGGATCTCTAAAGTGTTCAAGGTCATGTTGAATGGGAGCCTGGGCAACCTGCTCTAGTGGAAGTTCCCTGCCTGTGGTTGAGAGGATTAGAACTAGATGGTCTTTAAGGTTCCTTCCAGCCCAGTCTATTCAATGATTCTATGATGACCTAATTCACTAACTGAGCGTTTCTGATAGTTAGTTATTTCAAATAGATTAAATAAGTTGTTGGATTTTTAGATTACATTTGAAAGTAGGTGTTTGAAATTTCCTGTTCTAGTGAAAATAAAAATGAGGATTGAGATTTTTCAAAAAGTGTTGGAAGAAAGTTTTTCTAAAAGAAACAAATGAAGTATTTATGTATACTTTAGTAATGCTGAAATAGAGAAAATACGAACTTTTCCTTCATTTTTTGAATTATTTGTGGTGAAGATTGATACTGTTTAGAAAACTTATTCCTAGGAGAGCTTAAGTTGGTACTTTTTAATCTCTTTTTTAAACACTTTCAGCCACGTGTGTAATATGTATTTTTATCCTGGTTTCTTAAAGAACTAAGACCTGCATATTTACCTGTTTCTCCCTTTTGTGGTTTAACCTCATCTCTCTCAAGGTGTTTGTTCAAGTGTTGGTCTAGGTGAGGCATGAGGATAGGGCATTCTTTCCAGTGGAAATACTCAGCACCAGCTATGTAAAAGGACATTAAAAGATGTTAAAGGGAAATTACTTTAGTTGTCCAACAGCTGCCTCTCTTTTGATCTCCACTTTTACAAGTGGAATCCAGAAATTATCCAAATTCCAGAGCTTCAAACACCATTGTTTTCAAACTGTTCATTGAAAAAAACCAAATCAAAACAAATCTTTATCTTCCCTTTGAATTATTTTCCAATGGCAAAAAAAGAAAAAAAAAAAAAAGAACAAAAAAAGGCAGATGAACTCTTTGTGCCCTGCCTCCATGTTAATCCTTAAAACTGTGGCAAATTAGGCAAAAAAAAATCTTCCTGGATTTACCTAAGATATATCCCATTGGCCAAGAAACATAATTAATCCTTCTTCAAGTAAGTCAGGCCTCTGGTTGATAAATATGTAGTATGAAAATCCTGCTAGCAGATGTGAAAGATGAGATGTGCAATTTCCTGGATTACTGTTCTGTCTAGAAGAGCTGGTTCATGTTACCTCTGACTCAGAGGGGACCTACCCAGAAGAGAAATGTCCTCTTTGGGGAGTGCTTCCTTTAGTGGGTACATTTATGTCAGGTTCGAGTCCTTTGTCATGTGCATCAACCAAATGCTGGAATCCCTGCTGGCACTCATCAGGATTGGGCATATCTGGATGTCCCTAGAGCTAATGACTTCAGTACTTGCTGTTTCTTGGTCCAAAGTAAGGTGAGGCCAAGAGACCCCATCAAGCCAGGGTACCAGACACTGGAAAATGGAAATCCTGATTTATTTCTATTGATTATGAAGAAGTTGCTTTTTAATTTAACTGACTTGTCTTAAATAGCAGTGAGGACAAAGAGCTGGCTTGAGTTTTGGCAGTTTTAACTAGGACTAGAAGCTATGTTTCGATCTCAGATAGCATTACAGATTTTAAGTACTACTTAAACTTGGATTCAATTTAGCTGACATACCTTTTTTTTAAATTTTTCCTCCCACAACAGATATTCCCCAAAGCTTCTACTAAGAAAAAGTTAGGATTTTCAAGTCAAACCTGGCATTAAGCAAGCACCACCTGGTGCTTATTCCTGGACATTTGCCTGCAATAGGATAGTCTTTGAAACCTCTTCTTCTCAGGGATGCTTTTAAAATCTTTGAAACTTCTTTTGCCCAGGGACATTTCTGGTGCAGTGTTCACTTGACACCAGAAAATTAATACATGGTTTTGCAATTAGCGCTCTCTTTTACCCCCTCCAAATCCTTTCTTCTGCTTTATCATCTCAGTCAGACATGCCTCTCCTCCCTATGCCAAGACAAAAAATATTAAAAGATTATCCTGTGATAAGCCAGGGGAGGCATAATAGATAAATTGTGTGTGACAACTCCAGTACCTTTTTCTATTTACCGCCATTATCTCAGATACAGTTCTCTTTTCTCTAAACCAGGGGAAAGGACTTTCTTATGCTGTTGTTAGTTGGGCCAACATTGGTAGAACCCAAATTTGTGAACCCAAATTTGTGTACTGAATTTCAAAGAATTATCTGTATAACTGATGAAAAATTTGCTAAGTCCATTCACCCAGCTGTGGACAATATAAAATCCAAAGGCTTGAGGTGCCGTGATAATATCAGTGCCTACTTTTGTTTGTTCAGAATCATCAGGTGTGATTCCAATCAGGTTTCTGCTGTTCAAGAAAATGGTAGCTTAGATATTCTGACACTAAATTGATGAAAATCTCTGTCAGCTTCTAGGGGAATCTGGCGATGGTTTAGAGTCCGTTGGGAATGCCTGCCTTAAGCCCTAAGCCTCTTCTTGGAGAAGATTAGTGCAAGGTTATGCCAGGGTGTTTATCAACTGTGCACCATTGCTATCTTCTCTCCTTCCTGAGAAAATGAAGTGACTCCTGATTGACCAGTTATCATAGACAAAATCCTCCTGGCAATGTCCAGCCCTGGATGCCAGATAAGGGTAACTGAGTGCTGGTTTAGCTGCGTAAACTGTCCACTGGTTTCTCTAGGAGGGGTTAGAAGATGGATTTTGCAGACAAAAGGCTAGAATTTCATCTGGCATACATTGACATGGACACATTAACTAAGAGGAGGCCTTTTAAGGTAAAACAGCTGAGAATCTGGCATAAAATCATGAACACAGAGTTGAGAAGTATGTAATATTTCTTTCAATGACTGTTTTTTTACCTTTTTGTACGTAGTTAGTTTTTATGAATATTTACTTCCATCTACCTGTTGGATGGACTGTGTGAGATACTATAGCTGGGGTTTTTTTCCTTAAATTAGAAAATAATAAATTATGATTTTGCTTATTGAAAGGTTTTCTGCAAAATGCCTCCCTTCAGGGAAAAAAAAAAAAATCACTAAAATCTACTCTCTCCAGTTTCGGTTTGCATTTATTTCTCATCACATTTTTTATTCGCATGCTTACCTTTGAATTATCAACATCATTTCAGCTTTCTCACTAATCAAATGTGGATTATCACACAGTCATTCACAAATCAAAGTGACAAGGAAAGAACTTATATTTTGTTAAAACATGGTTAATATTTCACTTCTTTTCCCTTGTACCTAAATTTAGAAGGTACAGACTGTATTCATCAGGCTATTCTGCAGAACCCTTCTGGATGTAGTAGAAAAGCTGATTTGTATTCATGAACTCTCATTCTTGTGTTTGTGCTAGCTTTAAGTAGCAACACAGCTTTTAATTGTGAGGTTTTAAGTTCTGCAATTAAAATTTACCCTTTCTACTGAGAGGATTGAGTGATAGCTTTTTGATTTACTTCAGACAGTTTAGACAAATTATATTTAAAAGCACATAAACATGCAAGATGCATTTCCTGACTATATGAAGGTCAATATGTCTTAGGCACATTTGCTGAAAGTTTTACTTTGAATAGCTAATGATATTTTCCTACTGTATTGCAGAGAACATGCTAAGATGCTGCAAAGAGTTTTCCTGTCAATCTCCTCCAAGGATTCAGTTTTCTTGAAAACCATGTCTAAAAAGACCTTGAAGAGTTTAGTTAATAAATTTTCCATTGTATAAAATTATGTCAATAACATTCATTTATTGGAAGTCTAAAAGCCAAATGTGCAAAATTCCCAAACTGCCTTAGAGGTATGTTCATATTCATAAGGTAGATAAATGACATTTAAGAGGTGTGGTTATATGATCAAGAAATCTTGAGATAGATGAGGTAGAGTTCATACTGCAGAGTTTTATAGATGATGTGTACGTGATGTCTTCCCATTAGAAAACAAAGGAATAAGTACCTTGTTAACTGTTTAGTTTTAAATATTGTTAACTATCTTAACTGCAGATGTGCGAAAAATAAAGTACGTCCTCCAACTGGTAAATCTGTAAAATTACATAAATATCTGTAATATAATGTACTGTTATCTGCTTACAATAACACAGACATTGGATGTCCTTTAGTTTATATCTACATTAACATCTCTTTCAGAAACTTGCCCGGTCTTGATTTCAGAAGTTCTTCTAAGAGTATTAGTCTCACCTGTGACAATTTTATCAGTAATCAAAAAATTGTTTTGTTTATAATATGAATTTTAGATTCAAGATTTTTTTTTAAAGAAATATTACATGATTCACTAGCTGTGAAAACTCCTATTTTTATTTTCTGTATTTCTATTCCAATTCACATCACTGTTGTTTCTAGAAGTCCTCACTGTGGATGGCTGCACTACTCAGTTCAGACACTCAGTTCCTGCCCCAAAGAGTCCTTGGTCTAAGTATAAGCAAAAGACAACAGATGAATGCTGCCATATGGAGTATATGCAAATGAGATAATATTGATCAACATGATAAGCATGCTGTGACTCTTAAACTATATGTAAACCTTTTTTACAGTTTGCAGACAACTTCTTCACATTCCCATTTCAAGTACTCTACCGAGCATATATATGGTATATACTACATGTATAGTGTATATATATGGTCACAGCTGCAATAATAGTAATAAAAAGGCTGAAAAAGAACCTCCATGCTGTCAAGAACAGTTAACATTTAAAAAAAATCAGATGTTAAAGATGCCCTCAAAAGTATTACTTTTAACAGCAGAGTGTATTTAAAACACAATATCATATTGTTTTTGTCTGAATAGTATATGATTTTTAAGGCATCAGTTCTTTTATTCTTAAAGTAATGCTAGTGTAACAGCAATCAAAGGATGGAACACAGATGTGCTGATGCATATGTTTGCAATATGCATGATCACGTTTCATGTTACAAAAATTAAAATATATTGGAAATTTTAGGTGACTATTGCAAATCAAGAAGGAAATAATACATAAAACAAAGAGTGGAGGATTTGAAGAATTGAAAGTGACATGAAAAACCAAGATTTTCATTTGTGAGCAAAAGAAATTCCTTTGGTTTCATGAATTAATGAAATGTAATGTTTTATCTTAGTATTTGCCAACATTGTATGGTTCATTCTAAATATATTCAAATTTTATTCTGGCTGGATTCAAGAAGGTGACATGAGTGTGGAAAACAAGGTGAACGTGTCTAGAGTTCACTTCTCATTCATCTAGGTTACTGTTATCTTAATGTTTAAATGCATCCTGCTGCAGCAACACACAATGTTGCCTTCTGTGTTGTGTTCCAGATAGGAATTTGCTATTTTTAGGAAGTTGGTAATAATCCTGAACTGAGTGTACATGCTCGGAATGATGATTTCTGTCATTAATATTGTTTTTAAGCAATAAGCATCGTGTGAAAGCCTGAAAATGGACGAGGTAGCTCTGGTCTCGCAGAGTGGGGCGTCTCTTCTCAGTTACAGGTATTCAGTGGCCCATGGGAATTGAGTCTGTACTTTTGGTGTAATATTTAATACTTGTCCAGTCACCGAGACAGCCTCTCAATTCCAGAGGAGTGAAAGGGCATGGGGGTAAATTCTTTTTTATTTCTCGGTGAAAGTAGAAGCATGATTTGAAACTTTTTTTTTGGTGAAAGATGGCATTGTCCTTTAGTCTTTATCTCAAAAAATTCCATTTGAAATGATGGGGCAACCTCGGCATAATGTTACACCAAACCAAACTTTCCAGTTTACTTTTAGTGCTGAAAAGTAGCTTTTAATAGAATATACTTTGGTTTTCTTCCTTCTCTAGTGAAGCATGGGAGAAGGAAGTGGGCATTTGGAAGAGTGGGGTTGGAATAGGACTACAAATGGATCAAGTCTCTCTATGGGATTAATTCAGTGATGAGCTGGTGCCTTTTTTCATTTTACTGAAAGAAAAGCTGCTTTACAAGTGTTACGCTAATGTAAGTGTTAATGTTTGCTTAGGAGACGAGAAGGAGACTTGCTTGAGGCTATTAGAAGAAATAAAGGTTCTTTAATATGAAAAGTAGAGGAAAACATGAACAATGCGAATGCATTAAATCAGGAATCAGCATACAATAGATATGTTTGTATGTGGGATTTCTGTATTGAAAAAAACCCTCAGTACTAACACCCCTGAATTTTTAGAAGCACATTCA
>VZRO01001165.1:378867-413867 GCA_013397915.1 Daphoenositta chrysoptera | reverse complement strand
TACAGAAGTACAAGAGTGTTTCACACACCTACAAGCTGTTTTTTCCAGAGCTTAAGTTCCTGGCTGTTCCATACATTACAGTGGGAACTGCGATACTGAAGTATTTGCTGTATGAGGTAAATTTTGTAGTCATGGATGAAATTTCAAAGTCTGAGGGAAAGGGAGGAGCTAACTTAGCTTTGTTTGTGGCCAAACCGGCACAGTTTGCATTGCAGAATGGGCTTACTTTAGGGCTAACCTCCATTTTCAATTTTATTTTTTTTAAACACAATATCACAAAAATAAATTTCTTTTTTAAATCAGCTATTTATGTATATGGATGGTAACCAAGCTATACATGTGTTTAAACAGGTTCTAACATGGAAATATATTAAAAAAAATAAGAAATGTGACAGTCATGCAAAGGCAACATCTTGTGAAAACTTAATATGCATCTTTCTATACCAGAAGAAAAAGTCTGTGGTGTTAAACTTTCTTCCACTAGCTTGGAGGGTCAGATGTAAGCAGAGCCAGTCTTGATAGAGCTTGTGGGCTGATGCTGCTCAGTTTGGATACAGTTACTTGGGCTTGCCAATTCCTTTGATTGGATCTTGGTGCAGATTTTTAAAGAACAGTGTTGTACCTGAAACCCTTGTTGCAGTGGTGACCCTCCAAATGCAGGCGCTTGACATTGCTTCCCTTGAGCATTTCTAAAGGGTCAAATTAAGAAAAATGAAATTCCATTTAAATAACTTTTATATTCTTCAGTCTCTCACGATTTGAGTTAGTAAAATCTTGTGAAGTGCTCTAAGAAATCATTGTCCTTATCTTGTTTTGACCTGAAGTCTTTGAGACAGTTTACAGTGCCATTCCTGGTACAGAGTGTTTAGCAGATGTAGTGGTGAAATATAATGGTTTTTTTTTCATTACTATTTTGTGCTACAGTAGCACTTCAAAGCAGTGGGACTGTATTGTTAGATGACATAGAGATAGGCTGCTGCTCTTTTGAAGAAATACTGAAGGTAATACAAAATAATAGAAATGGACTTTCAAGACTTGGAGCACAAGAGGTATTAAGAAATCTTAACAGAGATAGTCTCTTTACACATTAAGTTTTCTAGGATTTCCTCACTCTCTGCATGACTTCAGTCCATTGTGTTCTACTTAGCAGTAGAAATACAAGTAGGTTAAAGTGAGAAAATATCTTTTGGCTGAGGTAAGAAAAACCTTAGGATACATCCAAGTCCTTTGTGCTGAACAGTAATTGGGAGCTGATGAATTCTTCTTTTGCCAAATCCAGGAATGAAGCAGTCAATTGGAGTTTTGCCATTGTCATCAGTGGGAGCAGGATCATGCCTATTCCACCTTAATCAGTTACGATATGAGAGATTTATAGGTAGGAAGTATATACACAACAGTTTCCAGTTCAATGAGTTTACACGAACAGCTATAAGATTTTTGGCTAATTCCCTGGAGTCCTCCCATCACATTTCTTCTCTAGGGTCAGCTTCATTAGATTCTGTGGGATTTTAAGTAGGAAGACTAAATACCCCCCTATGGTGGCTTTATTGTTCTTAACACAAGATGGATTTGATTTATCAGCATGAGTTTTTGAAAGGAACCATGGAACTGTTAGTATTGGTATTGGAGTCTACTATATACTAAGGACCAGGTTTTTGAGACACACTGTTAGACCTCTCCCATTCCATGCAATTAGAATCTACTTGCTGCTCTTACTTGGTCTCCTGTCTCTACACGTCAAGTAGCTGAGATTTGGTGTTAGCAGTTAGCAGGTTGTGTCTTAGAATGAATATATACAGTAAGTTCTCTTCTAACTACTTAATTTAGTGAGAAATAGTACAAAATATTTTTTCTTCCTTGAAGTAGAAGAAAATCCAGATAAAGAAATGTAACCATGTTGATGTGCATGTATCATGTCCACGAATACTTATATACGTTAAGGTTTACCTTTAGGAAGAGGCTTTTCAGCAAAAATTATTGTAACTTCTGGACCAACACCCAGAATGTTGTTTCCATATGTAATAGGTGAAAGCATTTGCTTTACCCTAAAGAAGAATATAGAAGTAGGGCTGTAGGCTACTAATGAGTGCCCTAATTCCTAATTATTTGTGATCATAAAATGTTAAATAATTTTGTGTGATGGGCAGCTCAGTTTATCTGTAATATTGATTCTGTAATATTCTGTAATAATAATAATAATAATCTGTAATATTATCTGTAATATTGATCAGCTGGCCAGTTGTCTGATCTGTGTTCCTGAGAGGTGAGTTCACATGGGTTTGAACTTTCTCATGTGAAGAACCTCAACCTTTGCATCTCATTGTCTAGCCAAATTCCCAGATCTCTGAAACTTTCCACAAAAGGTGACGTTGTGGGGTAGAAAATAAAAATAAAAAGCCAATCATGGTGACTCTTGCAGGGAATTTAAGCCTTTTAGTGTGTGCTAGGTGCTTTCCTAGCATGCAAGTTTGGTTGAGTTCATTAGACACCGAGATGCTCATTTTATGATCCCAGCTGACTTTATAACTGGAATGACTTTAACATATGTGTATCCCAGAAACAGGGAAGAGTAAAATAATAAAGCATAGGGACTTACAGGACTAGTTTCTGTTTTAGAGAAATCCTCAGTTTAACAGTTTTTGACTTTAATTGAAATTCCATCTAAAAAGTCTCACAACTTTCAAGTTGAATAAATTGATAGGTTCTTAAATGCATTTCTTTTCAAGATGAATACAGTAGCATTTGTTGGAAGCCTGGTTCTGTTAAAAATATTTCTGATGGAAGAATAGTTTTGGAAGCCTTTTATTTTCTCTTGGTAGTTTTTCTAAACAGGAATGCAAAAGAGGTATTGTCTAAATCAGTTTAGGTGATTAGGAAATTGTAATTAGGGTAACTGTGTCTTCTATGCTGGTATTTTTTTCTTATCCTATTGAAAAAGATTGATTATACTGAATTAAAGTTACTTGATGGCTGCTAGCTGTGTTATTTTTCACGTTTAAAAACAACCTTGAAAGTATTTTTAGTTCCTTTTTTTTTTAAGCGGTGGTATATTGTGTTATTTTCTCTGCCCAAGGATTTTTACATCTTGAAATCAAAGTAGATGTTTCTAGTGTCACTCATTTTAACCAGAAACGTTTGCTTTTATCATGTTGTTGGTCTTGGTCACTTGTACTTAATTAAGATTTCAGACGTAGAGTTGCCAATCAACATACTAAATGTACCTCACTCCTCTGTTTTCACAAGCAGGCACCAGGAGATTCAACACCGTAGCTGATAGCTGGTGTGTGATATCTGTCTCCTGGTTTATAGCCTGGTACAATAATGTCATTGCCCCATGTGGCAAATGGTGTAAGCTATTGTAAAACTGTTTGTCTATGTGATTAAGACATTGCAGCAGTGTGCAGCACCAGCCAATTACTTTTTTTAATTTAATTATAGCAGAAAAAAGAGAATAGCATAATAGAAATTCTTGTCATAGGGAATATGTAAAATGTAAATTGAAGAGCCATGAAAATTTCATGCATTGGCAGGCTGATTTGTTCTTATTTTCAACTTGTTATGAAGACTGAGTTCTTTAAATGCAATAAAACAAGACATAGCAGTGTTTAGTAATTACTTAGTTCTACATCAAAATAATTATATACAGTATGTGTTTGCAATCCACTCTGCTGCGTATGAATGTAAAAATGAACACTTCAGGGCCCATATCAATTTTGTCTTTTAGACAGTGTAAATAAAGCTGAATCTTCAACTTTCAAATTAAAACTGATAACCTTGGGCAATCAGGGCTTTTATAAAGAAGGGGAAAAAAACTTTAGCTTGCCTCAGAACAGGTTGTGTCTCTGGAATGCTTCTGGGACTAAAGAGATCAATTAAGTGTGTATAAACAAACAGTTGGAAAAAAGCTACTAAAACAACAGAGGAGAAAGCTCTCTATTGGGCTCCAGGGGCCTGGGGGAGTGAAGTTTCATTAACTGGATCTGAAGTCCTATGGCCTTCTATAAACAGGCATTAATTAAAGAATGTAAAAAATAAAGTTTCAGACC
Organism: Daphoenositta chrysoptera; assembly: GCA_013397915.1. NCBI lineage: Eukaryota > Metazoa > Chordata > Aves > Passeriformes > Daphoenositta > Daphoenositta chrysoptera. The sequence continues at coordinate 409,821 of VZRO01001165.1, read as the reverse complement.
TTGCAATATGTTAATGATCATATGATTCAGGGCCTGGGAAGGAGAGGAGCAGCAGAGGTCATAAAATAAGCATGAAGCATTTAATATGAGTGCTTGGCAGGGATTTCTGCAAATTAGTTGGTTATTTGCTGGTCCAAAGCAAATTAAGGTGATTTTGCTTCACTTGCTAATTTTTTATGTGCATGCTTGGCAAAATGTTTTTCACAAATGGATGAAGGTTATTGTTAATGGCATAATGAGAAATATTAACATATTTAAATAAAACAGTGTATTCTGACATAGGCCACAAGCGCTCACTTTTACATGTGTATTTAAATAGACCTTCTCCTGTAGCAGAGAAGCAGCATTTTGGATAAAGTTCGTACAAGAGCTTATTTTATTTGTAATATCCTGTTTATTTATTGTATTATTTAAATCCGACTAGCACCTCAAACTTTGTGTGAAAGGACACTATCCTCCTGAAACCCTAAAGGAACACTTTAAGGTTTTCAGTAGAATTTAATACTTGTGTTAAATACAAAATCTTGGTTTTTTCTTTATTTAAAAAAAAAAAATCCTAATTTTTAAAAATTACAATTGATTTACAAACTGTTTTGTTCTTATTGCCTAGGACATTTGTTTTCCATATCACTTTTAGCTCTTAAAATGCCTTAAGTTCTTTATTATTTCTAGGAAAGTTAAAAGTTTTTTTTGAACATGTGGGAGCATACATACATTCAATAAACTTATGTATAACTTAGTGAATTTCAATATAAGTATATAGAAATATTCAATTTCTTCCTTTCCACGCAGTGGTAAAATCAAATCAGGACCAAATGTAATCTGTTTCTTCTTTGCTATTATGAGTAGAGTGAGAGTGATGTTTGCTCCCTTCTCTCAGCACCTACTGTTGAAAAACAAAGTGGCAAAACAAAAAGTCCAAGGAAAAGGACAGGAATGGACTATTCTTAATTTTAGGTAATGGGATTCTTACTCTAACTTGGTCAAGTAGGACATTTCTCTTATCACCTGGTATTCTTTCATCTGTTCAGTCATATGCACTACTAATTCATTACTTTTGGCATCTAATTACTCCCTTTATTTGTGTTTTTTAATTTACTTCCATTATCTAGTAGGTTAAGAAAAGGAAGTGCTTGATAACATCTAGAGGCACAGAGCTCTGTGTCTTTAAATTCTCTTAAGTTAGGAGATGGATGTGGCAAGAGTGTGTAGTAGAGGGAGGTAGTATGAGTAGGAAGCTACTATTGACATTGTTCTGTTGCAGCAATTTTAGATGGACAAATTGCAGTTGAGAAAATTTCATGACTCGGTAAAATGAGCAATGATGACATCTGTGGATGCAGGTCTGTTCATATCTTTGCAGAGCCTTTAGGGAAATAAATATCTCGGAACATTCGGTGAAGTGAAGCTCACTCAATAAATCAACCTGACACAATAACACTTCTGGCACATGAGCTCTACTTCTCCTCAGCACCACCTACCCCTCTGTGTTCCTGTGCTACCAAATGGTGTCTCCCCACAGGCCTCTAAATCAAATCAGAGCACACAAATACAGTGAGAATTTATTGGGAATTGGTTTTGTTCGGCAAAAACATTACTTATTAGATGAACTGAAATGATAAATTTTGACCCTTTAAGTGCTGAGGAAGTTCAGACACCTTTCTTAACTAGAAAAGGTAGGACAAACTTTATGCTAACTTACAGAAGGTGAATAAACAGGAAGATAAGTTTACATTCTGGTTTGTCAGAGGGAATATGCAAGTTCTCTGAATGAGATAAGTTCGCTTTTGAACTTTTTAATTAGTTGGTCTATATGGGAAATACAATTAGAATCTATGAAGTTCTAGCCATAGAAATAACAAACACACCACCCTGTTGCACTGGGGCAGTAGAACAAGGAGTGTCACAACCAGTCCAAGGTAGCTGCTATTCTTATATTAAACCATTTAAACACATTATTTCAATGGTCTGAAACTTGAATATGTACTTTTGTGTATTCTGTGTGTTGATTAGTTACTGAAAGCAGATGGTGAAAAGGAAGGGTTCAATGCTTTTTCTCTTTATACTTTAGAGATTTGCAACAGAAATATTTAGAATAAATGAAAAGGCCCTATGTTCAGTAAAGTAAAATAGGGCTCAGTAAGTAGTTTTGATAAAAGTATATCACTTGGCTGGAAAAAAAAAAGATCTATGATATGTAAAATCTTTGTTTTATCCTGAAAGGAAGGAGTACTTTTAAAAATCACAGACATTTCCTTGAGAAATGACATTTTCATGAACTTAAGCACAGAGATATTCGTGCATGCATAAAATTACCTGTCTATAAGTATTATATACATACTTACAAGTATATAAAACAGTGAGGGAGGACTGCTTTCCCATTGGGAGTAGTTTCAACAGATAACTTTTCTTTTCCAGTATTATTAACTTGTTAAACTCTCAGTGATTTGAGAAGTAAACTGATAGTTGAAAGAGCAGTTACTGAAAATGGCAGGAAAAGATGGGGCTTTACTGCGCTTCTGTTTTGCCCTCCATCTAAAAAATCTAATATCCTTTTAGATGATTATCTAATTAATAAGATTTCTTCCTAATTAGGTTGAAATTGTAACATTTCGTGAATGTCCCCTTCTAAGCAAGTCACTTCTTAGAATACCTGCGCTCTGGGGAACATGAAATATCTTTTCTCGAGGGAATTGTAGCAGCCTTAAGATTGCTAAACTAGAACATCTGATGGATTTCTGATTGAAACGCCAAATGCTACTTTACATAAGTGGATTTAAATCTGAACAGTATTTTACATCCTATCAAGTTAAGAAAATACAGAAATCATGTAGGTCTAATTTTTTTCCCTTTAATATTTCATTTTGAGCTGAGGACAGTAAGCTAATGGACTTAGACTCTGTATTTTGCTGAAGTAGTAAGTTCTAATGTTTCATTTGTTTGTATTGAGCCAGAAGCTGTTTATAGGATTTTTTTTACAAATTATGTTGGCTGCCACTCTCCCCCTTTTTTATAGAAAGGAAGTTTTAAGGAAAAGAAACCCTAAAATAGTAGGTCTTGTATTTCATCACAGTTCTGGCAGAACACCAAACTCTTCTGTACATCAGTCATTGAGTTTGAAGTGTATTAAAGCAAGAAGGTCTGGGCAACACACTGAGTGGAACTCGGTTGTATTGTTTGTGCTGTTGGAGTTCGTTTCTGTTTCTGAAAGAGCAGAAGTATAGTGATAACCAAGGCTTGTCTAGCCCAGACAGTTTTGTTACTTTAGGTTCATTTTCCAAAGTTTCTGTTGTGTAGTGTGGGGTGAACGCAACTGGATTGGTATGAAGGTGACAAAATGATGTGAGTTTTATATTGGGAAGCACTGTTCATTTGTCAGCATGAATTCTTGCATTGCATAAAGATTGGTGTCTAATCTTGTACATGCTCCCATTTTGGTGCAAAGTTGGGGTAAAAATAGTTATGTTATGTTGATATATTCTTGGGAAATGCTAACTCAATCAGTGATAATTTTGTGAACATATGCCAGGTAGAACAGAGTTTTAATAAATCCCTGGTAAGAAGCAGTAAAAGTTGTGACTGTAACCAGTGCAGCTGCACTTGTTTGTGTGATGTAGACTTAAACTTACAAATGGCTAGTTGTCTTGAGATTGGTTTGATCATCAGTTTTTCTCTTTTACCCTGAAAGAGAAAAGAAAGGTTATAGTACTTGAGAAGTAAAGAATTATGTAAACAAAATATACTTATGTTGGATCTGTGAAGTTTTTTTGGAGGGTGAAGGTGTATGTAGCATCACTGAGATGGCAGCTCCCTACAGAGGTATGGACTGTGATTTGTCCATCTTCTTCCTTCAAGCCACACATTCCCTGATGCAGGAGGTGGCTAAGCCAAATACGGTGGAAATTTTTTTTTAAGAGACGAGTAGTTGTGTGACAACAGTAACATTTATATTAATGCCTGTTAAAATACCAACAATCCAGTCCCATGCTTCAAGGTATAAAATTATGATGATCAGGGTTCTGGAAGGAATTTCTCCTCTGCACAGCAGTACACAACTGACTGTGCCCTGAATTACTGATGTTTTTGGAGGCTTTGGGAATTTACGGGGCTCAGTGTGGTTATGTTTCGTAGACAACCTGTATTTCATACAACGATAGCCCAAAAGCACTGGTGAATTTTCCAGTGTTGCCTATCTGCCTATCGGTGTCAGCTACTGTTTGTTCTAAGCTGGCCCAATGAAAGCTAGCACTACTGGAAGTAAGGGTTGGACCAGAAGACTTCTAGAAGTCTTTTCTGATATAAATATTCTACAATTGCATGTTTCTAGGAGGGTTTATTATTGGGGTTTTTGGCAGTATGCAGTATAATGGGTATAACAGTACGATGCCATGAAAAATGGAAATTCTAAATCATCAGATTGCAGCATAATTTCTAAAAGTGTTTTTTCCTTGCTTCCTTCTTATCCATCTTTGAAATAGATGGTCATCTCCATGCTTCATCAGTTGTTTTGCTGTATTGATCATACAACCAAACGTCTGACTGAGACATTTTTGGCTTTTAAAATAAAGTTAAATTTTCAGTGCTTATAAATGTTTACTACATTTTCTGTGTTGAATGTCTTGTACACATAGGGAGCAAGTAATTTTTTTTTCCCTTTGGAAAAAAAACATGTTATAGAATGATAAAGTCCTTCCTGTCCCATCTTCAGGATTCCAGAGAGAATTTCCTGTTGCCATTTTCATATCTAGGACACTAAACTTGGTCAACACCTATCATTCAGCATCTATCGTTCTATGAGAGGTCTTAAGTATGAAATAAAACTACCTTCAGAAATGAGTAAAAGGTATAGACTCAGCTAGGAGCTCCATTTGTTTTTCTTTTACACTGGTTAAAAAAAAAAAAAAAGAAGGTCTGTTTCAAATCCTATTTGTCCCTTATCTCTGTTTGTTCAGTTGTTTTTAATATCACGTACTGAAAGAATTTCAATAGCTGTTTCACCATGAAGTCATTTGTTATCCTCCAGCAGGCCTTTGCCTGCTGAATTGTAAAGCAGCCTCGACTATTTGCATCCTCCAGATGGAGCAGCATATAAACACTCCCAGATATTTCTGGTAAGTATGAAAAAATATCTTATTTGTCCTTTCTGTGAATAAATAAGAGAATGTCAAATTTTATAGACTAATAAATTTGTATGTCGGCACTGACATTGAATCTCTCATGGCCTGCAATGTCACAGACCCTGAGAAACACAATTTTTTTTTTGTTTTGTTTTCAAATATATACTAAGTCAAATAGAAGCTCAATAAAAAGCCAGGGAATTTGATTGCATTGTTTATGTCTGCCCAGTAGTCTAATTCAGTTGCAGTTTACTATGAGGAAATACAATTTACATTTTTCCCAGGCTTATTGCATAAGCAATCACTCACATATACATGCATGAGTGTATGTCAAGCAGAACTCAAATAATGGGTTAAAGTGTCATTTAATAATATATTCTAATGTCTGTTTTTATAACGAACAAAAAACTTTGCTGTATTACAATGCATTACCCTAGCTACCGAAAATTAATTCAAGTCTTATCATTATTAATATTTTTTTATTCCTCTCATTTGCAACGTATCCTAAATCTCAATTGCTTTGTGATACAAATGTATGTATCAAGTATCACCACATGCAGCAGTTCCAGACATCACTGTAAGTCTACATTTTAAATTCTATTTCAGTTCCTGAAATTAATCTCAATGAGAATTTTAATTTATGTATTTCTAATTTTAAACAGAACACACAATAGAATAACTTATAACGCTCATCTAAATAATGAAGCCTGACAGTATCTTCTGTGGTTGAGTAATAGGCTTTTTATATTTGCTAGTTTTCATAGTTTGTTTTTCAGTTTCTTTCTAAATTAGATCCAGACTTCTTGAAACAGAATAAAAATATACAAAGGATATAAAAGTCAATGAATGTATAAAGTGGTAGGAATTGAATTTAATTCGCTGTATTTACACATGATAAAATACTCCTTGATTGAATGCCTACTGATTATTTTCTGAACTGTTTGATTTTCAAAACAAAATTGTAATAAGTTGTATGCAATATTTATCTTGTTTCATTAGTGCCATTAAATGAAAATTAGTGCGATTTACTCGCGTTTTCCAGCACTAGCTAATTCCCTGAAAATTAACTTTACTTAGTAGGCTTTTACCCAACTGAAGTGAAATGTTTAAAATCAATATTTGAGTGTTTTTTGAAATTGTGCTCAGTAGCAGCACCAGCTCATCAGAGGAGATGTTGGGGACACTACTGAATGCTAAGAATAAGCAAATGTTTTCCTTTGTAGTGGCTTCTGGACAATGTCTTCACTCAGGATATGTTGCTGGTGTTTCTCTGGGAGAAGTTGCAGAAGATAGGCAGTCTGTATGTATGGATAGAAGACAGGTTTAATTTGGGTTTTATGTAATTCAGTTTTCTTTCATGATGTTAGCTGATTTGCCATGGTTTAGGTCATAACTGCTTTGTTTCAGTTGAGTGTATGCTCATGTAAATAGAAAGCAGATTAACTATATATTGAAAGGTCAGTTTTGAAGTATTGTCTATTTAAAAGGCTTTCACAGGAAGCCCTAGAGATCTTGCAAGTCTTTCTGCAGATAAGATATCCATTTACTTAAATATTTTTTCCGAAGTAACAACTGCAGTATTTGTTTTATCAGCCTTATAAGATAGCATTATTATTGTTACCTAGATAACAAGAGAGATATGGTATATAGAACACAATATTGTTTGACATTTTTTTCCCTCCTCCTTTGGTTTTACCAGTTGTTTTTTTGACACAATATACTTTTTACTTGATAAAAAGTCAAATTATTACAAATCATAGAAAAGGAGGAGACTGGTAGGAAACAAAAAAGATTGGAATTCAGCATATTTTGCTGTACCAGGACTCTCACTGAAAAAAATGGGGCATTTTGAGGCTGAGACTGGGAAGAGGAAAGAATCATTTGATTTAATGGATTGCTTTTCAGTGATATTGGAAAACATCTAGATGGAACCTGATTTTACTGTCCAAAACAATGTTAACTTTCAGTTTCTGCCGAATAGGCAGATGTGGATAGAGCTCGTAACAGTACAGTTCTTGAGAGAGTTACTCTGCTCGTTATCATCCAGAATGCTCTGAATAGTGGGATTCATCTCACTAACTTTTGTCATCTAAAAATTAGTCAGCTAGTCTGAACTAGTCATGTGGATTCTCTGAGGTCATGGACTTTGTCTCTAATGGAGAGAGATGCTTTCAGACGGTGTTGTAAGACAGTTGTGATGCATTGCTCTCTGGGGGTGCTTGTCTCTGTCTACTCCCTCTCCTCTTCTCTCTTTGTTGACCACAGGGGGAGCTTAGATGACTGACTTGGACCAAATGCTTGGGATTCTCATGGATTCTGCCCTAGGCATTTAGTGGAAGCTTCTTGGATAAAGATAAATCATCATCCGGAGGTGCCAATCCATGGAGTTGAAAGGCAGTGCAGGCAGATAACTTAATGGGGTAAAAAAAGACTTTCTGAAAATAGGTATAATATTACGTTAGCCACACAACTCTCAGTGAGTGGGTTCATCCACAGCTTCAAGTTTCTAATGGAGTCAGAACTAAGCAAAGAATTTCTCTATGTGTCATGGGCAACAGACATCTTCAACATTTCTCACCAGAACAAAACTTTTTCTTTGTCTGAAGTGCTTTTTTTTAACCTTACTTGAAGTGCGTTTGATTCACTTCAGTACTTTAACTAAAGCCTCATCTTCCTTTCTTTTCTCAACATGCAAATTTTCTTTTTCCAGGTCACATTCAGTCATGATTTAATACAACTGTGTCCCAGCAAAGTGAATAAGACGTTGATGACATTTGTCACAAGGAACCTCTTAAAAACCATCAAGCAATGTATTTGTCATTGCTTTCCTGAGTTCAGTGTCAAGACAGATAGGAAAGCCTCAGAGATTTGAGGATAGGCGATACTTGTTCATCTTGAGATACAGAGATTTGTTAACTTTGGTGACTTCATATAAAGAATGGCTTCATACTTTTATGAATGATTAGTGTCCTTAAAGGAAATGGAAGTTGGAATTAATTGAGGACTGTGCTGGCCTGTGCAGGAGGTGGATACACTAAAAAGTGTATGTTTTTTCCATGCACATCTTGAACTAATCCTAATTAGCCATGCCATTAACATTTATTTAAATGAGAACAGGGATGAAGAAAAATTAAAGGTGTGAACTGAAAGTAGGCCAGAATACTTCTTGTTTCTTGAGATCACTAGTTAAACTTTCCCTGACTTCAGCGAGATCAGGAATAGTTGAATTCACATTAAATGTGTGAGATAGCAATTATCATATCTTTTGCATTGTGTTTGTGAACACATAACTTGCTTGCATGTTTCTCCTGCTAGAATGTCAGCGAGTTACTCAGATCGCTGTGCTAGCTGTACTTAAAGATCTTAGTTATATGTTTCTGAAAATGTCATCTATTCCTTCAATCACTTGTAAGCCCCCTGTAATCTCTTTTTAATGTAAGCGCGCTGGAGTTTTCCCTTTTGTTTGCTGCCCTTGCATTATTTACTTTGATCCGCTGTGAGAAAATCTGAAAGTGTGTTGTCCTAAATGCTAGCATCTCACCAACAAGATTTGAGGCCTTGTACTTCACATTGAAGAAAAAGGCTCTTGTGTGAAGACGCAGGTTTTGTTTAGTTCTCTGTCCCTGGTGGGAGCCTTAATTGCATTTTCTCTCTCACACAGTGGCTGGCTAAGGAGTGCCTGCCTTCCCTGCTGATGCTGGAGTTTTCAAGCTCTATTACTCTGTGACGGAGAAAATTCCTTGGTCCTAGAAGAAAAGACTCAGATTAAAAAAAAAGTTTAAAAAAAAAAAAAAAAAAAAGTTTAAGTATTGTCAGTTTACCATGTGTGGTAAACAGAACAAACAATAGACTTGCTTAACCTTCCTCCCCACCCTCTGAGACTCCTCTACAAGTTTTGTATGACCTACTTTATAGAAATCACATCATATTTAGAATGTTAAATATTATGGAAAGTATAATTCCCTAGGGCAAATAAATTAGACTTCTTGGGAAAAGTGGTAAACATAAAATTATAAATGCTTTGTGTTCTCTTAATCTGTGCCAGCCCATTCTAATGCATATTTTATAACCTTTAACTGGAGTTAAAACAAAGCAAAAGTCCTCAATTCGCTTTTAAATTCTATTTCATTTATACTGGGAAAATCTTTAAGATTTCAGATGTTGCAAATAAATATTTAATATCCTTGCATGGTTGTGACAGAACTTTTGATAAAGTAAGGAGAAGCATTGCAAGAGATTTAAAATTGCAGTTAGGGTTGATTTGCACTGAATGTTTCCTCACACAGTATGTGCTGGGCTGCGCTGACCACTGGACAGGGCTCTCTAGAAGAGCTGGAAATAATGTGAAGAATTAAGGGCTGTGTACTTGTGTGAACATGCATGGGTGGAATCATGATAATATTCAAGCAAGCTTGTATATTTTTAGTCTTATGCCTGCATGTGTCTATGACAGCTTGGTGATTTTTGCACTTTGATCTGTGAATTCATGTCCCATTTAAAACCTTCGTATTTTGGAAGGGAAAAGCCTCTTCCTATGCAGAGGGAAAAGCCTTATCTTATTTTTTCCCCTGGAAATTTTGGCATGTTCTTCATTGATCTGTAGTTGCTAATGGTGAAACAACGATGTCATAGCTAGAAGGTTATTTTTTTCCATTAGTGTTTAGCTGTAAAACCATTTTATATGGAAGTAGTTTTTGCCTTGCATGTCCATGTCCTCCTTCCCTTGGGATTAGAGTCTGCAGAACTTAAATTATGGAATGATTAAAATAAGCACTTAGATTTTTAATCCTGGTTATTCTGCACTTAACAACAAATCATCAAGACCTTTGAGCAAAACCTTTTTCAAATTTTACATGGCAAATTTGGATTTTTGGGTAGCCCAAAATATCCCTGCTTGCTAATGACATTTCTGATGTTGTACAGATGACACAATTCATTCTGTACTTTTCTCTGATGGGTTGATGGGTTTGTCTGTTTGTTTTTCTAAGATGTTTTAATTCTTAAACACAACTTATCTTAAAGAATTATCTCACTTATTGTACATCTTGACAGTAGAGATCACCCAGGACGCTTTTGATAAACAGCTCTTGGGTGTGAGCTTGAGGCTTTTGAAAGGATTCTGAGGGATGGATAAAAAGGGTCAAGCAAGCTCTGGAGTTCACTTCTGTGATTAGTCTCAGAGAATTTGTTGGATCTATCTGTTTACTTATTTTTTTTTCTAGGAGAAAGTAAGCTTTTCCTGTGATTTGGCAGAAGTCTGTTGACATGCAGAGGGGCATTTTAAAGGCATCTCATTACAGGAGGCCTAGAAGAATCCCAGAAAAATCCGGTTTCAGAAGTGGTTTGGGAAGGGAGAGAATAATCACACTTCACTATCCCACTTAGTGTGTAGATAAACCTGTTTTTCTTTCAGATACCTGTTGTTAGAAAGGTCTCAGTGCAAATAATAATACACATTGTGATGACTCATGTTTTTTCATGTAGCATTCAGAGAATGTTTAATACAGCTGTCTGGTCCATTTACTAAAAATACATTGGAATAGGTCTGAGATAGTGTATTCTTCATGGTTTGCTGTATGTTTCTAGAATGTACAGAAAGACCAGTTACTTAACTTTCTGTTCCATTAGGGATTTTTTTCCTTTTGATAGTAATTCCAGCTATTACTAAATATACTCATAGTAGAAGAATTTTATATTTAGGTCTTTCTCCTCTCAGTTCTTTGGTCTTATATAGTTCATCTACATCTTCAATAATCTCCTGCCCCCACCACATCACACTTGTATCCATTACCAATATTCCAGGCGTTTATCCCGAACCTCAGTGAATGCATTAGCAAACTGTTAGATTCTGAGAACTGAACATTTTCACTGAGGCTTTAAATCTATTGTAAGCTATTCATACAAATAGTTTATTATGTAGATAATTTTGTCTTTTCAAAGTATTTTTCAAAGTCTTAAGTTCAGTCTGACTGAAAGAAAGTTTCTGTGGTATGAAGTGTTTCTTAATGACATTGAAATTAAAAAGGTTCTTTTACATCTGTTCTTTTGGAAGATGATGATCTTTCTCTTTCCTAGTTAACTCATTTTGAAATAGTAACATAATAAGATCAATTTTTTGTTAGTATCAGTGTCCGTCGTAGGCATTGTTAAGGTTTATAAGGTCCCAGAAATGTACCTTACATTGGCATGAAGAAACATATTACATAAAAGGAATCCTGTTTCTCAGGTGAGCTGTCCATTTGTATAAACTTTTTTATTTTAAGTTTTTTTAAAGAAAATTAAAACAATCTGAATGGTAAAATTTTTCTGTTACATTAACAAATGCTGTAGCTTAGATACTCCTTTACTCATCAGATGGAAATTACACCTGATCAGAGTCTAGAAATGCCTTCCCTTTCTGCTATGCTGGTGAGTTCCACCTTTTTCTTTTTTCAGAGCCCATTCCTTGAACAACACATACAGATATGACCTATACCTGAAATACTTTTTATTTTATTTCCACATGGAAAGGTGTTCTCAGCAAATCTATCCTAGAAGGACATACTAGCTGTGCTTGCATTTGGATTCAGTTGTTTTTCCCCTATTCCATTTAGATGTTCATCAAGTTTTATTTTATTATAGTATTATAGATTAGAAATTATTAGCAATAGCAGTATTAGGATCAAAAGGATGGTCAGCCACAAGTTTGTAATGCTGGCGTGGAGAATGCTGCATGGGAGGCTGCCTGTATACCAATGGGAACTCTCATAACTTGCTGAGACATTTTACAGCTTCTGTGTTTCTTTATTCTTTTGTTAAATGTACATGAATCTTCAGGCTCCTTACTGTGAGCAAAAGCAACTATGCCCCAGATTAACTGAAGCATTCATATAGAAAGAGATAGTATTTTAGGAAGCACCTAAAACTGAAGACAAGGTAGCTTTCATGAGCAGCTCAGCAATTTAATATAGCTTTAAAATTAACGTCTGGTGGAATTAACGTCTGCTGAGCATGTATTTTGAGCACTGTAGATCTGGAAACCTCATCTGTAGCTTTATAAGCTACGCAACACTAAGGAAATAGAAAATTTTCTATTGCAGTTTTACAAGAAAATCCCTAAACCGTTGAGTGACTCAGATATCTGATACAAGTGTGCTTATAATAATAATTAAAATAATAGTAATGTCTTAAGTCAGTAACTATTGCCTGTTTACTCATAAGCAAGTGACTAACCCAATCTCAGTTTCGTTCTCCCTTTACATAATTACTTGTTGGAAGGGCTATAATTTGGTAGGAAGAGAAAAAAGACGTGACTTGACACCACTCCTCATAAAGGTGGGTGGAACTGAGACTGAGGGCAAATGTCTGTTGCTCTTTTTTTTCTTGTGCTACCTTATTTTGAGTCTCGTTTTAAGCATTAACCTTTGAAGACTACCTTTGCTGATATCATCTGTTTGTTTCTGCTGAGTCAGTCTACCCGCTTATAAAATTTATGTATACAGAAACTCTTGTAACCAAAGGCACTGTTCTGTTCTAATTGAATTCAGTGGCAGATCTCTCAACTATTTGATTAGTTGGTTGAACTGTATAAAACAACATCTTCCTCTTTCTGTAAAAGAAATTCTTGCAACCCTTTCCTTTTTCTGCTTCGTTTGCTACCTTGCATCTGTCTAAAGAAAGATGGCACATCCACGTAGCAATATGGAATAGGAGTTGATTGTCTATGTCCAGCAGGATATTTTTTCCCAGGGATTATGAGTGGATATAACATCTAGTCAGCTTTTGTATACATGGATTAAGTATTTGAGGGGAGAACATTTGTCATAGGTATGTGAACAGCCTTTCTAGCTGAATTATCGTATCATATTTTAAACACTGAATCATAAAATTCATAGATAAAAGGACCTAGAGTAATTATTTTAGTCCTTCCTTTGGCCAAATACGTGATTCGCTTTCCAGGCCATTTATGAAATGTTTGTATGACCTGTTTAATATGAACTAATGCAGCAGAACTATTTTTATATCTGTTAGACCTCCTGAAGTTTACAACTGGTCTCCAGAAAATGACCCCCACATATATAAATACATAAAAGAGTACAGAAGTTGACCTACAGTTCAGATTACATGAATGAAAGAAGTATTTTCTCCTTCTGATTTTCTGACCTGTAAGTTGTGCTATAAAAAACATTTCAGAATTAACTTTATTTCATATCTGAAGATGTGGAAACCTGAAAATGTGCATTAAGTGAAATTTTTAGTCTGTAGCTGTAGAACACAAGAAAAATTGATGGGATGTCCACCTTTATTGATTAAGGTCCACCTTACCAGTTACTTTCCAGAGTGGACTGTCAGAAAAACTTATGAAGCTAAAGAAAAATTTGTACTGCAGCTGTTAATTCATTGTAGAGACATCACATTATGTGATTGAGAAAATATTGGCTGTAGGTATTGAAAGATATATTTTTTGCCGTACCATTGCCTTAGATTTAGAGGTACCTCTGATGGTACTGGTTTCAACATGAGAGGAAGTCAGGATCTTGTGAGATACTTACATCGTAATGTACTTGGCTTGGCAGATCAGAACATAGCTTCCACTTTCTTCTCTTTAGTCTTGAAAGTTGAATATAATTTTTCAGGGAAGTGCTTTCAAAAATATTTCATAGTGTGGATCTGCTTAGAGCTAAGCAGCATTTGACGTTTTGTTCCTGGCAACACAGCTAAGCTCTTTGTGGAGAACTCAGTGATGTTTACTGTGCTGATCCTAAGCATAAACTTGTTTGAAAACAAGGTGGTTTAGTTTGCAGTCAGATCATCGTGATTTCTATCACTGCATTTGATGTATAACAGACTGCTTAATTCTCTCTTCTTAAGAAAATCTCGTCTGAAAGAACTTGCTGCATTTTGAGCATTGTGGCAGAACTGAAAGTTTTGTGCAAAGGAAGATGTGAAATCAAAGCAGTGCTTTTTCTTATTGGTGTGGGTTAGCTTAGACAAATGCTTTTGAAACACACTCTTTCTTCTCCTTGTTTGTGTTCCTCTATAAAATTCTGCCAGCCAGACCATATAATTAATTTCACAGGGCTGGTAGACAGTCAAGAAAATGACGAAAAGTATAAAAGTATCCTCACAGCAAATCAAAGTAAGTACCTGGATTCAGAGGTCCAATTCTGCCAGCTTTGAGGGGAATCTCCAGAGGAAGGAAATACAGGAGGACAGGGTGAACAGGACTCTTCATACCCTGGATCAGCTAGAGCCAGTCTTGTGGCCCCAATAACTCATTTCATCTCCTTCAACCTTCTGCTGCTTATTTGAAGATGATGTTCAGTAACTGAGTATTTTATGCAATGATGAAGACTAAATGATCAATTAAATCTGATATACTGTGAGGCAAGATTGGAGTGTGTATATATGTGTGTATATATCTATATCTATATCTATATCTATATATATATTTATTTATTCAAGATTACAAAGCCAAGTCCTGAAAATTCCTGAACACCCAACTTCAATTGCCCATGAAGCATTTGCACTAAGTTGTTATTATTAGACTACAGTTTTTATTTAGTGTATCATATGCTATTTTTTATTTAGCATCCGTGTTTATTTTGGTGCACAGGATGGTTGTTTATAGGAACTTTGGCTCATTTTCTGCAGGAACTGGAACAAATCAGGGGCTGCAAAAAGAGAGAGGATGCTTTTTGTGATTGATTCAAGAGAAAGACACTCTGGCAAACCCAGTTTTGTCCCTGTTTCTGTCACAGGCTGTCTGTGTGATGCCGAGCAACTCAATTAAAGCATTTGGCAGATGGCCACTAACTGCATATAATTCATTTTCAGGGTGCTCAGCTTGAGATATGTGGGCTCTTACTTGCAGCAGTTGTTACTCTCCTTACAGCCACTGAAATCAATGGAAGTAGTGGCTGCTCAGCATGTTTGTTAGCGTAGCAGAGGAATGTGCACGTGGAGAAGGTGAAGGTTCCTGAATCCCAGTGTCATCTTTCTCACTGATTCTCCCTGTGCTGGATTACCAATGATTAATTTATGCTATATGTGAAAAATTATATATAGGTATGTATTAGGAAAAGAATGCTTCAATTGGAATCTGTGAGGCTTTTAATGAATGTCCTAAAAAAAGAGCACAAGAAGCCAATTATTTCTATATATCCAGTCTGCTAAATTGTGAACAATGTATAGTCCAGTAGCTGGATGATACATACAAATTACTGAATACTGCCTATTTCCCTAATACAGCCTATCCAAAACATGGGCTGAAACATAAAAACTTCAGAAAAAATACCATGTCGTTCACATAACTAAATAATTATCACATAATGTAAAAATTAAAGGAGGCAAAATTCAGATTACAACAAAAGCCATCTTCTCAGATTTTTTAGTTTCAAAATGCTTGATTTGACAACCTGAATATTGTTCTGAGTAATGTAATATATGGTATGGGAAATTAAAGTATGGCTGCACAGCTATAAATACAATTCACAGGCTAAAACTACTCCTATTAACATTGCAACTGAAAGATATAAATCAGTTCATAAATATGAAATTGCTTGCATGCTTGGCTTTTTGCAGAATCGAGATCTAATTAGTGAAAGGCATGTTCTTGTGAAATACCAGGGTGGGAGTTGTACTTGCACCTTCTAGGACTGGGCCCTACCTTGAAATGATTATAACTATATGTCTATTTATAGCTAAGGAGACATTTGAAAGAAATATTTGTTTTATTTGTATAGCATTTTCATTGGTTTACCCTAAAGATATATGCTAGATGATAATAAAGTAATAAAAGATTGTTTTCACAGCTGTTTGTCTTTGATTACATATTTCTTTGAAGTATTGCAATAAGACAGACTTTGAACCTGGAAAGAGATCAAATAATGAATTGTTCTGCTTTGTGAAGCTTAAGAAGGGATTTTATTGTTGAAACATATAGTGCAACATAGTTTTTTTTCTTCTAACAGTTAAATAATGGTTGAAAGTACTATGAGATCATTACAGATGGACTAGATTAAAGACCTTAGGGCCAAACATTAGGAACTGTGTTAGTACTAACTAAAATAATTTCTTAAGTTCTGTCATTACCAATTTATTTTTGTTAGTTTTTCTTTTTGAACCAAAATAGAATTTCAAAGAAAGAGTTTTAAATCTTTTAATTATTCATTTACTTAAAGCTAAGGATGACAGGAAACTTTAATAACTGTATGAATCCTGTGGGATTTTGTTTGTAATATGGATAGTTTGACCACACTTTGTACCCTGGATAATATATTTAGTGTTAAATTTGACTAAAAGTTGTACAGCTGTGAATAAACTTCATAGGATTTTCTCAAACTGAAAGGATTATAGAATTTAAAATGTGTCTGAGGAGGTTCAAGTAAAATATTCAATAAAAAAAAAGAAAGCTTTTTATAATGCTTTTGCTTCAAACAATATTATATATGACACTAGGTTCACCACCTCCCCTCCCTGAAATTCATCTTGAAAGTAAGTAAGTCACAAATACCTAAGTGACAGAGAAAGATACTTGGTTTATTTTTTTCAAGGCTAGTGCACAATAAAATATCAAATAATGCAGGTCAGCATTTCGCATGATGTATTTCAGTTCTGCTGGTGATGTTGGAAGACTATTCCCCCCTACCAGAAATACCTGCAAGTTTATGATCATGTAGCTGGGATATACAAAAGTGTCTATTTTTTAAAACCCTGAAATGTTTGTACTCTCTCTATCCATCGACTGAAATTATTTGTTGTGTTATTTAGAACAAACTTTTGTCTCTGTGGAAGAGAGAAAGCTTTCAAATGATAATTTCAATAGAAACATTAGACAAAGGAATATTGTAACTTTAGAGATTTTTATGATGAAGGTGTGTTTAAGAGATGTCACTTTGATATTTTTACATTATGTCCTACATTTGTCAGCTAAAACCAGGATATTGCCTCAATGAGAAAAAGCATGTTCTGCACTTGTCAAAAGGCAGTAAGTAATGATTAAAATAGCAGTGTGAAACGCTGGGAGATTAAAGTGATGCTAATGATAAGTGAGAGAAGAAAAGGGCAAGCTATATTTTAATCCCTGAGAGAATGGTTAATGACTTCTATTGCCTGAGATTAAACTAAACCTGTCTCATCAGCTTTTTCTGCCTGGTGAAAAAAAGCTCTCTGCACTTTAATTTATTAAAGTCTTTTAAGGAAGCACATTGATCCACAGAGGTTAAACTTTAAAAAATTGTGCAAAATACACACTAAAAATGCTTTAACAAAAGTGTGACTTTGTTGCTTTAGGCAAGCTCACAGTTTTATAAAGAATTCATTGTCTATGCATTGGTGAATTTAATTAAGGAATATTAATTACTTAAACTGAGAGGTTTGTTCCTTTTTAAACCAGAACATTTTTGCAATACTGGGGCAGTAAAAGTAGCAGTAGGTTTTAGAATATAGAGGCAGGAAGGAACAGACTAAGTTAAAATTACTGTATGATCTGTTACGATAGTGATATCAAAAAGCCATTTAAAAAATGCTTTTCAAAATATATGTACTGCTTGATGCAATGTACTGAGTACATTTGTTTATACTGAGTTACTGTTAATCCATTTCATTTAATAATTCTTGTGATTGCAAGACAGTGTTATAAAATCATCCTTATATTGAAAAGCTGCCCAATTCAGACTTGCCTTTTCAAACAGCATGTAAACTCTTTTTTTCACATTGAAGAGGGATGGCAGAAGAATTGTTAATTAGACTATTTTTTAAATACATGTGATAAAATTGTCAAGTCTGAGTTCTTAGGATAAACTGCAATATTGCAGCATGCTTGGGAAAATAAGATTCTCCTCTCAGGCAGCTTTGGAAGCTTTTGTCACTTCTAACCTCCATCCGTTCATTAGATTTATTTCACATAGCATCTGTATTCTCAGCCTACAGGACAGACAATAGGTTTAGAAGCAGAAAACAGATAATATTCAAGCAAATACGCATGGCTTGCCTAAGCCTTATTCAAGTTCCAACTCCATGTTCTTTTTGATTTTTAGTTGTTTTTTCCTCTTTATAGGTAAGCACACTGGAGGTAAACAGTGTGCTTTTGTCCTCTTTTGCAAGTTCAGTACCCACAGTGCCTTTCTGGCTCCATACTAGCAAACTGCAGTGTGCATCCCAGCTCAAGGAATAAATCTGGTGCCTGTGGATACCAACAGTTCTGCTCTATATCCTTTCCCTCCTGCCTCATGGAAAACATTTTCCCTTTTGAAATCTCTGAACCTCTGTAAATAAGGAGCCATTTAGTTACTATCTTATGTGATGGTTGTAATGCAGGTTATTTTTTAAAGCTGTTTTTTAAGTATAACTTGTTTGGTAAGTGCGTTTAAACTTGATTCATGCTTTGATGTTAATGAAACACCAATTTATCGGAAGGCCCTGCAGCCCTAATGAGCAGTTTCTTTAAAAAGAACATTTAATCAAGGTTTATTTTTAACTTGTTTAAACAGATCTAATAGTTTGTGCTGATTTCATTTCAGTATAATAATTGCTAGCAATCCTATTAGTAAGTCGTGGTACATGGAAGTTAACACAAATTCCATTCTAATGAGTGTAGTGTAACAGCAAAACCCTTGTAGTTAAGGAAAGGTTCATGTTTGAGAGGAGTGACAGAGGCACTCGGACATTTTGCTGACAGCAGATTATTTTTGTTTTTATACAAATGTCAGGCATGACTTGCTAGCATTTAAGTGGGTTTTGTTATTTTTGAGAGGTGAAGAATTTTCGTATTAACTTTTTAAGGTGAAAGGAGCCACTTATTTCCTGATGTTAGGAAAAGTACTTGATCTGCTAGCATAACTCATATTTGTCTTTATACTTTACCTATACGTGAGGATTTAGCTGTAATATGCTATTTTATGAGGATAAAGTTCCACAATCCAAAAATACAACTTGTGGCATTTATTTTAATGAATATAAAATCTTGGAGGCAATTTAGTGTGAAAAGCAAATGAAATTCCAGCGCTCAATTTATAGTTAAGAAAAATCTCTAAAAGCAGATGAAGCTGAAAAATGTGTGATCATCTGAAATACTATTTTTTATGATTAGCTTAGAGCTGCATCTCTGTGTACTGGAGATTGCATAGTCACATTTTCATTGTGACTCCAGTCTTAAGTCTAAATTCTGGCTTATTGGCAAAAAAAAAGAAGAAAAATAATTATTCCTCAGTTTGAAAATACAAATATTCCAGCAGTATTTTCAGCCTTAAATACAGGGTTCAGATATTACTGATTGAGTTCAGTTATTGGCTTTTAAACTTTTTATTACTTAGCCTGACACCATGACATTTAAAATATGGGGAAGTTTGGAGATAAATAATACAGAATTATTTAGGATTTTAGAACAGTACTAAAACGTGTTCTGATGCACTGAAGGGCATCTGGAAGTTACACATTGTTTATAGATTTCTGAGTTTCTGATTGGAATCCAGGAGCCATGTGTTTTACAAGCTTTGGAGGTGGGGTGGAACAAAATACCTTCAGAGAGCATTGGTAATTGGATTTCAGTTGTGCAAGAAGGAGTCTTGGAAGCCTTTACAAATTCAGGAGTCCACCCAAACAGGCAGCTTGCAGGGTCAGTGCTTGAGCCTGTCAGTAGGTAGAATAATCCAAGTTATTTGCACCAGCATTTTACTGGGAAATCATTCAGTGTGATGCTTCTGGGGGCTAGGAGGGAGGAATATCTGCATTTGTATTTCAGCTCTAGCTTCCTCTGTGACACTAGTTTTCTCATTTTGAAAGGAGTCGTAATATAATAGTAATGATCCACTCATTGTATACTTCCTTCTTTTTCTCTCTTTGCTTCTTCAGTTATAGAATAAAAAACCTGATTTGGTCATAGTACTTATGTATGTGATTTCAAGGACGTACTACCCATTATTATTTAGAAAATGTTTGTAATGACTGCAACAGAAAATAATACAACTGCTTTGTGATGATAAGGATGATATGGGGCAGATTGTCTGTGAAGCCTTTCTGCTCTTGAATATCTTCAGGATACTATTTCCGTCTGCCCAACAGACTCCACTAACACGACCTGTGTTTGTGCCTGGAAAAGGAAACCTACGGTTTCATTGGGGAAAGAATATCTGTAATACTTAAATCACCTTCCCCATGTTGTCTCATTGCTAGAAGAAAACCTGTGAGAAGTGTTAGTCCTCCTCCCACAGCCTCTCCTTGGCGAGCAGGAGGCCTGGCTACAGTCAGGGGAAGGTTCTGGTGCTCAAGGGTCTCTTGAGAGTTCAGTATGATAAGGAGCAATTCTCTGTTGCAGTGAACGGGTGAGTAAAAGCACGACACCTCTACAGTTACATTTCATTATGGCATTTTTAAAAAGGAAGGAAGGTTTTGAAACATATTCTTTTGGGGTTTTATTTTGGGGAGATGTTATGAAAAAAAGTAGCATAGATGATTGTGGGAGTCAAAGCACAGCATTAGCTCAAAGACTTGTGTTAAGCTCATTTTTCACATTGATTTTTGAATGTGAATAATACGGCATACCTTGAAATACTTTCAGAGGTATATATTTTTACAATAAAAATGCTTAATGCTGTCCTGCAAAACAAAAACAACTGCATCTGGTTTACACTTAGTTTCTGTCAAACCTTTGAGGGAATGCCAGTTCACATCTAAATACTCTTTTCTAATGGAAGTTTGGAGACTTCTTTAAAGACGAGGGAAATAAATTGGGACTCATCTGTTCATTGACAAATGTATGCTACAGTGAATCACGTTATCTGACTTAAGTCCTTTTTTCTGCCTTACTAAAAACAAACTCATGCTATTTGTACTTAAGGCTCATACACACTGCACCCTGAATACTAAGTTGGAATGTATTTACAAATGTGAAAGAACCTGTGGTCCTTTCATGCATCAGGTTGTCATAGAAACTAATTAACTTTCATTTCTGTGTCAGGGCAAAGTAGTGTGATGCAGATGTAAATTGTAGTTCAGAAATCACCAGGATGAAACTAGAGAAAAAGAAAACATCAAAACCTTCAGAATTCCTGCAGGACATCGGGAATGCAAAACATGTGATGGGAAGTTACAGTGTTAAATGCCTCATTTCACCAGGTCTTTTTGCATAATCTGCTTCTTCAGAAGTGCTTGGAATGTTACTAAACTGACAAAACAGTATGGTTTATGTATATTGCGTTTACGTATGTATGTTAAAATGGATGTGTCCAGGGAGCATGTGTATAACACATGGAATAGTGAAAGTCTGATCAGAAATGGTGTCTGAAATATAAATGGCACTTACAGAGTACTAACTGCTAGAAAAACTTTAAAAAACTTATTGTGTAATCTTTGCTTTCTCAAATGAATTAAGCTGATTTCTCTCCAGTTAGTTTCTTTCTTTATGAGCTTTTACAATTTTACATGAAATGTGAATATATTAATATTTTAACTGTAAGAGGTATACTTTGACTGGCTTAAGTGGTAAAGGAATGTGATTACCAGATGATTTATTTGAAGTCATTAAAAATGATTTATTAAGAGAAAAATGTTGTGTTACTATAGCCTTTTTTCCCTCTGCTGAAGATGGGGTTATGCTGTCATTTTGTCTTCTTCAGAAGAGGAAAGCAGCCTGCAACAATTCAGGCAAGCATTTTGCTTTGTGGATTACTGGCATGAATAGATGTGAAAAGAGAGTCCAGCTTGCTCTTACAAGAGAGATGTAGCAAGTCTTGTGCTCCATCACAGTTTCATGCTTAATGGGTCCCAGTCTCATGGGCAGACTCTGTGCATCCATTTGGGCCAGCGGGGCTGGGCAGCAATTCCATGCAGACTTCCCAGAGCGGTGGCCAGCCCTGCCAGTCTCGTTCCTTTGCTGTTTGCTCCATTTTATGTGCTACCATTCTTTGTGGGGCTGTGCTGTGAATCAGATTAGTAATTGACCCAGATTAAAATATCTTTCTTCCCTCTCTCTCCTTCCCCGTTTTTTCCCCCTTCAGCCCCTTGCCCAGTTCTGAGAAGGGCCATAGAAAGAGTAAGTTGGAGGGAAAGGATGGGCCTTTGATAACTGTAAAAGTGATGGCTTTCTTTAGATTACATTTCTTAGATGAGAAGTGGAAAGAAAGAAATCTGTGGAAAAAAAGAAATCTGCAGTGGAGTGGGTGCTCAATTTATGCTTTAATGAATACAAGGCTTCTTGCTCTTGCGTGTTCTCCCAGCTTGGAGTGTGAACTTAAAACAGAATGGATAATATTGCACTTAGGAAAAAAAAAAGATAAGGGGGGATGTGCAATTATGCAATTTTCCTATAGTCTATTCCTTCACACAGAAAGAAAGGGGGAAATATTTTTATAAACGGGAGTCATGGCAAATCTAAAGACAGTCACAGAACTTGATTACCTTTTGGCTAAGACAAAAAATACGTGTAAATGGAAGGTTCATGAAAACTTCACCACAAAAAAGAAAGAAAGAAGTTTGAGGATTGATTATGTATTATCTCTTTCCTGTTCACTTTATTTGTTAAATAGGATTTTTTTTCCTTTCTGGCTACTCTGCAGTTTCTTGTTCTTATGAATAGCTTCATTTCATTGTTTTGAAGTCAATGTACATTTCTTTTGAAACGTGATGTAAAGTGAGCTAGAGGAGAAAGAATTTATCTGTAAAGTATGTATTTCCCTTATCTTCTTTCATTGTGTGTATATATATGTTTCTATATTCAGGAAAGTCACTGGCAACTCTCCAGTTGACTACAACAGGATAAGACCTGGCAATATAATTAGGCATATATTATTAAATGGAGGAGTCGATATGTCACAGAAGAGTAATATGTCGTTTGCTGTAGATGTTGTAGAAGGGCAATATGGGAAGAGATTTAAAGCCACAGCAGGCTAGATCTTTTGAAATTTTACCAGCATGACAATCAAGTTATGGCTAATGGCAGACATTGCTTCCAATCAAAGTCTTGTTGAACTTGGTCTATTCCTGTCTTGTTCCATAAATGAAATGACACATACCCTTGTACTCTGGCCCCTAACTTCTATGTCTATGTAAATGGTTTAAAAAAAATGCTTAACTCTTGAGCCAAATACTACGGGAATCCTAAAGCCAAGCTGCTATTTACACCTCATGTAGGAAAATTTAACCTTCAAGTCTTTTTTGGGATCTTAGGTTCAAGGTCTGCAGCTGAAACATCTGAACCATCTGAGACTACAACTTCAAAATTTAGACTTAAATACCGATACTTTCAATAGGAGAAAACCAAAATGAATTTATTACAATAGTGAAGCTTTAGGGCTGTCCAGTAAAGAAGCATCAGAGCTTTGGACAAACATATACTCTTCCCTCGATTTGTCCTTTGAGGGAGGAGCATCCAGGATGGCACTGGTGGTGATCAGGGGCTTTCAAAGTCAGACTCAGTGGAAACTAAGAGGGAGGAACAAGTTTTATCTGTAAAAAAATCTTCATAACAAGGTAGCATGGCAATTGGGAGGTGAGGGCAGCAATCTTCAACATCTCTGTCACAGCAGTACTGCTTGCCATAAAATCTAACCAGACAAGGCATTGCTTACATCTCAGAGAGTATAAAAGGCACATGGCCTCATGCTGCATCTTCTGTTTTTTTCAATTTCTTTTCAGCAAACTAAGGGACTCATCAGTAACCTTTGTTCTCCTTCCTGCTACCCAGAGCACATTAGATAGTGATGGGCTGACTGGATAACTCCGAGGCATCCACAGGAAATTCACATTACTATCAAATGAAAGATTAATAAAAAAAAGTCCTTTGTAAGAACGGCTGCAAGTGAATATGGTTTGATAGTGGGCACAAGCACTTGGTGGTATGTTGAATCTTCCCACAAGGCCATTTTACATAATTTATTAACAAGATCATTTTACTTTCTGATTTAAAAGATTTGTAACTATAAGCTCCTGTGTTTTCCCTGAACAAGTCACAATGCACACAGTAGGCAAAGTGTTAAAGGGCTAGGAAAATATTATTTCATCACTCCTGTTCCATTAGAATTCACTTGGGTGGCTGAGAAAATGGTTTATGGATTAGAGAGAGAAGAACAAGCTAAAACATTTCATACCTTCATCTCTGATAAATTCCCCAAACTCATTCTTTGCATCTGAGCCATAAATAACAACCATGCTTTTTGCTAAAAAGAGCTTTTTTCCTGTACCAGGTCTTTTGTCTTGGAGATGAATGCTATAATAAATTTGAAGTCTTAGGGGGGGCATTGTTTGAACTATAACATTATGGTTTACAACTGTTGCTTCTATTATGAGGAGGATAAAAAGCGACTATGAAGCTTGATCTCTGTCACAGAAACAGATTAATATTTCAGCCTTCAGCTTGGGTCAAGTGTATGATTTTTCCCAAAAGCACCTTAGCAATTAATTATTATTCTGTTTGCATTTAAAAATCTTACCCCTTTAACAATCTTTCAACCTTATCCAAATGTTATTCTTACTCTAATTCTATATTGAATTATTTTTTTAAGCTTAAAAATTATGCTATAGGTCAACACAGGTAGGAACCTTCTAGAGGAAAACATTTTTAGAAAACAAATTCATCAAAAGGCATTTTGAGGTATTTCTTCCTTATAATTGGACAAAACTTGTTTAAAAATTAAGATTACCCTTAATAATTTCAGATGTGTTTCTCAGAAGATAAATGCAAACAGCTCAAATGTTTGCATTAATATGCAAATGAAGCATGCATGTAATTATGACTCAGAATCAAGAAAATTGTTGTACCCATGAGCTCTAGCTTTCAGAGATTTTGGTCAAAATAAAGATCCTTAAGAAAAAGGTAACTTTAACAAGATAGCCTTATCTTTTAGTTTCTACTGCGCTTCCCCTGCATAAGCTGAACTGCTTGAATTTTTAGCTTTCAATAACCTGGGTTTAGCACACCTAAGAAAATTAAGATAGGGGTGAAGGCCCTTCTTGACTACCTTGCTCATCTACTGGCATGAAGTCAGCTCTGTTGCACTAACACAAGTCTTCTGTTAAATATACCAAGAAATGGCACAGAAGTGGTTCATCACAGTACCAGCAGGCCTTCTGTGCCTCTTTGGTTTTGGTTATTCCTAACGACTACAGGTTTCTTTTTTTTTTGCCTATCAAGTCCACATTCTCTAATCACCTTGTGTGGATCTAGTTCTAAGAGTGTGAGCTTGCGATGTACTAGTAACTTCTTGTGGGAAAAGGGGCTCAGTTTTGATGGAACTGGGGACGTTGGGCTGTCTGGAGAAGCTCCACTCAGAACTTCTCAGGTCAGCGCTGAGTCTTGTTTGGGTTTTAACAAGACGCTGAAGACAGCGTGGATGGGTGCGTGCAGAGATGAAAAATGCTGCTTAGATACTGCAATATTTTATGCCAAATATTTTTCAAAAGTGTAATCAATTTGAACTTCAGCTTCTAAGACATCAAGTGTCATCTCTTTTTCTCCTACTTGATCGTATCGGTTGGTTATGTTCAGCTCCAGGACCACTTGTCCAAACGTGAACACCCTTATTCAAGCACCCTTCCTTCAAATAACTGGTAGTAGATCTAAGGACTTTCTTGCCATTTGACTTCACAGAGGCCCGTCTTCAAGTCACTTCTTCTGCGTATCAGAATGGTTTATTTCAAAATTTGTTTGTCTGCAAGCACAAAACTAAGTTATCAACAACAATATCTTTGATATAACCAAACTTAGTATTATCTAAAGACACGTAATTACAACTAAGACCAGAATAAAGGGAATATGTAAAAAACAAAATATGAAAAGTTGTATTGATTACATATTTTCAGAGATAATCCTTAGCTATAGAATGCAACATTTTGCATTCCTTGCTGAGATATTGACACTCATGTATGGTTTCACATATCAAAGTTTCAAAAGAAGTGCAATAACCAGTTAAATCTGTGTTTAAGAAAAGACATTAAGAGAAAATGAAACAAAACTGGATTTTCCCCAACATTTTGAAAGGAATTTAAAAATTGGTGAAATTTTTAAAAAAAGTATGGTTATTTTTCATTCGTTTTTTACTTAATACTCTAAATTCCGTTTTGTTTCTTTGTATGTGTGTTTATTGGTAGACATGTTAAATGTCCATGTATGTTAAATCTGTCAAAATATGTGCATCTATTAGGGCTATAAATACATGGACTATGGAAATAGAAACTATTGTAGTGGAAAATGCAATTGATGTTGTTTTTTCTGTGTAAGTTTTAAAATTTATTAATTTTTTTTAAAAGTTGCAATCATTTGGAGCAGAGTAGCCAGATTTAAAATAAGGGGCTAGGCTAAAGTTGATATGCTGTACAACTACATGGACTTTGTGGTTACAGTTGGAGTTTTACCCCTCACCCCACAATCCAAGCTGGAACAGGGTGCATCCATCTCTCTTGCAGCTACTTTTCTGAATGGCTTTCTTTTCTACATAGGGAGACACTTCCATCCATCCATTTATTGCTCTGTGAAACTAAAATAGATGTAAAATGAAATCTGATTTGTTTTGTAGTCATGCTTACAAAATCTTTTCTCCTTTTTAGATTCTCAGTATACCCTTTAAGATAATTTATTTATTCTTTTTCAAACAAAAAAAACATTTTATATTTACAAAGGAAGAATGCTTGAAGATTTAAGGAATATGCTTTCTGTACTCAAGAAGTTTAAATCTGTGTAGGCAGTCCTAAAGTTTATCTAATGCATTTCATGACAAAATGAATAGCTCTGTAAATATATTCCTGTTTAATTTTAAGTCAAACTTAGTTTTGTTAATTTGAACAGATTTTAAAAGTCTTTTATGCATATCCAAGCACATAATATAAAGAGAAATTTTGAATCATACCATAACCTGAAGTTCATTAAAGGAGTTACCTGGAAATGAAGGAGCTATATTCCAGCTTTTAGTCTTGTTTTAAGTCATGAATTTTTTTTTCCCTAGCATAGCCTTTTCATTCAGCAGTAGAAAAAAGGCAGCTCAGAACTCCTGTCTTTCTCATTATCACATATTTTTGGAGCAAATATTGCTTTCAATTGATAAACTGTAATGCTTTTCTCCAGTGAAAATTCTGCTTTTATCAGAAAGATCAGCATCTGTTTGAAACAATGTGTCAGGAGTCAAAAACCAAAGAAACCATTAAAAATGCCCTTTCGCCTAGCCTTGACCTAATAGATACTATTATGTTTGAATATTCATACTTAAGATAAGGAAATTATGTTTAGCACTTTAAAGCATTCAAGATTTATTTCACCATTGAATAGCAAGAGTTGAGGGAACTGTGCCTGGTCTAAAATCAGGCTCCTCTTGTAAATCTTGTGATTTATAGATGTGAAATAGTAAGTTTACTGTTTGATTTGGCTTTGATTATTTTTTCTTTTCCATTTGAAATGCCATATATTTCTGAATCATACTTAGGTATTGAAGTGGAAATCAAAAACTGAGAAATAATTTTGAAGGAATAAAAATGTATACAGAATAGCTGAAGAAATAAAGACAATGACAATCTTTGGGGGAATACTTGTGGTAAATGACTTCTTTCCTTTAATTCCTGTAGTGCATCTTTACTGATTGACATCTGAATGGCAGTAATTTGGGGTAATGGGTAGCTACTAATTGAGGGTGAGCTTCACTACTTTGCAGAAGAACATTCTCAAGACCTTCCAGTGTAACACTCAAATTCTGTATTAAGTGCATAAATTGGTATAGGATTTTATGTTAGCCTTCTCTGTACGGGTTAATTTTATCAGGTCCCCCTTATGACAGGCGCTAAAGTGTGCTTGAAAGATGTCTGTATACATATGGTAATTTCTTACTTGTGGCTCTCTTTTCTGTATTTATGCAGCATGGTGTCTACCGGCATTATGGCCAAAGATACGTTTTCATTGTGCTGTTCTGTCAGTGTTTCTGTGACTATTTAGTTCTAAGAGTTTTAGATGGATATGCTGTTTCATTATCCTAAGAATTGCAGAATTGCAACCAGTTATGTGTATAGATATACATATGCATATACATATATATGCATAGATAACTAGGTTACACAGATGTCCTAGAACATTATTGGGAGATAATACTGCTTTTTTGTCACTATAGTTCTCAACCAGTTGATTTACTAAAATTACATATTTAAAATTTGCCTCCTTAAAACATAGTCTCTGAAATACTGTAACTGTAGTTTTGGTGGGGTTTTGATGGGGTTTTGGCACTATTTTTGTATCAGTTGATTGTAGTTGATGATATATGAGGAAAAATATGCTTGTTTGATTCCTAATTCCTAATGTTTTGCTGAGTTTGTAGGATGACTGCACAGAGCCTACCCTAGTTCCTCGTAAGGGTATTTTTAGCATTAAATCCTGGGCTAGTGTTGGGACATGTGGATGACATGAGAATGTGAGCAGGACCTAAGGAGACTGCTCAGTGAATGTTTACTCTAGGGGGTTTAAATTTTATGTGCTGACCTACTGCGCCCTGCTCTGAGATCTCAGTATTTCTAGTGTTTCTCAAAGAGGCACTGGATATCTCCTCTGTGAACAGCTGATAGAAGAAAAGCCCATTTAATTTGTGTCAGAAAGAGAAAGAATGACAAAGACTATCCCCCTCCTCAGCTGAATGGTAGGGGGGAAGGAAAGGAGGAGGGGAGTGGGAAAGTCCTCCAGGAGATTGAGGGCAGAGGAGAAAGAAGACATCTTTGAAAATTTCCTGAAAAGAGACACAAGACATAAACTTAGTGTTCTTCCTGTTGTAAAAATTGTGGATAAAAAAGCCTGTCTACTTTAAAGATAACCCAAGTTAATAAAAATTTATAGAAGGGCTTTTATGACAAGCTTGCCTAAAATAGCAGGGAATAGCAATGCTGCTATGTACCTGCAAAGTGTGTTGTTACCTTTGCCTTGTCTGAACTGGAAGATGTTTGGGGTCCTGAAAGAACTGCCGCACAACTGGGGCCCTGTTACATTTCACTGCCTGTCTTGGGATATAATAAAGGTGCTGGCATCTTCCCATATAAATATCCAGTACAAATACTGAGTTTGAGATTAGGAAAAAAAAAAAAAGTACAACAAAGGGGGGGTATGTTTTAAGACTTCATGAGTTTCCTTTTTTTAAAGAGTAACAGTTGTATTAAAAGAGCGTTAAGTCAATCAAAGTACAAAGCTGGTCTTGAAAGATGTCAGGGATGCTAAATTTTAATGTGGCTTGTGGACAGTTACTGTCCCTCATCTTGATCCAGTGAGTACCTGAACCAAGCCCAGCAACTGGTAAGAAAACAAAGGTATTTTTGACGATTGAAGAATACTTGGGAAGAGGAAAAGGTTCAAGTGAGAAATAATAAAAAAGCCCCTTGTGAATCTTCCCGGGAACCCTTTTTTTAGCGTTATTAGCAGACAGGCCTGTGTCCTTTCCTTTGATGACGGTAACAAGTTCTATGACATTGCCACTTTGAGTTCTTGCTTCATTAGATTGGGTGACTGTTTATTTGAAATTGTAATGAAATATTTACTTTATAGAGCTATAAGGATTAGCGGCGATAATTGAGTGAGGCTGATCCGGAGCTTTCAGTGTAATAGGGCCCCCTTGTTTGAATACAGAGCGCGGGGAGAATGGAGGGGCGAGGGAGCGCGTTTCTGCCTGTCACTTTCCCTCTACATGTTGCTTTTTCTCCCGGAGATAAGTGGGCCTAATGCTGAACAAATACGGGAAATCGGGAGCCACTGAGAATCATTCGCCTCTCGCTTTCCCATGGCAGCGTGATAGACGCCCGCTCAAAAGAGCCCCCCTCCCCTCGGGCCGGCGACGNGCCGGGCCGGGCCGGCCGGGGGGGCGGCGGGCACCTGGAGCCGGGATAGGCCGCGCGGTGCCGCCGCATTGTGCCGGGGAGACGCGCCGCCATTTGCAGAGATAATGGCAGAAATTAATGCAAATGAGTGAATGGAACGAACCGCATTTTCATGCAGATCGGAGGGGCTCGCGCGGGCTGCTTGATAACAAGTCGCGGGGAGAAAAGGCCGACATTGTGAGGACTCATTTTTTCCCCATTTCTTCTCACTAGTGCCTCATAAGGGCCCTTTGTTCTCTAAGTAACTCTTTCTAAACTATTGACATTGCTCATTTATGTGAATTTCAGATTTTTTCCCCCCTTTCTTCGCCCCCCTGCCACCCCCCCAAGTAGCCTTGGGTGATCTGGGAAAGCGTTAATTGCGGGAGGACAATGACCGGGCTGGAACGGGAACTGCGATCATTAAGTGCAATGTTGCAGTTGTCCGTGCCTCATTATAACGTGCAGACAAGGCAATAAAATGCGTGTTTCACAAACAAATCTTTTAACGAGTGGAGTTCAAGAGCCTCCAGCTGTCCAGATTTACACCTTTTTTTCCTCTTTTTTCCATACTTCCCCCCTCAATCGTTACTGCAAATAAACTTTATGCCATTTTAGAAGAGGCATTTCTACAGCAACAAACTTCCTGCGTTCAGAAATAACTTTTTGCTGCTTCTTTCATTAACAATTAAAAAAAAAAAAAAAAAGTGTGTGCTCTTTCAAGTTTCATACAGAAATCTAAGTTACTCCAAAGAAAAATAAACTCTCCAGTCTTTCCACAGACACATCCCATCGCTTTGCGCTTCGTTTGTGGAATTTTGGAGTAGGTTAGATTTTAAGATTTGGAGCAGTCGACTTAGTATTTTCCTCAAGCAAGTGCAACTTGAAAGATGGAAAACACTGTTGCCGACTCCATGCGCTTGTTTGTTTTTGAAGTCTTAAAAAAAAAAAAAAATCAGAAGGAAGAGTAGCTAAATAATCAGATGTAAAGGTCATCCAGTATAAGTACAGCTGGGAACCGGTGAACTATCGGACCCAAGAGTAAAGCAGCCAG
>VZRO01001165.1:280466-378859 GCA_013397915.1 Daphoenositta chrysoptera | reverse complement strand
AAAAAAAAAAAAAAAAAAAAAAGGTAACAGATTCAGCATTGTCCAAAAGTTCCAGACCAGTGATTAATGTGTGAGATAATGGACTTGGGAAATGAGTAAACACTCCCGTGCTCCCTGCTTTGTGCTTGAATGACTTGATGACAAGGGCAGAGCAAGGTGAGAATTTAAACAGGACTACAGGAAAAGAGACAAAGCCCTGCGACAGCAGCCCGGGCAGGAGCGGGGGGGTCACTGGGTGCCTCGTCCCCGCAAGGAGCGCACGGAGCCCCGGGACAATCCCCAAAACGGATGCGGTCATTTTAACTTCACGGGGTTTTAAAAGGCGCAATAATGAGACAGTCTTTTTTTAAAAGAACTTACATTTGGGCTAAACCCAATCTCGCAATCATCAGAAGTAATACTTGTTTTAAAACTTAAGCTAGAACTAGGCATGATTTCTCTGAATCACACCCTTTGATAGGTTTCACTTTCCCTAGATTTATGTTTTACTAAAGAACTCCTAAATGATGCTTTAACTTGAGATGTATGGGGATGCATTATGAGATATTTTGATGAAAAATATACTTTATGTGCAGTTATGTGATGTTGCATTTGATGAACTTCCCTGAACATTTTCTGTACTCCTTTGCAGAGATGATGTTTTACTAGTCCATGGCATACAGATAATGTGCCTCTGTCTATTTAGGAATCACTAAAGGCATAAAGATGATTTCTGACAAAGCAATACTTTGTACCAATTATAATAGTTAACAGATCTTGGACTTTTGTCTAGAATTGGGTTTACTACTACTAATGAAGGTGGAGTCTTCTGTTTTTCTCATTTTTCTATGTTCTGATACATCTTAGGTCTTTTTGCTCCTTTAGGATATAGATCTCATAATACTTATAATTCAATGTTCATGTTGCTGATAACCTGTTGATTTTTTTAAGCTAGAGCTACTTGAGGAAAAAAAGTGAGATTTAAGAAACATTTTTCCTTCATGTTGCTCTGTGATTATATTGTGTTTCAGAGATGTCGGTTAATTTTAGGAAAAAATTTTTTTGAACATTTGTGTAAGACTTTTGACAGTTTAGGCTTCACAGAGGTGTCATTTATATTGACCCAGATTTATTACATTACTGACTTGCCATCAGAGTGCCCCAAAGCCATAGTCATAGGTCTCATTGTTCTAAGGGCTATACAAAACCTAAATAGCTTATAATGTAAGGGAAGAACCCTGATGGATCAAAGATTTTTTGCCTTTTTAATAATTGACACTCTGTTCTAATTGGTCTTTTAGAGGATTTGCAAGTCTTTCATGGAGTATTTCTTGTTTAAAAATATCCATGTTAACTTAGCACACATGCTGCACTTAATCAATCTATACAGATTGTGGGAAAGTTCCTATAATTTCTTGTAAAATGGGTTTTATGGTATTTTGAAGAGTATAGAACAAAGGAAATGGGACCAGAAAGCTTACAGTAGCTCAGGGTCCATAAAGCTATAAACCTAATGCAATCCACATTTAAGCAGTTAGGTATTTTCCTAAATGCAGTACAACATTCTCAGCTTATAGTGGGAGACTTTACTACTGTGTAAATAAATAATACTGCTCCAGGTTTTTCTTCCATCTTTGGTTTCTTCAATCCAAGTTTCTTCGCTCTTTGAGCTGAATATGTGTGAATTCACTTTCAGAGTGGTTAAATGGAAAAGGTTTGTTCATCATGAAAAGTTTCTCATTCTTCATGAGATTTTTCCCCTTTCTTTGCATAATTATTCACTCCCAGCTTAGAAGTTGAACAGATAATAAATTTTAATGTAATACTGTGCAATACATAACAGAGTCCCTTCCTCACTGTACAGTATTTTGTGAGTTAGTTTGCAACTCACTAATGCCTGTGTGTGAATGTAACTTTGAGCAGTCTTCCGTGGATGTCGATATCCCTACGTAGATGCATGTGTAATGTACCAGCGTCCTTGATTGTCTTACATCCTCTGTCAGCCCCACCATCTTTCCCCCTTGGGACAGGAAATTTGCTGTTTGAGCAGCACCCAAAACTCAGGCAAGGCTATGCTGCAAAACAGAAGGAGCAAGTGTATAATTAGGACTTCAGTCCTGTTAATGGTGTCACTGGCTTGAAATATGTCTAGATTTTCTGTTGCAAATTAGGAAGATAAAATTTTAAGTAGCCTGATAAATGGACTTGAAGATAACTTTTGCTCTCCTTTATGGACCAGATTTCGTGGATGCTACTGATAAAAGCACGCATGAAAAAAGTCAGTGAGTGACTTGAAACTTGCTAGTCCAGTCAAATGCAGGTTGGTGTGAGATCAGGTGCTTGCTCATATGTCATCAAATAATCAGTCTTTCAATGAGAGTATATTTACTCTTTGATATACTTTCTGATTATATTCATGTGCGGTTTATTTCTTTATGTGAGTTCAGTTACTTATACTGATTATTTCTTTTGTCTTATATTTCATACCTATTTAAGCCTTCTGCTTAGAATGTTAACTTGGTGCTTCTTCCCTCTTTAAGTAATGCATGCACAATGTATAGACAGAATTAGAGAATCTGGTTACTTAATTCATCATCATCCCCTCATTTGTACATCCAGAAAGTTAATGGAAGAGGACCAGCATTGTAAATAGGTCATTGCTTCCATGGCTGCCACTTATTAGATGACTTCTGTGCTTTGAGTCATACCAACTGAGGCCAGAATAAAGCCTGAGAAGTAATTTTCTTCTGGTGGGTTTTTTGCGTATGAATTCTGTAGTGATTTTGTTGTAGTTTGCCTTTCTTAGTTTTCAAATCCTATTCCATGAAACTCACTTGCAGGGACTTCTGTTGTAATCTGTATTGTCCTGTCCTGGAGAGACAGCTGAAAAATGTGAGCTCTAAAACTCAAATTGTTCTTTCAATCTGGAGACTTCTCAGTTCACCTAGATTTGATCCCATATCTTATGAGAAGTTACATTTGTGTTGCCTTCCTGCAGGTTTCTCTGGCAGTTTATACTCTTTGTGACAATTACTGCTCTGGTGATGGTCTGCAGTATGTAGTTATGTATCTATAAGCCAGTTTGGTCCTGTTTTTTCTTGCTGTAATAAAATTTTCTCTTTCAGCTTGTCATACTACAGTTAATTTTCACAAAGTCCTTTTAACTGCACATTAGGAATGATGTGATATTAACTATATACATCATTAATTTTAAAAATGAATTTTACATTACATGGTAATTTCCACACACTGTACCTTTAAGCAGTGTTACCTTTGCAAAAAATAAGCCAAATGGAAGAGAGAGAGAAAAAAAGATGTAAGATGTCACATAATTTGTAGGTACTCTTTAATGTAACAGGAAGTTTAAAGTAGTCTAAAGTTTGACTTCTCTAGTTTATATTTTAAAAGAGAACAATCATCAGGAAATAAAGACAGCTTTAAAAACAACAGAACTGATTCATTTGATCATTTGAGTTATCTTTCACGTTGTCAGAGGTAAAAATAGCTACATTATTTTACCTGTCCAACTGTGCCCATTAGGTTATGTTCAAGACAGGCATTTATGGCATTATCAGAGTAGAATAAAGTCCAATATTATTTTTTAGTTGAGATTTTTTTTTTTAACCCACTAGTTTTCTTCTGAGAATACTGGGGAAGATTCAAAGCAAACACATATCTGATAATGTCTATTTTAGAGTTTCTTTCTGCTAGCCTTAGATATATTATTTTTACCAAGGCATGCTATTTGTTTTCTATTTTGAAAGCTACAGTAGTTGCTATAAAAAGGTTAAATTTGCAAGGACTTATCACACAGCAGTAACTGAGAGCTCCCACTCATTTCCTATTTGAAGTACAGGGGAAAAAAAACCCTGTGTGATTGCTGTTGGCAAATGAAGACTTTTAAAATGGTACCCGCTGTAGCTTCAGTAAGAAATGTTCCTGTGTCTTCATAGAAAAAGGGGAGAGAAGGGGCAAACTGACTTACTAAGAAATGTTTGATTGATATGTAAAGTAATCTGTTCCTGAAGAAAGCTATTCCTGAAGGAATGGCACAGCATACATAAATCCCGTTACTTCTCTGTCCCCAGATATGTTTGTCATTGTGCTTGTGGTACACATAGGTAGATTAATAGATACATACATAGAATCCTACGTACTTACTGCTTTAAGCTATTGCATGTTCAAACAGATGCTGAAGCCAAGATAACCCTTTTTTTTGCATGTGCTAGTAGTGTGCAAACCTTTTAAAGGCATCTATGAATTATTACTTTGGTTCAGCATGAGTGCAGTAAGAAGAAATGTACCTCATCTGTAATACACTGTGTAGACTAATATCAGCTTCTTTTTTTCTTATATTGCAGTGAGATATTGATCTGGTAAAATGGTACCATATTGGAGCTGTCTGTTGTGGTATTCATCATGCTGTCACATCCCTAGTGCCTTGGAGTTATTGAAAAGCGGAATTGAGGGAGTTCTGTCATTGTGTGTTGCAATCCATTCATAAGAAAGTTCACTAAAACATCTGAAGTAGCGTTCTTGCTTATTTATTTATTTACATCTAGTGAGAACCATTTCACTTCTTTGAGGTACAGAACCCTCCTATTTCAGGCGCAGGGACATTGATAGGCTTGGTTACCTCTCCTCAGACGTCTTTCTCTTGTAGAACATTGGTTCTTTAGTCAAAGCTCACACCTGCTGCCTTTACGGATGCTTATGCATTTGGGTTCTGTCCTTTGGGAGTAATATATCTGAGAGCTGTGGCTTCATTGCCCTTATGCTTTTATCTGATAGCTGTGAGAAGGTAAACGATGAACTTTTATATGTAGAAAGCTTTTAGTTTCTTCCCACACTAAAGTATCAGCTAATGTTAAAAGAGCTTTCAAAAATATATAAAGATACTGTCAATCTGCACTGAGTAGATTTAACAGTTTGAATGAATTATTTTTGTTTTGGAGTCTGCCTGGCAACCTGATGATGAATTTAGAAGGATGTCATGTTTTCTGTAGGGCCATGATGAAAAGGGGATTTATCTACACATATAAGAAACAATCTTAACTATTTAACCCAGCCAAACAAAGGGTCTGCTCTGCAGCTACAACTGCCTGACTTCTGTAGTTTATACATACACTGTAAGTAATCACACCCAATTTATATTTAGTATATAAGAGTTTAGCAGAAGAGCAATTAAATTGTCATTTGCTGATTTTAAAAGTTACAAAGAGAATGAAGAAAAAGCATAGAAATTACAGGTTGACTTTATCTTGCAAGGTGCTAAGGATGTCTTGTGACTCTGCGGGCCCATAATTCCAGTTAGCTGCGCTGTGAATTTGAAATGTTTTCTGAATTGGTCACAAAATTCTCGATAACTACATGAAGTGTATTCATTCTTTATATTCAGACATTTTAAGAAAGAAAAATTAGAATACCTTTGTGAATGTTGCACTTCCTACAGCCAAAAAATTATGTTGCTGTTAGTATTACTGGATTTTAAGCAGGTGTTGTTGCTTTCATAGTTTAATAAGAATTTATATTGTGTTTTGATATTGGTGCAAAACTGACTTTATTATGGGTCTATAATTGCCAAATGTGCAGTACTTTTTAATATACAACCACAGCATGCTCTACAGTTGCTCAGAAGGAGCCTTCTGTGCTGTTAGGAAGTATGACATGAATGCATATTAAGATTTATCCATGTTCTGTGTAATATTCCTAAGAAGTCAAATAACTTGACAGAAGTTAACGGAAGGCATAGAATTCAAAGCACATTGCTATTACTTACTAATTTATTTGCTCCTTTTTCCCCCATTAAAAACATGATTGTCTAGGTTTGCACAGCAGAATAAAAACTTACCTTAAATCCCCCAAAGTAAATGAAATTTAGGGCTGAAGGTACACTCTTCAAGCTGGTGGCTGGGCTACACTTCAGATTATGTGACTTTCATATGTGTCTTTGTTGATTAAACAGCTCAGTTGCTTCTATGGTTGAAGAGTTGGATGAATCACCAGTTGAGCTTCTGTGAACTCTACTAATTACCTTCCTGTTGAATGTGTGTAGGACTTTTTTATATTCTCCTGAATTGTTTTCTGTGCAGCTGTTGGGGAAAGAAATATTTTTGTTTTCTGCACTTCTGTATAGTTGAAGGAATTTTTGCTGCAGTGTAGAAAAGTGCCTGCAAGAATTCTGCTCTGTGACGTATTTAAGGCTTTTCAGAAAAAAAAAAAGAACCCTACCTCCTCCAATATATGGAGCCGATGTTTCTTTGAAATTTCCTTCTATTTCCTTTTGAAATTACGTAACTGTCCTTGGCTCCATATTTTCAGATATTGTGGTATCATAGTAGCAAAGAATAGTTTGGATTGGAAGAGACCTTTAGAAATCATCTAGTCCAACCCCCCTGCAATGAACAGGGACGTCTTCAACCAGATCATGTTGCTCAGAGCCCTGCCCAATGTGACCTGGAATGTTTCCAGGAATGGGGCATCAACCGCCTCTGAACGACTACTCTTTTATGACCCTCCTTGAAAAAACTACTTCTTAAAATATCTAATTAAAAATAGACCTTTTAGTTAAAAATCATTACCCATTGTAGGGCCACCACAACAGACCCTGCTGTCAAGTCTGTCCCTGTCTTTCTTAAAGCCCCACTTCAAGTACTGGAAGGCTGCTCTAAAGTCTCTCCAGAGTTTTTTGTTCTCTAGACCGAACATCCCCAACTCTCTCAGGCTTTCTGCATAGGAGAGGCGTTCCATCCATCACTTTGATCCTCTTCACGGGCCTCCTATGGACCCACTGCAAGAGGTTCACGTCTTTCTTACGTTGAGAGCCCCAGATCCGGACACCGGTGGAGTCTGGAGAGTGGAGTAGAGGACTAAAATCACCTCTCTTGACCTGGTGGTTGCATTTCTCTTGGGCAGCCCAGGATACAGCTGGCTTTTTGGACTGCAAGAACACATTGCTAGGTCATGTCTAGCACTTTTTATCCTTTGTAGTCCCATCTTTGTAGTTTTCAGGAACTGTCTCCCAGAACTGTCTTCACAACTCTCCATGCCTACTAAAGACCACTTTGCTTTGGTCCTGTGAGTGCGTGTCTGTGCTTCCTCAGAACCTCTCTCTTCATTTCAGTGGTCTGTGTGAGGACTGAGCTGTCCTTATGGGAAAGGAAGGACTTTGGACTGGCTGTGAGGAGAAGATATGACAGTTCAGCAGCACCTGGAAGCTGATGAGGAAGAAGAAAGAAAGATTGAATCATAGGTGGATAAACTGAGGGAAGCTCAGCATTGTAAACCTTAAAGATAATGGAAAAGCCTCTGTCCCTCAAAATAAAAATAGCGAGGCTAATAAGACCAATACTTCTCTATATTACAACCTTTTTGTGGATATCTTATTCTTTTTTCCCCCCTCCCCTGCTTCATCTGTTATTGTCTTTTTATATGTACGCTGTCCGGAAATGTGTCTTCATCTGTGTTTGGAAAACATCTAGCATACTGTGGGGTGTTATCACAGTGTAAAAAATAACTCCCAGGACAAGATTCTATTGCAGTATTTATAACCAATTTCAGGAGAAGGAGGATCAGGTTCATTCTTTATGGCTTTCTCAACCGTGCCTGTATATTGAAGACATTTGATTTACTTAACATATGGCCGAGCGAACTGTTGGGCATATTGGGAAAAATATGTGAAACTACTTTGAAATGTTGCAAATGTGTTTGGAGACCTTTGTGCCACACCAAGCGTTTCTGTTGTTATTCAATTACTCTGGTTTGGGTTTTTTTTTGTTTCTTTACCTTTTAAACACTGGACAGTTACATTATTTCTTTGAATCTTACCAAATATATTGGTATAATTACAAAGTATTTATCTGCTTCCTTGAGTGATACCAATTTATATGTCTCTAGCTAATCTGGCCATCTTCTAAGTTCTCTCCCTCTCTTTTACCCAGTGCAAACGTGTATACTGCCATAATGAAATCATTTCCATGTCCTATAGAGTATTTAGATCAACAAGACCTTCACTTATTAGAAAGGGCAGAGCAGTAATGCTTTTGGCAAAGCCATTATTGTGGTATTGGTATTCACTAGAAAGGACAGAAATAGAACAACACTGGCCTCCATAAACAATTCCAATTTGATCTGTGTACATGATAAAATCTTGGCTTCTCAATGCATTTAGGTGCTGTCATAGCTGTTGTTGCCAAATAAGAATGCAGTGTGATGTTATTATAGTAAACAGCACTTAAGCACAGCTGGCAGAATTGATCAGGGCCACATTAGAGTGAACTTCAGCAGATGACTGACGCAGCAGAAACAATAACTGAATATGCAAACAGTTCTTGCAATGAATGCTCTGGGGATCAGGCACCATTATTTTTGACTTTGAACAGGGAAAAGGGGCAGATTTGTAACCTCCTTCCACACAAAAGGGTTCTGGGTATTCTGTAAACATCTGACTGCCATTTATAATAGTAGCTAGTTACAAAGCAAAACTCTAGACTCCCCTGACTATTTACATTTCATTAATTATTAAAGAAAAAAACCATAAATATCAGATAAGTTTGTTTAATGTTTCACACAGGATTTTTTTTCTTTGCTGGAAAAGCCTTTTCTCAATTAATGTTAATCATCGAGGACTTCCTGTTTAAATTGTGCAGAAATGCAGTGTTTGCCTCAGTAAGGGCTTTTTTCCCCTTCTAATTATTATAAGAGCTAATTATGTGACCACGTATTGCTATTCTTTTATTGTAATAATTTGGATTAGTAAAAATAAACATAGGATAAATAGTGTATGAACCTCATTCTTGCACAATGTAAATCAGAACTTCTCTTCATATCTTGGTAATTTGCACACCACACATTACCAAAATATTTAAAGTCCATGTAAACAGCTATTCATGCTTGTACTTTTACATTGTACAGTGTCATCTTTTGATTTATTTGACCATTAGTGCGAAACAAAAAGGACAACAATCCAAACTTAAACAATAGAAAACTTCTTTTTCTATCTTTTTAACTGAGTTTGTTTACTCATATAATGATTTTTTTTTCCTTCAAACAAGATGTGCATTAAAAATTACGTGATTACAACGGAGGGAGACAGAAGGTGGAGGCCAAGGCAGAAATAAAAAATAGGCTATATTAAGTGACTACTTGACTCTCCCTTACATAAGACTATGAAATATTTTAATTTCTCACTGCGTCTCATTGAGGAATTTAGATGGAAGCTGTTTAGGATTTCATTCAAGTGTTGCATGATATGGAAAACACTGTTGATGGACACTTGTCTGAGTCCAGCTTCATAGACTTGTGGCATCAAATTCTGTTCCGAGAGGCTGCCATCACTTTGTCATTGCCAGAATTAGACTAAGACTCATACTGGGGCTTCACAGAATCCCTATGAAGTTCTTGTAGCAGTCGTTAAGTTTGCTCATTAGCATCTTACTGTAGACAGCTCCCTCCCTTCCCTTCCCCCATTCTGAGGGCAGAAGTAAGTAGCTACAAAATGTACAAATGTAATGTTTCCTGTTAATTTTACTTTGACTTTTTATTTTCTCTAATCCTCTGACTTGTAAAGCAAAATCATAAACACTCATAGAGAAACTTGAGTTTCTCTTTTAATTTCTTGGAGGTGGGATTCTCTGTAAATCACACAGAGTTTGCCCCAGAATAAGTGCTCACAGTTTTATGGTCATTTTATGGCTTCCTCCTACCAAAACTAATTTCAGCCATTCCCCCAAAAGCAGTGTTATACAAATGCAATATTCTTATTAATCATGAGAAATCATTTGAGCTGACCTCCTGATGTCCCATTTTACATAGTTTTCTTTCATGAAACTCACTTATCAAAAGATGAGGGACATAGAGATGAGTTACAAACTTCTGGAAACCATTGCACAATGCTGTGATGTGACGTAGCACTTCAAGACTTCTGTGTATGTGCACAAATGAAGCCATACTCCATCACTCTGATACACATCGCTAAATAATGGGCTTTAGCATGGATGTTTTCCAGTCTCACTACAAGCTCCCAACCCAAGGAAAGATGAACTTCAGAGTAGTTATGTAGTCATCCAGCTCAAAGCAGGAGAGCCTAGGGAAACAGCAATTGTATTTTAAGAGTTCAGACTTTTTTTTGTGTGTGTGTGTGTGTGTGTGTAGTATGAGGTGGTCCAAATCCTGAAAAGAGCCAAGCAGTCATGTGGAAATGACTGTAGTATGTCTACAGATGTAACAAGACTGTGATTTACTAGATCCTTTACTTTAGGTTTGTATATCCTGCAAGATTATGTGAAAACAGAGTAATGAAGGACGAAAGTTGTAATCCAGATTGAAAGGGAGGAAGAAAAGAATGCTCAGAAAATGGCTGATTAGAGAGTAAACGTGCCTCCTCTCGGCCTGATACAGATGGATAGTTTTATGCTGACCTTCTATATTCATTATCTATTTCTGTGTCAAGTGTCATGAACTGCTTCACCGCCTGAAACTGTAAGTCCTCATGGGCTGAAAATTACCACAGTTACGCATTTCCACTAGAAGTGAAAGATGCGGGTTCAAACTGGTACTGCTGTGTGCACCCCACCTACCAGTGAACTGGTGTGGAACGTCAGGGCTGCTGCAGACAGACTGCTGGGCTTAAGACTGCCTTATCACCAGAGAGGTTTCCACTTTGGCTGGTGTCTGTGAATATTGCCAAACTTACTAAGCTGACACATCCATGATTTTTTGGGGTATTGTCTGTAAGGGAGTGGAGGTGGTTTGGGCTCGTCTCAAAAATCTCAGCTTGAGTCTTTTTTGCTTTTTGCTGACATTTGTCAATACCTTCCACTGACATTTCATACAGAGAAAACCAAGTGGATCTGTCCTGGCAAAAGGTAATTTACTGTGGCTGGACCAGGACATTGATCTGTCCATAATGTGAGGCCAGGAAGCAATGCATTTTCCTGGTTTAACTTGCGTGTTTTGTTTCTCAGTAAAAGGGTCCAACGCTCATGTTACAAGTTCAACATTGGTATCATTTGCTTTCCCTGACAGGTCCTGTAATGACAGCTGACAGTTGGAAGCTTAACTGGGTAAAAGTACTAATCTCTTCAGTAGTTCAAGTTCCCATAAATATTAAGTTAGTCAATTTTATCTGCCTTTCCTTCATTATTGGATCTATGATCAAATTAAAGTAATAAAATCCATGTCCATTATGCTGTTTTGTGGTCTAATTTTGATTGCCAGTATAGATACAGCTCACATAGACAAGCATTTATGAAAGTCACAGTGAAATGCTTGCATTGTTTTTCTGAAAATATGTTTCTTTTATTTTTCCTCCCCCAGTTTTGAATGGCTTAGATTTTGGAGAACAAAACAAGTATCTATCCATATGGGTTTTTTAAATAATTATGCCAATCCTGATGTCAATGAAGTGAGCAGTTGCCTTAGGCTGTCACACAAGAAAAAATAATGTAATGAGTGTAGTATTATGATATTATGTAGTAGACTTATGTAGTATTCTGGAAATTTATATCACTGGTCTGGTAGAGGATCAGCTGGATTCTACATTTGAAGGTAACTCTTTTGGATCTAGGCATAAGTACCTCCTATTTTCAAAAATCCAGTATGATACATGAATGGTTACAACTTCAATATGAAATGTCTCTTTAAAAAAAATACAAATTTTTTTCCGTACTTAACTTTACAGAAGAAGCTCTCTATTGTAACTTTTTCCCTCCTGTTGTTTTGGTTTAGACTTTTTTTTTTCTTTTTTAGGGGAAAGAAACTTTGCAAATTAATTTGATCCAGTTCACACTCCTTTACTTCTCTCTTGAATATTGGTGATGACATTATTACTGTCAGTAGAATTCTGGAAGTTCCATGAAAGATCTTTTGAGCTCAGTTTTATATTAGCTGTGAAAAGACAGATGTAACTGGTTTTTTTTTTATACAAAGTTTCCACACAAACTGTTTTTGGAAGGAGCTAGTGTATATGAAATACTGGATCACAGTGATGCTGAAACTAGATAATGTGGCATTTAATAATTTCAGAAATGCTTATTTCTATAATAGAATATGACAGCTGGTGTTATTATGGTCTCTTTTTTCAGTCTCAGAAGTACCTGGGTATGTCAAGAAATGATTTTATTTTATTGTTAATGTATTCTTTTAATTTTAACAGATAGAAATAATAACACAGTTCAGTCCCCATTAAAAAGTAAGCGCAATTATCCATCTTAAATTTTTCTACACATTATTATTCTATATGCATATGTTAGACTATTTTAATATATGGTGAAGCTAGTGAATAAAAGCCACATTTCCATGTGATGCTGTGACAAGGACTGGTTTTCTCATGGCTGCTTTTGATGGAGGAAATTTCTTGTTTATATAGGCCAAAGTATGAGAGTTTTTAACTCTGTGCCATTATAAGTACCATCACATGATTTCTGGTATCCTTCTTTAAAACACAGGTCTTGGATTTGGGAATAGGTCGCACCAGTAAGTTTAACTTCTGCATAGAAAAAAATTAAAAAGGAACTGTTTGTTTAACAGTGTTCTTTCATTGTCATTTGTACATTTAACTGGATGGGAGTTTCTGGTTAAAAAAATTAAAAAG
This sequence comes from Daphoenositta chrysoptera, assembly GCA_013397915.1. Lineage (NCBI taxonomy): Eukaryota > Metazoa > Chordata > Aves > Passeriformes > Daphoenositta > Daphoenositta chrysoptera. The sequence goes on along the minus strand of VZRO01001165.1, from coordinate 366,288 downwards.
AAACCTTTAATTCATTCATCAAATCAACAGATGATAATATAAAACTAAACTATAGAATAGTGCAGATTCACCTTGTGCAGGGTAAATCTAGAAGCATGCATGCCTAGTAATTTTAGTATGTCTGCTTCTCTGTGTCCTTATAGTGCCTCATGCATGCAGAGAGAAAAATTTTCTGATTTAAAAAGCCAATATTTGTGTTGGTGAACATTAAGCATATTTGTCTTGCACAACCAAGTTTTAGCCCGAGCACCTCCATCCCATCTTCTCTTATCATCTTGTAAAAGGAAGAGCAGAGTTTTATCTAATCCATTACCCTTTCTGTGGTATTTGCCAGTAGAGGCTGCTTAGGATATAGATCCTTCCATGTTTGTACACACTATATTCAGGCAATCAGTGATTTACAGATTTCCAGGCCTGAATTACATCTTGACTCTCTTGGCTGGATTTAAATTGTCTAATCTCTTTCTGAGCAGAATTATGGTTTGACTATCAAAGCATCCTCTGGCATTGACTTTCATGGGCATTGCTGAAATAAAATATTGCCTAAATTTATTCCAAACCTGTTGCCTGGTGTTTCCATAGAGTACTCTCAAGTTCTTGTGAAAAATTATGAAACAATTAGATAGTTCCCTTGTAATCCTTTCCACCTTACTCATGATTTTATCTTATCATTCAGTAGGCTCTCAATCCTGGTTGCTGGTTTTTTTTTCATCTTTTGTAATTCCACCAAGCTGCTTTAAAAATGGGGTACTCAGAACTGCATAAGTTCAATACCTACCCTTTTTATCTGCTCTCTGTTCATGTCATAGATACCACAATATGGATTTACAGTCCTGTTTCTCACTGGCATGGTTTATGGAAGAGGTTTTTCATATAAACCCCAGTTTTCCTGCCATCTGTGCCCCCTGCCCATTTGCCTAGTGAATCATTTAGCACCCAAGGGTAAATACAAAAACTCCAAATATTCTTTTTTGCTCCTGCAGTTTATTGTACTGATTTGGAATTATGGTCTTTGCAGGCAGTTTGTTGATATTGCCAAGATGAGATGTCCAGATGAGAGAGGCCTGTTGCTACAGGCTCCACAAAACCCAAAGGACAGTTCTTGTCTCAGCACAGAGGATCAGTAACACTAGACAAATATATACGCAATTTCAGCTGCACAGGAGGGAGAAGTGAACATGCCCCTTGGGGAAAAAAAGCTTTCCTATGCCATGCTTGGCTCCAGAAATGTCAGAGTTCTGTAGGAAAACAAAATAACTTGAAAAGTTGTAGTAGTAAAATTTGGTTGGCAGCCACAACAATTTCAGTAATTTAGTTTTCTTGGGTAATCAGTCTGTCCACTCTTGGAGATTTGCTATTGATTGAAGGAGCTGCCCATCTTATTTTTTGGTATTTGGTGATAGGTCTAGTTCCATCTATTTCTTAGTTGATTTACTGTTTTTTAAAATATTTTTTAAATTTAATTATTCTGAAGTTCTTCTTTCAGGCCAAATTTTAGCGTTTAGAAATAAACTTACCATGTAAAATAATTATATGCCTATATATAATAGTAAGAAGAAATTGTAGCTGAAATCCCCAAGAACTTCAGAGGAACATAAGAAAAATTGAAAGACTACAGAAGTGCCAGAAATTAAAAGAATTTTAAAATGTCTAATGTTAAAGCCCAATTCAACTAAGCTCTGATGCATGTGCACAACTCTATGCACATTCTTGAATCCAGTGGGACCTCAGCATATGGCCAAGTGATTTGCTAAATTGGGACCTAATTAAGGACAATTGTAAAAGTAGCAGCTATTTAAGCAATTATGGAATCTTCAGTTAGATTTTGACTGGAACTCTGAAGTTAACAGCAAAGTCTCCTAAAATCAGCGTTTAATCTAGATCTCTTTTTGCTTAAAACAAAAGACTTAAGTAAAGAAAACATGCTATTATTAGTTCAGCATTACTCACCACAATTTACAACATTATGTACTTCTAAAGGATTTAACAGATACATATTTAAAAAGTTATTATCATGAAAAGTATTTTCTACCAGTAAAAGTCAAAAAAACCCAGAGATAAGTTACAGTGATGTATGCTCTTTGGATCACTGGTGCAAAACTGTGATTCCTTTAGACTGTTGACATTTTAAAGGTTTACTCTCTTACAGTTCTCTAAAGTATTTACAGTGTGGTGTTGTTACTTCCTACAAATATACATTTATGAAACTACGTTAGAATTTATGCAAGAATACAATTTTGTTACATGAAAAGAATGGCTGAAGGAAGTAGTGCTTTGTAAGTGTTAGGCTTGAAACTATCTAGAATCAAGGCATTTTGATCTTGATATTTCATGTAATAACTATTACTAATTATAATTTCTTTAGTGATGCTTTAATATCCAAGTTTTTATTTTGTTTTTTTTTGTTTTTTAAGCATTTGCAATAGATTTCTCATGTTAGGGAGTTTTGAGGTGATTGCATATTGTTGAATGCAGATGAAAGTAAGATTTCTCAAGTTTGTCATAGTGGGTGATATTAAATTGAGGTGTAATACCAGGACTGCTTGTCCTAGTTTTGCATTATTGGAAATAAGCCTTGCAATCCTCACATCCCATTGGTAGCTCCTTATGCATTCTTTCTAGAGATGTGTTTTACTCAGACTACTGCCACTTCTCAGGTGAGAAATTGTTCACAGACCATTTTGGTGGGCATGACATAAAACCTCATCAGATAACAGATATGTAAATAATAAAACAAAAATTATTGATGTGTGCTGTGTTTTAGTCTTCGGTTTTGCTTTCTCCAGAACAATTTAGTCAGAGTTACAACGTACTATACCTAACACCTAGGTGTACCACCAGTGAGACCCTTCCTGGTGCTTCCCCAGACACTCAAACTGTGGGAACTGCAGTGTAGCGCTTCCTCAATCAGTTTAATTTTTGGCAAATCTATAGGTTAAAGTTCCTTTTATTTATTTTTTTTTTCTCTGCATGGCCAGTAGCACCAATAACTTTGTGTGAGCTTGCAGAGGACTGTTCATCCCAGTGACCGGGATCATTCTGATCACAACACTGTAATTTGAAGCAACTTGCAGTTTCCTGCAGTGTCTGAATATTCCCTTAAAAATCCATCAGACCTTTCCTGTTGCTGCAAAAGAGAATTATATCCCACCTCAGCCTTTGCTTTTCCAATATTAGGAAAGTCAAACTTTTTCAGCCTTGCCTTGGGAGCTTTCACATTCTATGATCATGCTTTTGGTCTTTCTCTAGACTTATTTCTCTGTGAATTTTATTTTCCTGAAGAAGGTTGTCTAAGGTTATACAGGCAAAATATCCCACTGATACCTCCTATGTCAATCATAGTTTCTGATCTACCAGGAGTACATTGCTTGATATGTTCAAGAATGAGATTTTTCTGTTTCATCACCGTGGCACATTGGTGGTGATAGTCACCAAGGGATCAGCTAATAAACCCAGATATTTCTTCTCCTTCGTTATTCCCTACTTAGGAGTTCTTAGCTTACATCAGCTACTCTTATTTATAGTCCCTGAGTGAGTGACCTTGCACTTTGCTCGATTAAAATTCATCTTTCCTCAAGACCATCCTGTTCTTTCAGTGTGATGCTCAATTCTCTTCCAAATTTGTGTCATCACCATGTGTGTTGGACATTAGTATATTATTAAAAAAGACTGTTCCAAAACCTGATTCTCAATTACTTCTGCTACTAGTTTCTCTCCACTGTAACATTCCCTTTGTCCAAGAAAATGATACTTTCCATTCTTCGTTTACTTACCTGTAAAATTAATATCTTTGTATTTTACTGCTGAAAATGTATCTTTTTCATACTTACTAGAATGCAAAACTGACAGCATAGAAAGGAATAATTTTTAAATATCTGAGATAATTTTGAAAAAGCCGTCACTGTTTTGTCATCTTTGTGGTATGTATTTTTATCAATTATGGCCATGATTTTGACATTATATGAATTCTTTTATGCAGATCTAGTATTTTTGGTTAAGTTATATAGTACATTTACTCTTCAGTAATTGCTAAGGGGTATCATAAATGATTCCAGTATTCATGAAATGGGAACATTGATGGAAGTCATTAGTTAAGATGCTAAGAAAAATGACAAAGCTTTACATGTTTTGTGGGTAGGAAAGACTAGTCACTCCTAGAAAGAACCTAGTCTGGCATCCTGGCTAATAAAGAGTGGATCACTCAAAAAAGGTGAAAGGCTGAATGCACACTGGTGGGATTTCAAATAAGGAGTCAATAGAATTCATGACACAGCATAATATAGAGATTAATAGGCAATCTTTAGCTTTGTCTGTCCTCAGACAGCTTTAAGATGTACAGCGACTGGAGATCTAGCTGAAAAAACCACTATCTTTGTGTTTTGATATGGGAGTTATGCCATGAAAATCACAGATATGTTTACTGGAAGACTTTTTAAAAAATTATTTTGTGTCCGTGTTGTGTGTTTTTGCAAAGAGTACATATTAAGTACTGAAATGACCTATGTTTAAAAATGTCCAGTTCCCATTTTTGTTTTATGTTTTGTAGATCTGTTTTTGTTGGGTCAGAAATAAACCAACTTTAGCCAAATGGAATTTTATTTGTTTACTGGAATCTGTAAAAACCACAAAGAGAATTAGTTTGGAGTAGTGTTTGTGAACTAACTCAACCTTAAAACTTCTGCAGTTGTGTTAGCTGGAAGCTCTGCATATCATATGATGCTGTAAGAGACTTCAAAATGTGACATTAGCTTCACACTTTCAAGTGGTCCTATAAACGCTTTGATTTTTTTCTTGGTTTTTGTCTTGAGAATTCTTTTTGAAATGATTTGGAGTTTCTTAGGCCTATAAATAAATTCTAAGATGTGCTGTTCCACCAGTTGCCCCATGTTACAAACTGGGTTGCAGTTTTTAGTGCATCTACTTACAGCAACCATCTGGTTTATCTCTTAGTCATGTTACTTTGTAAATTACTAATTTTAAAATACACCGAATTATTATGACTTACAAGCATATAACAATTATCCAATTACACAGATATACAAAATCATTATATGTTAAAAACTTCTTCCTGTATCACTTTTCATGATTGCGAGTCAAAATGTAAAAAAAAGAAAAAAAAAATCACAAGTGAAGAGTGCATGTCTGCATCTGTGTGTAACTGATCATGTCCAATAGAGGCATAGATGATGTTAAACTTCCCAGGAGCAGGATCTACTGACAGAGATGTGTCAAAAATAGAACAGTGTCTGCCTTGTTTTCTCTGAGTGAGATGCAAAGATACACCAGGCTTTTGTGAGGAAGGTTGCATATTTTCCTAGTGTGTGAGTGATTCAAGGAGATGCAGATAATTTTAAAAATACTGATAAACTTCCTTACCTTTTTATTGTATTCCCTGTATGTTTCATTGAACTCTCCTGGAGCTATTTGTACTCACTCTATATAAATAGATACAGAGTTGCCTTTATGAAAAGCTGGAGGTTAATAAAAAAAAGAAAAAAAAAAAAGTTAAATTCCTTTTAATTTAACACATAGCAGGTTTTTTCCCCCATCTCCATTTAAGTTGGAACAGATTCAAAGCTGGTTTAAAGGAGTATTTAATGGAATGATACTTACTCTGGGAACTCTTGCCACCACAGAAGAACTAGTAAATTTTAATATTAAGAGGCAACTTGGTACAAGGTAACGTAGCTCAGAGTACAGATTCCACCAGTTTAGTCTTACTGTTGACTTTAGGCTGATGTACAATCAGGGAATTCAATTGTAAGAGAGCAAGGGTGATACTGGGCTTACTTATTCTCTGCAGTGTACAATATAAATGTCTACGTCTGAGCTCATCATCTAGACTCTGCATAGAGTCAGCAGAGAGAAATTCTACAGAGCTATTAGTATCATCATCAGGTAGGCATAGAAAACAAGTGAATTGTGACATAAAAGTGCTTATTGCTTAACATAGATTGCTAAAAGATCGTAGAGTGACAAACTCAAATGGCAACATCTGCATTTTAAGTGTCTACATGTAGGGAAAATGAAGGGTCTTTTTGTTCATGTGACTGAATGAACTGTAAACTATATGTTTATTAAAAAGTATTCACACTTTTTGCTTTATGTTAAAAATGTGAAGCCAGACAAATATTTGAAGCATTATCCACAACTGTCAAAATACATTGTCTTCACTTTTAAAAACAAGAACTTCTAAAGCATTCGTAAGGTTTTTTTGTCAGTGGTTCAACTGGTAGTTTTCTGGTGTATTATAATTTAAGCAATTTTTATTGCTGTATGTGTTCTTCTGGCTCTCAATCCCAAAACTTGGTCATTCCTCATTTCATTACCTAAAATTGTAGTCATTCTATCACTCAGAATAATTAACTTAGAAAAGCATTATCTGAAGAACAGTTATTTTTGCAGAAGTATTTGTGTTTCAGTAGGTAACTGGACATTTTATTTCATGGTGGATTATCTTAGACAAGAAGCAGAAGTTTTACATTGATGAAATTTCTATGAGGAGTGAAATACAGATACGTGTTTTTCATCAAGGTGTTTAGCTTTGAAATGCTCTCCAGGCTTGAGGCAGTAGGCAGCAATACCAGTTCAGGAGAAATCTGAGGGTGAAAACCCAATTAGTTTTAAGAATAACTTAAATAATCAGTGAAGGTAGCAACTGTATTTTTAAATACAGAAGTAGCTATATGTTCCCTTTTCTAAGCTCTGCCAGAGGAAAGGAAGACCATGTCATGTGGCTGAAGGAGCTTGAAAACGATTAACACCTTAAGTTGCTCAGCCAGAGATGATCAAAGTCTTAACATCTCAGACAGTGCCACCACTAATGCTTCCCTTCAAGCAAATCTATTTTGTGGCAGAGTGAGTCAAAAGACATTGCCTTCTTTCCTGTTGTCTGCAAATATTCTTCCTTTCAGTACAGTTCGTGGGAAGAATTAGAGTTTGACCCTACTTGCTCCTTCCTAATACTCTTATGAATTAATCAAAAAAACCATGGTGTAAGTACAGCATTGAGTGCTTCAAGCTCAAAAAAAAAAAAAAAAAAAAAGAAGAAAAAGATACCATTCATAGAAACAAAGTCATCAAAGTTCAGAGGCCAGAGCTGTGCTGTTATTGAATGCTTTTGATAAGTTCTGCTTCGTGGGTTCCTTTGGCTGAAGTAATTAGTCTGCTTGTGTCACTGCCTCTTGGTGTGCATGGCTGGTATGAATCTCTACTTTGATACTGCCAGTCCTACTCTGTAATATGGTATTTTGTCTGTTCCCCAAAACTAAGCATTAGGAACACTACAATTTGCTCTTTAAGTCACATTATTCTTTTAAAGTATGGAAACTGGAATTGAAAATGACCCTTCTAACTATTAGCATTAGTGATTTTGAAAGTTGATTGCCCTAACAGAGGTTTAAAACTGTGAGTGAAAAGACATTTGACAGAGTGGAGAGTCTGTAGGTCTGTGGCTTTCAGGGAGATGTGTAGATGAACAGGAAAATTCTAGGTGGTGAATAGAGAATCTCTGTACTGGTTTTTGCTCACAGCATCTTTTTCAAAATGTTATGTTTCAGATATTACTTTTATGAAATTGCTTTTCTTGTGCACTGTATGTTGTACTGTGTTTGAAGTCCCTACAGGGACTTCAGTTTAATAACTGTGCTGTAGGTCTTGTTCAATTCTGTATAACTAAATTCATTCAAATATTTGTGACTGTTGCTTTTGGTGGTTGCTGTTGCTGTGCTTAGTTCTGACTTCTGCATAAGGAATTTAAAGGTTTAAATTGTTTATTTGTATGTATTTGTTGGACACATTTGCAGACTAAGAGGATTGAGTTTAATGCTCTTTGGGACTTCTTGGGCCCCTCTTGTTTCTTACTAACTTTGCTTGTTAAGATTTCTTTGGGGATAAGACAGCTTCTGCTTAGAGTATGTGGTAATTGTTGACATTCCATAGGTAGGAGTGATGAAACCTTTAGTACTATATAGTGTACTATGTGACACTGTCACCTCACAAAGAAGTTTTCTCTGCAGATGATGTATATATCATAGCCTCAGATATCATTTTAAAATTGAAGCAGTTATCAATATGCCAAAGCTAATTCTTGAGCATTTGAAATAACAGAAGAGGGAAAGCTGCCCAGAAGTTTAGTAGAAAAATGAATTGGTATCTGCCGTGCTTGGTAATGAGGATTGCAACTATTGCTCTAGGCTTCTTGTGCCTCATATGAGTCACTGGTACCAAAGTTTTTCCACTGTTTAACTGCTGTGGTTTTAGGAAAACAGAGGCCATTTGTCTTTTCAAGTCTGTTTCGGGTATTTCCAGGCACTCTACTTAAAGCTTGTTATTTTAGCAGTAGTAATAAACACATAACATGCTTCCAGGGAGAGCCCTTGTAGTATCACATTGTATAAATGCACTGATATGGCACCTGCATGTGCCCATGTATTGTAGAGTGACATGCAGCAGCATTAATTTAATTTTCATTCTAGTACAGTTCACAATTCCTTCAGCTGCAGAAGCAAGGTCCTAAGTGAGCTTAAGTAATGCTTGACAGGAAAAGAAAGGATCAATATAAAGAAGCTGTTTTTGGAAGGAAGCTGATTTTGATAATTGTGATATGAATTGGTACTTGAGCTAATCTATTAGTAACAGATTTAGTGTGATCAGTTAGGACTTAGTTGTGATACATGAATTTAGCTGTGATACATTAATATCTGAGTTTCTATGTAGTAGTTGTGATATAACTTAATGTTAGATTTTACTCTTTAAAGAACAAAATCAAAAGTAATTTTCTTGTTTTTTTCAAAAATAACCATCTTTAAAGACAGTTTTACATAATAGCACACTTTCTTTATCCCAATAGCCCACTTACCTAAATTTAAGTTCAGGATTGCCTGTATGTATATAAACTATAAACTGGATGGTTCATTTATGTACCAAAACCAGTGGTCTTTCATTGCCATTTTCTCCTTTCTTGCTTTACATTTCAGTGCTATTTTCAGTGAAACTCCATTATTTTATCTTTGTGATGTGTGATTGAATCTTGTTTACTAGAAAAAAAAGGCAAAGAAATAATGTTAGTATTTAGTTTGATTTCTTGTTCAGTTTCCTTTTGGTTAAAGCTTCAGCAGTGTAAGGACAGCAAAAATGTCTGTCAAGAGAGAAGAGAGAAAGTCCTGAGGTAGAGGTGTCTTTGAGATCTAGCACTTCTCCAAAGTACATTTAGAAAAAAGAAATTCTTCTGATGTAAGATGCATTTAATCAGTCTTGGGCTCACTAAGGTACAATGAAGTTTAATTCCATTTTTAAATTTTATTTAATTTTTACCATGAATTTAGGATAATAATCTAGTTTTCGTTCAGAATCTAGTACTTGAAAAAAAGTGGAGTCTTGAGTTATTTTAAATGATGTCTTTTTACATCTGGATATGGTGGCATGGAATAATAATTAGCAAGTACAGATGAAATGGTTCTCCTTATAAGCAATACAGTTTTAGGTTCATGTCAGTGTATGGAGACATACAACTTTTATTTGTAATCTTACTTAAGATGTCACTCTGTGACAATTTATTTAAAGCGTGAAGAATTCTTGCAAGGAAATGATAATATTCTGGTGAGGTTACAGGAACTCCCATAAAATGCACTTTCAATACTAACTTGTTTTAGTAAAGATTTTATCTGAAAATTTCCTAGGTGTTTGAACCAGCTCCAGCATTTAAAGCTCACTAGCTCTGGGTTGGCATCCACAGGAGGGGTTTTGTGTTTCAGCAGGTATTATCAGACCAGAACTTCTGTCTTGCAGACATTCATGAGCTAATGAAAAGGAAGGAAGAAGGTGTTATATCTACACAGATTTGAAAATAATTAACATTAATGGAGAAAGGGAAAGCTTTTAATCTTTGGAGTCAAGGTGCCTACATATTCTAGGTCTAGTGCCTTCTTGTGTAACAAAAGATGAATTGGGTTTTTTTGTTGCTCTGTCTGTGTGGTTCACTTTTCCTTATACTTTTCTTATACTTTAATGTTCTGTTGACCTTCCCCAGCCTCCTTCCCTCATATTTACAGAAAAGTGGGAGAGAAAGGGAAAGGGGTGGATAAATTTATTAGTTAAGTAGGCTGAAGAGACACAAAGCAACATAGCTATTTATTTTCAAACCTTTCTTGTAACCACATATCCCTACAGATTTCTTACTGCTCTTTTTCTAGATTCATATTTTTCATAGAAGTTGAACCTTCCCCCTCTTGTGTCTTCAGAGATATAAGCCTTGTTTCTGATACATTTTACAAAACTTTGCTTTAATCATGGAGATACTTAGGCTAATCTTGTGCATAGGCTGATCCCTCTTCTCCAAAGTCTTCCCTCCAGGAAGGACTGAATGAGACTTTTCCTCAAGCCAAAATTCATAAAAAGCTTGCATTTGGAGATGTATATTTAAATGACAAAGTGAAAGTGTTCATAAAGAGGAAAGTTTGAAAAACAAACAGCCCAGAATAATGTTAAATAACTTCCTTTTTATTCCATTGCAGTCCCTCCACTGGGTTCAAACTGCATTTGATCTGCAATGATGTAAAACGTAAAAATTCAAAGAGATTTTGGAAGATGATCTGTTTTATAGTGGTAGGCAAGTCCAGTATTAAGTTTGGAGTTGTGTTTGCTCCAGAACACTTTTTCCTGTCTTTTGTATCTTTTTGTAATGTAGTTTTTCAGATGAGCTGTTTCTCTTACTACTGAGGTAGGTGCTTTTAGTATAGACTAGTCACAGAAGTGCTGTAATGAGTTGTTTTGGCCTAGATTTATACCTTCAGACTCAGACAAAGTTGATTAAGTAATTTTAACATTTAGAAAGATTTTTTTAGGTTTTAAACTTAAATAAATTCTATAGTAATTTATTTCTTTTTATCTCAAAATCTCTTTCAGAATTAAATTTATAAATATTTTCAGTAAATTTCATGTAAATAAGAAAATCACATATGAGATCTGTCGAGAATTATATGAAGTGAACTCCACCTGACCCTGGAGCCAAGAAAGTGCTCCATAGGTGATGCTTTTTATTGGACCAGGTCTGAAGAAGTCACAGCTTCATTCTGACTGCCTTTCATTTCAGCACAAATGTCCTGAGGTAGTTGATTGCCTTACAAAGCTTTAAATAGAAAATCTGAACAGGTGGTTTGGGTTCAGGAAATAAAATAAGCTATATTAGTGTAGACAGGGAAAATTCTTTTCTCATTACACACTACTTGGATGGAATTAAGCAGACAGCTCATGCTGAGAAATTTGAAACTCAGAGAATGCAACAGTTAAAAAGACAGACAATAAATGTGGTAGTTATTCAGGGGTAGACCTAAACAGTCTACAGTAGAACAGCTAACTCAAAATAAACAAACCAAAATAACAGAATCCCCCTGCCCCCCCTGTTATGTTATCTTTGACAATGAAAATCTATTTTATAAACCAAGCATAATGATGACTTCATTTCTCTGATTAAAGTTAGTCATCTGTTTATTTTTCCAGGGTTAGTTAACTTTATTCGCATGGGATTATGTTAGCAATTATGTTTAGAATGAAATCTCTCTTCATTTTTAAACAGATTTGGGGGAGGAGAGAAGAGAAAAAATATTTGTTTGCCACTCAGTAATCTAGTCCAAATGTTCAACAGTCCCTCTGTGGCAAGAGGCAGCATATGACTTTTAAGCTAGACTTGGTGCTGAACACATTTGAACAATAAAACCTTAGATCACTAATATTTGAAGTATTTATTTCTAATTTGCTCACCATCTGCTCTGAGATTCTTTGGTTTATATTACACATATTTAAAGATCCCAACACTTTTTATACAGAAATTTAAAAAGTAATTCTGTTACCTTGGTCTAAGAAGTAGCACTATAAAGCGTTACATGATCTCTCTTAAGAAATTCACAGATGTTTGATGTTGGATTTTTATTGTTTCATACCTTGTCATCCTTATATTTGTTAAGCAAGATTCTTTTTCAGAAAATGGCAACTTTATTTTGGTATTTTTATGCTACTTTTTTTTACTAGGTAATTAGCAATATAAAATGAGCCAATAGATTTAGAGCAGACCTTCAGAGTTATTTTAGACAGTGCTGATACATTCCTGTATTTTAATTTAGAAACTCCCAGACATGAGTGAGTGTTGTGTATTAAATTCAGCACCTGATCACATGCATGTTGGAAGGTATCCAGAGACTGGGCAAGCAAAGACTGCTACTTCCTAGTTGTGCCACCGAAATTAAGATTAACTCCCTAGAGAAGACAATTGAATTAACACAGCATATTTTATGTGCAACAAAAAAACCCTAACCTGTATCCCTACTTTGCCTACAACTTTCAGAAGTGCAGTCAGGTACACACTACAGCATCTGTGAATAAACTGGTTTATCACATTAAACATTTGTTGTCTTTTTTTAATTATATTTTAACGTTAAGTTTTAATGGTTTAATTATGTGTACATCACCATTACACACGAAGAGAAATATCCTGGCTCAATACTGATGGCTGTTTTAAATGGTAGATTTATAATTTGGTGGTTTTTCTCATTGCTTAGGTTCTTACTAAGCTCAGCTAAGCAAATTAGTGATGTTAAACAGAAAAATCAAAACCTGAAAATACTAATCATTTTATTTTAGCTCTGATGTGTGCTTTATGCATTTATATAAAGAAAACATTCATGCCATATCATTAGCAAACAAATAATAATCAGTCAGACATGAAGTATTAGTAAAAGACAAGAAGATTTTATGATGAAGACAGGAGAAATAATAGAAATTTGCAGAAGGGCTGTTGTTGTATCTTGTAAGGAATAGCTAGAAAATTAGATTAATCAAGGAGCAGACATTTGGAAGAAAGTTTGTGTGAATGCCTGACAGTCTTGCTCTTTCCCTCATTTCAAATGTTGGCAGGGTAGCATGCAGCTCCAAGGGAAATGTGCTCCTTTCATACTTGAGTAATTGATGAATTGTATGCAATATGCAAATGAGAATCCATAAATCTTATGAATGACAGCTTAATTTATGTGAGCCTTAATGAATGCAGGATTAGATTTTAATTAAATATCCTCAAAGGCACCCTGAGTAGTAGGGTTTTTTAGGCCTTGTTTTTTTGAAGACTTGTTTCACATGGAGTGCATTTTATGAAAGAAGAAAATCAGGCAAAGAACTTAGTAGAAATGTTTTTGTGTTTTAATGATAAGCATTGTTCTGTTTTGTGAAGCAAACAGTACTTCAACTGATAATAAGCATTGAACAAAATATCTACAGATCTTTTTTGTACTTCCTACAGAATTTCCCAAATTTGATTACCTTTAATTGCTGCTGGCTTCTGATATTGTATGCTATTTTTAATTACAGGAAAAGTTATTAAAACTTTTCCAAAAATAAACAGTGTCTGCAGAAGAGTTCATTAAACTTTGATTGGCTATATGAATGTTTTAAATGCTAAATCTAATTCCACTAAAACAAGGTGTTCCCACCCCATTTTGAAAATTGCATCTCTAGACAATACATAATGAGATAAAATGATAAATAACACAGAAGGCTGTAAATAACATTTAGCAAGCAGAATTCTAAGATAAAAGTGTTCTGCAACAGTGCCTGCTATTCCCAGCTGTCTTTGGAATAAGGGTACTGATCCTGTTCCTCTCACACCTGTTTTAAATTAGCTGTTAAGAATGTGGTGAGAATCTGCTTGAAATGTGAGCAAAAGTTGAGCAAACTTCAAAAATACAGACAGTGAAGTTGTGCAAGATGTGTTTCTTCAGCCTTATTTCACTGATTGAGTTTGTCTGTGTTACTTGGTAGTGTTCCCATGGCCAAACCACCAGTTCCTTCAGGTGATTTTCTACTGGCCTTTAACTCCTGTAAATACCACCAAAAGAAAAGATCAGAAGTAGTAGCGAGACCATGGAGAAAGGTAAAGAAAATTGGTCTCTTCTGGTTACTGAGTGTAGAGGAGTCCCTGCACATCTTTCATCTCTGAGACAAACCTCTTCAAGTCAGCTGTGAGCAGGCGTGGAGAACCGCTGGGAGAAGTTGCCTGTGTCATCACAGTGCAGCAGTGCTTACTTCCTCTGGATGTTCCTGCATAGCTGGGAGCTTAAATTAGGAGCTATACAAGAATTTCAGTGGAAGAAAGCGTAAGACAAATTGACAAGATGAATCCCAAGAGACCTGTGGCATTCTATTTTAAGGGGAAGTCAGGTGTGAAATAGCTGAACAGTTAATGCAAAATTGTAACCTCCTGCTTAAACACTATTGGGTGTTGGTGTAATGGTGGCAAATATGATGCTCAAAAAGGGTCCTTGATGGCGTTAGAGAACTGGACTGGAAGTCTGGATCTATACTTCACAAAGAAGTAGAAAGATTATTGCTAATGGGCATTAGATAAATATGATGTACAAGACAAGAGTCAATACTGCTTCTTGGTAGATGGCCATTCTAAAAGATTGGTGAATATGCAGAAAAAGGCTGTCCAGTTGATGAAAGTTGCTTTGATTCGCAAGAAAAAATTTCAAGGTTTTGTCAGCAGGGAAATTATGCTGCTGTGGGTCATTCAGAAAATAAGTGGTTAAAAAGTAGGAAACTGACCATTTTTTATTTGTTTTGTTTGCTAGTTGGGAGAGGTCTTACCACAGACAACCATGAGACTTCAATACTGATCTGTGTTTTTCAGTATCTTCATAAACAACATGGCAACCAAGGGAAGTAATATTACATTAAAAATTAAGTGTTAGAACTTCTCTGGCTAAAGAGAAGATCACTGTAGTTGAGGAGAGAGAGAACGAGGGAGGAAGGCTAAGATAGAGGTCTGTAAAACTGGGAGTGTAGTGAGAAGGGAACATTCTTTTAGTAAGAGAACTAGACGTCATCAAATGAACCTAACAGATGGTAAATTTAACAAAAAAGAAGCCTGGCTTCATACAATCAATACTTAAGTTGCTAGATATACTGCCACAGGACATTGTATGTGCAAAAAATTGATAGAGTTTCAGAAAATTACAGTTAAAGTTTAGGTAAGAAAAATTCATCCAGGATGGTAAAAGACCACTGCACAAGGTTCAAATTACTGGAGGCTGGGAATGTATCCTCCTGGTACTGTATCACTTCATGGTTTTCCTTTTCTAGAAATCTTCCTTTAGGCAGCTCTAGTGATGGTCATCACAAGGGAGAGGATATCTGGGTAGGTGAGTCTGGTTTCACCCAGCATGGTTACTGTGGTATGTGTTGCAGCCCTTGTGTATTGCCAGAGACATGCATGGGGCATAAAGAGAAAGCATAAGGCATTTGTAATGAGCGTGCACTCTAAAAATCCTAACAAGCAGATGAATTCTCAAATTATTTGTTGGGGAGAGGGAAAGACAAAGTGGGACTGGCATGAAGAGCAGCATATTTGGAAAAGAATATATTTGTCGACCACTGTCCAAATATAGATGATTGCTGTCTGTAATTATCAGGACACAGTTAACAGTTCTGGAAAATGCTTAAGTAGGAAGTTTGAATGGATATTTGATACAAAATTGCAGTGTGAATGACATGTACTATTGGACAGTTGAAGAAAAAGAAAGGGAAGAGCAAGAGGTAAAAGTGATTTTCATTTCTATGCTCTCATTCTCCTCTACTAAAATGGAACCTAGGTATGTGTCCTTTTCAGAACTGTAAGTAATTTGCAGCCCTTTTATGTTTTAAAGACAGGTGTCAGAAGACATCTTTCTTCAATTATTTTATCTGAATGCTGACATTTTCTTTTCACAAACTTCAAATGGTGACTGTGTCAACAAAAGGTTGTATGAGTCCCTTCAAGAACTTATATAAGCAGCTCCAGTAATGACCCCATATGTGGTAATGAAGTAGCAAAAGATGGGGAGGGAAGATGATCCAGCAATGTCAGCCTTATACAGCCTGTATGAGCTATTTCAGACATAGCTTTGTGTTTACCATATAGACTTTTACAATGCTTTATAATGAGCTTTGAATGATTGCTTTCTGTTATTTGCCTAGAGACTCCATTCTAGCTAGTGACTTCCATTTGTGGAATAATAGTGATAGTTAGAAATAAAAAAAAAAAAAGAAAAGTCCCAACTTTTATACTGAGCTAGTTATCATACACTTAGATTGATTTTATTAGTGGATGCATTTAAATAGAAAGACCAGTAACCTTCCTAGGGAAATAAACAAATGAGGTAGCTTGGCCATTGAAAGCTTTACTTTCTTTTCATATGAAGATATATATGTGTACTATATATATAGTTTAATATATATGTATTCATCTATCTGCCTTGTTATATTTCTTCTTAAGGAAATTGTAGAAATCATACAAGAATTTTGAAGCCTTTAGCCAGAATATGTGCATATATGGCACATGTATTTTATTCTCTGTATAATGTTTTTATTTACTTGCTCTTTCTATGTTAAATATGAACATGGACTTTGATCTTAAAAGTGAAAAGGGAGATCTTTGACTTCACAATTATGAGATACAAATAGAGTTCCACCAGATAAAATGTCTCTGTAATCATATTTAGCAAACTGCAATATGCTACAATTTGCATCAGATTCACTGCCTGCAATGCATAGTTTTTTTTTTTTCAAGAAGGCCTGCATGAAGTTTAAAACAAAGAAATTGTTTAAGTGGAAATACATATGGATTCTCTGCAAAGTATGAATTTAGTCTTGTGAGAGGAATCAGGCCCAATATATCTGCTGTAATTGTGAGAGGTAATTATAAGATCTCCTTGAAAAGGACGTTTTTACAGATCTCGATTTGGCTTTCAGCATTTATGAATTTGAATTGACATCCTTAGCACAGTGCCAATTCCGCATGACTAGATTCATTCCGCAAACGGGGTTTAAATGGCTGGGTATGTACTGCTAAACTCACCAGGGCAGGGTTTTGTGCAAGTGTCAAATGGTTACCCTGGTATGGTTTTGGGAAGAAGGTGATTTTAGTTGTGTTGTGCTTTTTGGCATCTCAGCCAAATAATTAAAATGATATGGGTTAGTTGCCCGGTCATTTTAGACAGGTTAGCTTTTAGCTGACCAGGTCTGGGGGAGAAGAATCGCTGTCCTGGTTTGCATGGAGTGAGAAGCCACCAATTTTTCCAGTCCCAAAGAAGCAGAATCGTTCTGCTGTGCCCATCCTTGGCTGTGGAGGGAGCAGAAAGATCCCCACACTGCTTGAATCCCTCAGCCTTTAGATAACACCTTTGGGCTTACTTACTATCTGACTGAATTTCCACTAGAATGAGAACTTTTAGCCCACTCCTCCTGATAATATTTTCTTTCAAAATCCATCCTTTTCACAGTCAAAAGTAACAATTTTTTTTTTTTCCCTCAATCAGTGAGTAAACTTCCTCTTCATTAGTTGAGAATTTTACTAATTTACCTGAGAGGAAGCTTGGGAACTAACTGGAGTCAGTCAGTGTCTACCATGCTCTTGCAGTGAAGATGGCCACCTTATACTTGGTTATCAAGTGTAGCCAGTATGTCATGAAAAGTAATTGTTCTGCTCTCCCCTTCAACACTGGCGAGACTGGATCATTTGGTCCAGTTCTGGGCTCCCCAGTATGAGAGAGGTAGTGGAGTGAGTGCAGGGAAGGCCACCATGGTGGCTGGGAGCTGGAGCACATATCCTGTGTGGATGGGCCATGGGAGCTGGGCTGTTCAGCATTAACATCAGAAGGAAAAGGGAGGATTTTGTTGAGGTCTCCAGCTACTTCAAGGGGACTCTAGAGAAGACTTTTTTCAGGGGGGTTCTGCAAAAGGACAAGGGAACCAAAGTCCTAGGTTGCAATAAGTACAATTCTACCCATAGATAGCAGGGAAAATAAAGTCACCAGGGGAGTCATTAAACACTGGATCGTATCGCTCAGCATGGTAGAGGGTTTTCTAACCCTGAAGATGTTGAAAGCTCACCAAGAGAAGGTCCTGAGTAACCTGTTCTTGTTATTTTTTCCCTGGACAGGGATTGGACTAGAAAACCTCCAGAGGTCCCTTTCAAACTAAAAAGTTCAATGATTCTGAGTTAAAATCAAAGAACCATTAAGGTTGTAAAGGACTTCCAAGGTTGAGTACAACCTTTGACTGAATACCACTATGCCCACTAAACCATACCGTGACGGGCTAGATCTGCCTTTTACCTCCTATACTTCTCTTCTACCATACAGTTGGCAGTATTTACAGCCAATTTTTGTTCAAATTAACTTTTGATTCTACTTCTCTATTTTAACAATAAAAAGTTAGTTTTGCTAGGTTTTAAGTGTAACACAGTATTTTGTAGGGTAAAGTTACAAGTCTACTTTAGCTGCCTTGTGAGTCCATTTTGTTTCAGCTTGGCATGTAACAAGTTGCAGCAAACAAAAATTGAATCTAGTTTTGTTGAACTTAGCAATTTTTCAATGTGTGTGGCTTTTAAATGGGGAACAATAAGCAACCATACTCACTAGAACATATTATTCCAGAAGTTTGGAGAATGTACCTTGATTTGCGCACGTTATCTGATTGATCACGCTTTCTCTAGGCCTCAGTATGTTCACTTCTAAAGAGGTAAGTGCTACTGAGTTGCTTGAGTTAGCATTTGATTTTGCCTTGATGGGATTGCAGATGCGGAATGTGTTCTTGCATACAGTAATATCGACAGCCTACGACATATGCATCGCATGTAAAGGATTTTGAAAAGTTATTGTAGGTGATACTGGCGATGGCAAAGTGTCAGAAGCCACCTAATAATCTGATCATAACTGACAATGGAGATGCTTTTATAATATTTACAAAATCATGATAAGCTGGATTAATATGGCAATTGCATTTTGAGCATATGAAAGAAATCTATCTGAAAAATTGTTAGCAGTGATGGTTGATTAAAGCAGATTCTTAATTGAAATTCTTGGAGAACCCTGAATTTTAAAGGAGTTTGAAGGTATTATAACAGGTATGGGCAATTTTAGACAATTTTTTGCAGTGATTTAGGTGTTTTCATAGTAGGTCATAGTGTCCCATGTCTGCACATACATATGAATTTTAGTTTAGCAAAAAACAAAACAGGTATCTTAAATCTTACTTCATTTATACTCGCAGTACTAATTTCAGTGGATAAGCGTGTTTGTATATATGTTTTTTAAAATTATCTCTGTTGGGTTGTTTCCTTTGGTTTTGGAAAAGATACACTGATACTAGAATTGGTGTTTCATTCTCCTAGTTAGCTGTGCTGTGGTGCTTGTATGTACTTCCAGTGCCAGTGGCTACTCATTTTTTAATTTGTTATTTAATGCCAGATTAGCATTTTCTAATGGTGTTTGTAATATATAACCCACCATTATATTACTATTGTCAAAACTGAGAATCAGACCCAAGCAGTGTGGGAGACACTGAAGGAACCTGAATAATCTAATAAAGGTCTAATCATATCCCAAATGCATAGCAAGTTACATTACTTTTCATGATCCCTCTCTTCTTACTTCGCTTCTCTCTGAGTTTTGGAAACATGCATGTGATGAAGATGAGGGAAGAGCTGGCCGATGTGCATAACTTTGTTAACTAAGAATCTCACTGATTTCAGACACATTGTATCTCATACTACAGTTACAGCCTTACAGCTCTTTAGTCAATGTGAATACTCACATCAGTAAAAGTAGAATTAGTAGATTTTATCGGTACTTATAATATTCCACAAATTCGCATGAAAGGTAATCAGAACAAGTAGCTTCCAAAATATGCAAAAAAAAAAAATCAGCTGGTGATCCTATTTTGGGGATTTTTTTCCATTTAAAACAACATAAATTAGCTCTAATTCTGTTAAGCACAAATAAATAAAATTCATACTGCAGAATTGGATCCAAATGGCAAAACCAAAGCCCTCAGTCTTGTGAAAATCCTTCAAGAGTTCTCCTCTTCAACCAACAGCATTGGTAACATTTTCAGGTGCTGGCTAAAAGGGAGACCAGCACTTTCAGTGTGGTTGAGTGCTGCGCAGAATGCAAAGGTTTTGAAGGTCTGATTCGTAGCTTTGTTTTCATTAACACTGACAAATGGCAGATATGCAGAAGTGTTAGGTTAGAAGCATTTGTAGGTTTGAAGCATTTGTTGAGTAATCAAAATGTAGTAATTATACACACAATTTGGTGGTTTTAACGACTCTTGACTTGCCTACATCATATAGGACTTGGCTGGCGCCAGGTAGACTTGGCAACAGCTCTGAAAGGTATGAGTCATGGGAATAGCTGGCAGATCCCAGAGATACTAATACATATCTGAGAAGAAAAAAGTTCTTGACCTCTTTCAAGAAAGGCAGAGGGAATATAAAGATCAAAAGTTAGAACCCCTTTGCAAGTCAGTTTTTGTGTATTTTGAATTTCAAACATCATGGATTACCTGCTTGTTCAGTGGCCATCTAAATTGAAAATAAAGACCATTAAAAATCAGGTAACTGACATTGCTGAGGTAACTGTTGTTTTGCAATGTCTTAGTGCGTTGTGTTACCCATTGTGGACATCTAGCTGGTACAATATGATAATTTTGTTTTGGGATTCTCTTTAAATGGAATATTTACAACTATTGTAGAGCAGCTGATTTACAGAGGCTATAAGCTCCTATGCAACTGCCATTGGCAAAAGACAGCTGCTGCTGCTGTAGGCAATATAGGAATACCTGCTATGATTCACTTAGAAAGTGTTATGAAACATAACCTTAGAAGATCTGTTCACAGATACCTACAAACAAAGCTGCAAGGACATGAAAAAAGTTTGTCTTCTTGTAACTATTGTTTCAAAGCAGCCAAAACAATAATTGAGCAGAAAAGATTTTTGAAAAAAAAAAAATATATACACAGCATGTGAATACAAAATTAAAATGCAGTACTGCTTACCTCATCTATTTCTAGTTACAGAATCACAGAATGGTAGGGGTTGGAAGGGATGTCTGGAGATGATCCAATCCAACCCCTGTGCCAAGGCAGGGTCACCCAGAGCAGGTTACACAGGATCACATCCAGGTGTATTTTGAATGTCTCCAGATAGGGAGACTCCACAGCCTCTCGGCAGCCTGTTCCAGTGCTCTGCCACCCTCAAAGCAAAGAGGTTTTTCGTCATGTTCAGAGGGAACTTACTGTCTTTAAATTTGTGCCCATTGCTCCTTGTTCTGTCTCTGGGCACCACTCTGAAATGAGTTTGGCCTTATCCTTTTGAAACCTGTCCCAAGATGTTTGTACTTATTGATAAAATCCCCTCTCAAGTTGTCTCTTTCATAGGCTAAATAGGCGAACTTAATGTTTACTTAACTACTCTCTAAATTTCTCTTGCCCTAATATTGGGTTAGAAGCTTTCTTGAACCTACTGTTGTATTAGTTAATTTATTCGATATCAGGTTTCTGCACTGTTCTTTCACAGGCATTGCCTCACAACCAGCAATGAAAATATGATGTATTAGAAAGACTCAATTGGAAATTTTATATATGTGGGATGGTGTGGTCAAACAGATTTTGTATAAAATTTTGGATACAAATTGTTATTCCATGAAGAAAGACCTTGATTTCAGCTTTGGAAAAATGTATTTATTAACAGAATGGGTAAATAAAAAAGCCCCAAACTTTTGAAGTTCTAAGGTATTGAGGCTTCAATACATTAAAAATGTGATAGTTTTTTATATTCTGTTCTGATACTCTGATTATATTGTTGAATCATGGCTGCTTCAATTTGCCTCTATATATTTCTTACATTTTCACATGAGAAGAAGAAAATATGTCCCAAATATCCTTTAACATAGGTGCAGATTTATTGTAATTGAATTGAAATATTAAAAAAAAAAGCCATCCTATGCAAGTGTGTAGGAAGATATTGTGCCCTTAGTTTTTTTTAAAAAAGACCCCTTGGTTAATGGGGAACTTTGCTTTAGAATTATTGGTATAATACAGCTCACTCAGTTCCTCTTAATCGATTTGACCACAATAACTGAACTTTTTTTTTCCATGAATTTTCTTTATTGTTTTGAAAAATGTATGAAGAACACATTTGGTGCTTTGCATATGTGGTGATTTCTATATATACTACAAAATGCTGACAGGGTAGTGATAAATTTGTTTCTGGCATTGAAGGGCTGTATCTTGAGGGGACTTTTCTTCTTTGGTTCTTTATTCACAGAATGCTATTAGTATTGTTTGTTACAATGTAGGATATTTATAACAGGAAACATCTGTGGAGCCGTAATAAAGAATAGTTTTCATAAAGCAGTTTTACATTATCCTTCTACCAGTATCTGATAACAGTCACATTTATCTGGGTGTAGGAACGTTCTGACAGGTGTAAGGGATAACTGATTGATATAAACTCACTACTGCATGAAAATGAACCTTTTGATAAAGACATCTTAGTTAGAACTGATAAGTAAAGTACAGAGAACATAACTGTCTGCTATTATGTATCATTTTATTACCTTTATGTTGATCTTGATCTTTTAAATGGATAGTAAAGCATTGACAAAAGATGACTGAATATAGACATTTGTATAATGTACCTTTAGCAGGAGCATAATCTTTAGATCAAGGACAACTTAACAGGCAAAGGGCTCATAATTCATTAAAATAGAGACACTATCTAGTTCATAACATGGAAAACTTAAACAATGCGATATTCTAAGGATTCAAAATTAATACTTTTTCTATTTCTTTAAAATATAGCTCTATTTAGATTTTGATGGATTGAGAGGCAGATGAAAGTTTTGGCTAAAAATTAAAAATAGTTAAGAAATTTATTTCCTGTTTTATCAGTTCCCAGAGCTTTTATGGACATATCCATGTTAACATCTCTCTGATATTAAGTTTTGAGCAGATGGATGCTGTAAAAATTATTACTTCATTTAATAAGATAGAAATAAAAGTGTTTCTCCACTTAGGTTTTTTTCTGGGAACATGTTCTGACTCTTAAGTATTAATACAGTATTCTGGTATTTTAAAGAAGAAAGTAAGTGGAAATCTATGCTAATCTGAAACCCTATAGAATCTAGAAATTGTTGTCTGGATTAAGAGATAACATCTTAAATCAGCCTCTTGGTATCATGGACTAAACATCAAGAACTTCAATATTTTGGTATGTGTTGATTTAATTTCATCTAGAATAAGGATCATTAAAATTATCTGAGCAAGTTGCAATTAATAGGAAAATGTCGTCGGCCAAAGCACAAAGAAAACAAGTAGATACCTATAGTATTTTATCATATTTTAGATATTATTTTAAAATGTTTGTGTAAATGTATGTAGTCAGACAACATCAATTTATCCTTATTTAATAAAAAAAAAATACTGGAAATCTGGTTCTGTATGTTGTAAGTAGAGTTTTTTGTATTCAATATTCGCAATTTACTAATCATGCAATGAAACAAATACTTCTTTGTCTGAGGATAGAACCTTAGCTGCTTAGTCTTTGCTACTAAGATGGAAAAGGCAATGGTAACGTCTAAAAATTAGTAACAATTTTTGTTATTTCTTGACCATTGATGGTGATAGTTTTTTCAACTTTAATTTCTTTTGAAAAAATAAATTTGAGAGGAAAAAATATATTTCCCATTGTAAATCTTGATGAACTTCAAAACATTACTTTAAAATAATACGATTTCAATGCTATGTATGCATGGATAAATGTTGTATTTATTGCCAGCTCATCAGAACCTGGTAGATTGCAGGTAATCTGATTCTTTCATTTACTGTGTTTTTATTTAAAAAAAAACTAAGACTATGGTTTTATGAAACATACTTATGGTCTGTGCAGTGGAAGTGGCCTCTTCAATCACTGGTAGAACCGTGACATTTTTTTTTTAATCAAAGAAATTTTCTGTCCTAAATTTAAAGGAATTTATGCACATGATTAAGCAATTTCTTGAATGAGGGCCTTCATTTTTACCAGCAGGGTACTTCATATGAATAGTAGTTTGTGCTGTGTAATTAAAATACATTATCAGATTTGGCTTAATTAATGTTAAAACAAAACAAATGCTTGATGCTTGCTTCAAGGACATGAAAAAAAAAAGCTTTCCTGCTATTCTTGATTTGTCATGTTGTGCCAATGTTGAAAATGAATGAATTTTGTTACTTGCCATAGTGACAGATTCTTTTACCTGAAATGTCGTTCGGCATACAGCACTTGTCTGAAATCAGTTGTTCATATGCTGGAGGAGTCCATGTACATCTTGTATGCAAATTATTATCTTTTAATCTGTTTATGAATACAGCAAGGTTGAGGTAGCAGAGGTCTGAAAAAATTAACATTGCATTATCTTTGTTTTTTGTAGGGTTAAAACTTTCAGAGCATGCTAATATTAATTGTGGTTAATTTTCCATATTTTTATGGCAACTGAAACAGAGGGGGGCGTGGAGTTGCCTCTTCAAAAATATACCATCTCTGCCCAAGATGCTACATCAGCATGTCAGTGAAATTTTCACGTTTAAGAAATGACTGTATGATCCACCTCACGTGACTCTTATCTCTGCTTCTCCAGAGGCCAGTAGTAAAATTTGACTTGCATGAAATGGCAGAACTATGTGATTGTTTATAAAGGTTGTTCAAGAATCTTTGAAACCTATCAGCATATGCATAATTCACATTACTTCTTCTTTTGGATCTTGATCCTTCTAATACATGTTTAGTATGTGTGTGTTGTTTTAATAGTTATGTTCTGAGCCCAGTAACACGAGTGACATAATATTTCTTTTTAAAACTAAGGAGAACTGTGTTTCCCAGTTTTTCCCACCACAGAAAGTATCATGCCTGTTGGTGATACACGTAGACTTGATAAAGAGGCTGAAATCTAAATAAACAGAACAGCTGAATTTTTTGTTGCACTTGAAGTCATGGTGCATTTAATTAAAGAGTGAGACTTACTAGACATGAGAATAGGGGACTTTGACATATATAGGTGTTAATCTGACAACTTCAAGGAAAACCAAAATTTTCTTCCAAAAATGAAAGTTTAAAACACAAAACAGGAAAACCCTAAGCAAACCCAAATCAACTCTTTATTGGAGAAAATATTTTTGAACTTTCAAAATGGAATTCAGCTTTTTGAAATAATTTCTTTCAGAAAGAAATGTGAAATCCTGGTTTGCAACTATACTGATCCACACCTCTGTAACATATCATTAGAGTGTTGGCACATTTTCAAAGTGAAACTCAATCAGAAAAAAGAAAGAAAGAAAAAAGAAAATCATGTGAAAGTATAGCTAAAAACAAACCAAAACCGAACCACAGAGATGATATTTTAGAATTCTTTAGTGGAATTGCATCCTGGCAAAGGCTGATTAGAATAAATTAATCTCTCCTGACCATCAACTCTCACTGGCTTAGAACCTGAATGCTGTAAGTATAACGTGTATTAGCTTTGGTGCTTTTCTTCCCCTCTTTTTTCCTTTTTTTTTTTTTTTTAATATATATATTTACAGGTCTTGGCAATATCTGAGAGACCTTGTTTTCATTTCTGGTCACCACCTCAGCAAACTAATCAATGAGGCATGAACTGCTATCTGCAGAGAAAGAAATGAAAAATAAACCAGAGATAATCCTTCAGTTAAAAGGTTATTCTGTGTGATAAAAGCTATTTTGTTAATTTATTTACTTACTGGTACAGTGAGATAAAGTGAGGGAACAATTAGGGAATTCTAGTTGAAAGGATTTAAAAGGGCAATGACGACTTAATGTTTTAGGTTATTTGATTGACAGTATAGTTACACAGATATCTTAAACTAAAAAAACCCCACAGTTTTCAGTGAGTCAAAATTCTGTTCAGGTCAATTAGTATTTTCTGCTATTAGTATTTTCTCTACTAATCATCTTCATGCTTACAAATATTAGCTAAAATATGTATTTTATTTTGCATGGTAATTTGTTTAGATAGGATACTAAAATTGTTTCTGTAAAGTGTCTGCAGTAATAATTGTTTTTCATATTTTATCCTTATTTTTCATCTTTTAATATTTCCTGTTCTTCAAAATGTACTAATATGCATAAAAACTTCATTGGTTTTGACCTATATGTAATATAGTAGAGTATATTCATACTTTGCAGAATATTATGTGCTCTTAAATTTAGGTTAATGAAGCTAATTAAAAATTATTTTAATATTTAGATGGTTATTTCTCTCTATAAACACCAAGTCTAAGAAAATGATTAGTAAAATCTTTACCTAACATGTTACAGCAATAGTTTATTTTTTTCCAGTGTCTTGTTGAAAATTTTAAAATTTAGTTTATTTATCAAATCTTCCTAGTGTGTGATTTGCATTTTAGTTTGTAATTGTCATTAGTTTCAGACAGACTTATAACAAAATTAATATTTTGCATGCACATCTCTACCAATTCACAGACATTTTGAGAAGCAGAGATACATACAGGTATCTGTCTTTCTCCAAGTCTTTTAGGAGGATTTGATCTATGCCTGGGAAAAACTAGGACAGTGAGCAGCCCCTTCACCTTTTGGAAGTGGACAATGCTTTGTATCGTTCTCTATATGCAGAATAATCCGCTTTAAAGAGATTCAGTCTGTAGTTGTTGATATGTTACAGCTTCTGTCATTTTACAGGACTGAGGATTGTCATTGCCAAAAAATTTTCTGTTTCTCCTTTGGATCTTCATCCTTTCCTTTGCATGAGGATTGGTCTTTCCTTTTTTATTCTACTTGGAGAGCTGTTTTTCACTCTGCTCTTCTCTTTCTCACTTCCATTTTTATGAAGCCCATTTTTTTCCAAACCTTGAAATTTGCACCTTTTTTATTCTAGTGTAGGAAGAGAAAATATTTTATGTTGCTCAGTTCTATTCTCTAATTTCTTACAAGTTGTAGAGACATTGACCTAGGTCTTGCAAGTTAGAAGCAATTTTTGCACAGATGGGTTGACCATACCTTCTGTGAGCTATGATGGGTATGCTTCAGTTACCACAAAAATCAAAGGGAGAAAAGGGCTCATGATCATTGCTGCCACCAACAGCAGCACAAAAACCATGCTGGAAGGGTATCAAGCAAATCCTCTTTCATGCCAAATCCAGGCAGTGGAGACTTTAATAAATTTCAGTGCAACCTTTGCGTCCCACTTCCAATACAGGCTCTTCTTTGTTTGCTCGCTGCCTCCACCCTGTGGAACTGTCTCACCTGCCGTACCTTACAGTGTTCCAAAGTGATAGAGTCAAGCGAGGTGGATCAGGTGAGTTCAGCTTGGCTGTTTGGAATCAGAAATGGATTGTCAAATCTTGGTCAAGCCCGTTTAGAATTTATGAAAAATGTGAAAAAAATGGGCAGCGGAATAAGAAAACCCAACACACTTGGAAGAAAAGAGTTATTATAGAGGAAGTCTGGGAAACTCTGGTGAGACAGGCATCTTCCAATCCAGTAGTCATGGGCAGAATTGCACAGAGCATCTCTTCTTAATCCTCCCTCTTCCATAAATCATCTTTGTTTCCTGTTTAAAATCTGTGTTTTTTCTAACATAATCATTCATATTTATGTTAGCACCATTGTGCATTTGGTGTCTTCCAAATACACTAGACCAGAAGCTGTTCTGAAGGACTAGTGCTTGACACATCCAGACAAACAGGATCCTAATAGAAAGTATTGCTGGTACATATATATGCTCAAGATACTAATATTCAACGTTTACATTGAAGCTACCAGATTTGGGTAGTTTGTGTTGCACTTTGTGCAATACAGCATTACCCCTATTATACTGTGACTCTCTTATTCAAAAATTCATATGCACATGCAGAGTAGAGGTGCACAAAAATTTAAGGCTAGTTTGACTTGAGTGTTTTCAGTGATGTGATTCCAGCAGAAGTTTTAACAGGTTTTCATTCTTAAACAAGTTTTAGCAAATAAAAGACCCCTTTCAGCTAGAGGTTGCATTTTTTCTTCTGGTCAGAGTAGTCACACGCTTGTTTGCAACCCGAATAAAGTGAAGTTCCTATATATCATTATTGTGAAGGATTTGGTACATGATCAGAGTGTGTGCAGTCTCAGTGGAGTGGCCACCACCTTTGAAAACAGGGAGAAAGAAAGAGAAGAAATATGAAGAGCAGAGAATCATGGAATCATTCAGGTCAGAAAGGACCCTTAAGATCATCAAGTCCAGCAGTGTCCAGCACTGCCAAGTCCACCCCTAAGCCATGTCTCTGGGTGCCACATCTGCAGTCTTTTACACATCTCCAGGGATGGTGACTCAACCACTTCCCTGGGCAGCCTATTCTGATGCTTGACAACTCTTTCAGTGAAGAAGTAGAGGTGGAGACCCTTTTCTCTCCTCTTGCCACAGCTTAGTGGTCAAAATGACATGTGGGGACGTCCTGGGTGGTGGTAAAATTCTCTGAGAAAATGCAACAAGCTGGTCAGCATGAAGACTAATATCACAAATAGACACTCTTCATCTCTGTTGAAGCTATTCAGGTACATGGAAAGGAATGAAAGATTTCTTGGACAAGAGAAAAAAAATGAACATGAATCTGTGTCATGATATGGGAATTCATCTAGAAGGCAAAAAGTTGAGTTCTAATCTGTGCTTAAATAATGTTTTATTGTAAACTATGCCACATCTGTAGAGTACAGCCAGAAATCCTTCACCCATATTGATGGTCTTGGTGATGTTCCTTTTTTACCCCCTCTTTGTAGTTTAGTAGATCTCTCAGTCTCTTCTTCAGTCTCAGCATTATTATCCTGACCTGCCTACAGGACGATGATGATTTTTCTTCCTAAGAGAGTGAAGTCGTATGGCTCTGCTTCAACTGAAAAAGTCTTTCTGTCTGTGTGTTTCACATTCTGCGTAAGTAGTCTATAGTTATGATGATTGCATACAAGCTAGTGACTGTTTCTCTTTCTACAGTAGCTGTGTTAAAGGTTAAAGCCACTTAGTAGTTAGGTGACTAGGGTCTCTATATAATAACCACTGTAGCCACAAACACATCCCCAGAGTGATTTATATTTGAAAGAACAGGGGATGAATAGATCTTGGAACGTGTCTCGCTCTTCAGGGAAACATCATAAATGACTGACTTCCACGGAATATGTAATTCTGGAAAAGTTGGGCTAGTTAAAAAATATTTCCCCTTAAAACTTTTTGAAAAAAACCAAAAGTCTGTAAGTGAATATTTTTGTGAAATGACTAGACTATGTTGTAACACAGTTTTTAGTATTTAAAGATTGACTTATTAATAACTTCAAAATATATTTTGCTTTCTTTTTGCCTTGACACAGAAGCCTAGAAGTGAGCTATTAAGCCTCCAAAAAATAACAGTATATATTTGAAACGTAATCACAGTCTTTTCAGAACTGATGGGAAATGGTGCCACATCTAATACATTATTTATCAAGCTACAATTTCAGGAATAGCAAATATCTTAATTAGTGGAATTAATCAATTATGCCTTCATACATTAGTTGCCTGTAGTCCTTTATAAGGAAAAAAAAAGTTTCTTCTTTTATTCTACCTTTTTAAAATGTGGTTATCATGCTCTCCTTCTTTCAAGCATTTAGAACAAAGTCCTGATAATTTAATTACATGCCTCATTCAAATGCAGGATCATATGAACCTGTAATGGCTCAAATAATCTGTTTACTAATAATTCATCCAGTAGTGCTTTTTTTTTGAAGGGAGAGGGGAAGGGAGAACCTTATCTGCAATTTCACTTTGGTACAGTATTATAAAAGAATAACAATATAGTTGTACAGTCTGCCATTTAGTTCAGTGTTTTTGGGTGCATTTAAGCTATTGAATTAATCTCACTTTTAAACAATAGAATATAATACTTTAATAGCTTGCCTCTGCACTGGCTTTGTGAGATGCTGAAATTAGTATTATAATGCACTGTGTATAGTTTCTGCTGAATCTGATTGCTTTAGCAGCAGTCAGGTTGATAGTATCAGGTTCCAGCTTGCTGGGTCAACATGGACCCAGGCCATTAAAGGAGAAAGGTTCAGGGAAAGTTCATTTCTATTGTTTTACCATGGTTACAAAACAGAAAAAAAAATGAGAAATCCTGCATTTGTAACTTATTGCTTCCTTGGGCCCTGAAGGTAGTATGATCTTTTTTTCCTCTTAAATTGAACACAGAAATATAAACCTCCTGATTATCTGTAACGTAAACAAAAGAGTATTTTCTGATCACATTTAAAGTAAAACACAGATGTTCTGCATTGACTGCTGATGTCATTAAACAAAGTGTTTGTATTAATTAAATTTGATCTCCCAAATTGTTAGCATTTAAATTTGTTACTAGGTCAATAGAAAAATTAAAACTTCATAGCAGCTTTATAATACTGACTTTTGTTTACATAATTTTCACTTTAATTAACTCACAGTAAGCCTGTTGAAATAAGTATGTTTGCTTTTTCTCTAAAATGGAAGCTGTCCATTGAAGATTTTCTTTTTATTGTGATTATAAAATGAAGAAACATTTTCATGAAAAAGCGAACTTAAATATCATCATGTGTGTGTAACATTTATGGCACAGTTGTAAACCACTTGTGAGGTACCATTATGAAAGGGTTTAAATCTTAAAACAAATGTGTTTGTTATGTATATAAGGGAAAAAGAAAGAATGAAGGACTTAGCACAGCATTAGTATGTTTTACATGAGAACTGGTGAAGAAAGCTTATTGTACAGCACCGAGTATTTCATACAAAGAGGTAAATCATGTAATGGGTGTAATATAGAATAAAATTTGGTATTTGTACCAATATGAAGAAACTCTGCGAAGCAAATTGTTTCACAAACATTTCTCTGAATTGAAAGGTTTGCATGAAATTTGACTGAACACTGAAGGTTGTGACACAGCATAATATTTAACAATATGTTTTTATTTATTAAGGCTTTTTATACAATTTTCATAAGACACTTTTTGGATAAGCGAAGACATTTTTAGATCTGACTGTTACACGAGTCAGAGATAATGGCATTCAAGAGAATGCTGGTTCTGGAAACTAGCTTTCAGCGGTGAGTTTATATTTGTTATTTTCCAGAGTTGCCTGCCTCTGTTATTATTAACTGTGATCTCAGTAAGAAAAACAAATTTCACATATGCTAAGCTGGGCCAGGGTGAATGTGTATTTTAATTTAAGATCTTTGGGGAACATACAGATAGTATTGTTGACTTAGTATGTGTCATTAATCTTGCAAGACAGTGCAAGGCACATGCTCCTTGAGTCTGTCTACCCAAAGTGGTTTACAGGAGAGTTCTGTGGTCATTTGAAAGACTCATCTCACTATAAAGTTGCAATTGACTGAATTGATATTTAAGTCTTAGCAATTCTGTTGTGGAAAGGAAGAAAAAAGGGAAAATGTTTGTTTGGCATATGTGAAAGTTAGAAAAAGTTACAGGGTGCAAGGAGTACTAGGTAAACTCTATTACCCTTTTTTTATCCTTGACTACACTTCTAGGTTTGGTATCCATTAGCAAATGACATCTGGTTTTTCATTTGACTGTGGTGCTCGTTTTCTTTCTTAAATGATTGTTGTTAGTGTTGTGGTGCCTGGCTAATCACCTGCAGGGATTGCAGCCTGTGTGTACGCATACTGCACAAACAGATAGGCACACACATCTGTGAATACGTGTTTGCATACGGAATCATAGAATCATTTACATTGGAGCCATTAACCTAACCCTGCCAAGTCCACCACTGAACCATGTCCCTGAGCGTCCCAGCTACAAGCCTTTTTATACATCCAGGAATGGTGACTCAGCTTCGCAGGGCAGCCTGTTCTGATGCTTGACAACCCTTTTGGTGAAGAAATTCTTTCAGATATTCAGTTTAAACCTCCTCAGACATACAGGTCTGTAAGTCCTAGTACGAAGATGAGGACACATGGAGAGTGTGCTGCCCTGTATGTACACGTTTGTATGATATACTTAAACACCCATACAAGCAAACGTATCTCGTGTAAAGAGTTACTGTGTGAAAGAGAACACTCTTGCAAGGACTACGTCTACTACTCACAGGAGTCCAAAGCATGCCTTGTAATTTTTTTTTCCCCCTTCAAGTTGTTGAATAAACAGATAAATTGGAACAAATGACTGCTTTATTGTTCCACATATTGCTTAAAAACTTTAAAATGTTCATCTCTTTTAAAAGATAGTATAATGAAGATATACTGAGAAATAAAATGAGAAAGCATCATTATGAGCATATTATACTTTGCCACTTTATACAGTTCAATTAAACCAGAATATATCTGTTATCCATGTCAAGAAAATTTAGAGAAAGATAATTGATTGATACAAATTTCTTATAATTTGCTATTTTATTGCTGTACTCTCTTCTTCAAATACTGATTAATTTTTGGAAAAACTGTATGAACACACTGTCCAGCTAAAGTTTGGGAGTGCTTTTGTGTTGGAGAGCTATAAAGTCGTGAAAACATCACCCTGACTTTCAACCAAGCATGTAACCAAATTCATTTCTGGACAGGATAATGTGTAATTTGATTCTTTTTCTGTAAAAGGGACAGTCTTCTGCTGTTTTTTTTTTTTTTTTTTTTTTTTAAGAACTTGATCCATTACCACACAAACCCACTTTTGCCAGAAGTACTTACAAACAGCATAGGAAAGCATATGGTTTGGTCAAGTAGGTCTTTCTTTAGTATCATCTTTAGTACTGGAATTAAGCTTGAAACTACAAAAGCTAAAACAAAGTCTCAAACAAACATAATATCTGGGGGCAAACGCTAGCACTGATGAAAATGTACCTCTTAGTTTAATCCATGACAATTTGATCACCAATTTGATCACATTCAGAGATCATCAGAACAAAATCAGGGAAAAAACCTCCTTTGTATTAATATATTTGATGATTTGGATGATTTTTCATTCCCAAGCCTTTAACTTGCATGTGACAACATTTTCAGAGCTTTTCTGTGTCTAAGAAAGACAGAGTGATAGAAAAGTCAGATTTTGTTGGTAAGAAAACAGAACAGAAACTGAGGTAAATCTTTGAGAAAAGTAGGAAATATGACAAATCAAAATATAATTGTGAATTGGCACCTACTTTAACTCTTGTCTAACTTGACTCTGGGCATAGATAGAAAATGTGTTTGTAATTATTGTGATTAATTTGTATTTCATTATCATTGTAATGTTCAGTCAGGATTTGTTCTTGTTGTGCTATGAGCTATATGGCCAGAGCCAAAAGAGAGCTCTGTGTGCATGTTATGTATGGAGATGTCCTAGGCACAGAGTGTGTCAATCAGGTATCATACGGATGTGCATACTGACCAGCTATAGTATGCCCCAGGGGAGTGTGCTGCAAGTCTTGGTGCCATTTTGCCCATCCTGGAAGTTGTATTCCTGACTAAAATTCCCTTATATGAAATTCTGCGGTATGTGTCCCATGCTGCTGAAGATGTGAGTTCCTAAAAGGAAGGATGAATTGAATTAGAGGTTTCTTATTGAGAATTCATTGTTGAGAATGCATTTGCAAGCATTAGAATAACTTGATGAATTTGGTAGTTTTATTTTGGGGGTTCTTTATTCTGGCTAAAGGGAGATATTTTTGAGAAACCCATCTTTTCAGACACAATGCAACAGTAATTTGACTTAATTTCTAAGTCTAATGTCTTCATCGTGTACTTTGAAGATGGGAGGTAAAGGGAGTAGTAAAGCATGTGTAACTTTTCCAGTCACAGAGTAAATATAGAGTATATCCACATTAAAATAAACCTTTCAGTAATTGATTTAGGCTTTTCTATAAAATAGATCCTTTGATATCTTCTTATGTAATTTTGTTGTATGAAGCTTCATAATGTAATTACCAGAATTACAATAAAATGTAAGTAGTCATAATAATTAAAAAAATCTTATCAGAAGTAGATACATTTGTCAGCTCTGTTATCTAAAAACATACTCCTTGTACAACTTTTTAGAAATGACTGATTAACCTTTCAGTGTTTCCTTAGGATAACACATTAGTAGCAGACTGTTATTTCTGATAGGGTGGACTTTACGTAAGGTAGTTAAGGAACAGCTTGGAGCACTGGCTGCATTTCAGGCCTGCAAATAACTTACCTTCAAACACTGCCTAAATATAAGTGATATATTTTAAGGTATCTCCAGATTTGATCCTCCGTAGCTTGATAAAAATGCACTGAATGACTTTTGAATTGTTGAAATGATAACAAATCAAAGTATCTTTAGTTGGATCACTGTAATATTTCCATTTGGACCTATAGTAATGTCTGGATTTTTTATGGTTCTTTTTTTTAGGACTTAGGAGTTTTGGATTGGTATTCTTTATTGTCCGAATTACTATAGTACTACTGCTTTGGAGGGAAAACAGTGCTACCGTTCATGTGTTTATAGATGCTGCTCTGCAAGGAAAATGGGAGGTTGATTGTTTCTGTTCCTTGCCTTGGACAAGGAAAATAAAATACAAATTTGTTTTACAATATTCCATAGTAGAGTATGATGGCCAAGCAAATCTACATCTAGACTTGCAATGGTGGAACATTCTAACACACCTGGGATCTTGATTTCACAAACAGATTTTGGGGACTGGGTACACAGATCAGTTTTTTTTTTTCCCCTGGAGTATACTGTAATTTAGTTTTTCCCTATGAGTTCATATTTTGCTCTGTTTCAGAAGTAAAGTCCATCTAGAGTACACACAAGGATTTACTAGATCCCAGATATCATCTGCTCAAAGAAACTTACACCTTTTAATGCTCAGTACTCATCAGTAGATTAATACTTATTTTGTATTTGTACATATATGTAAATACAGACCACCTTATTTAAAGGTTTAAATTCTTGATTTTAATGAATACTGACTGCATGGTTACCATCAGTCTGTGTTATGCCAGCTGAGCAGTTATAGCTGTACAGACTAGGACAGAGTCTTTTCAGTATTTCATATCACTACTGTTACTCTCAAATGTACGATAAAAGTCACTTTCAAGCTTTTATTTAGGCAGTTCCAGCAATTCTTTGGAAGTGTACGGTTAATGAGTGTGGGTTTTCAGAATTAAAAATAAGGTGAATAAAGGGCAGTGAACATTAACCACAGTCTCTGGCAGAAGCTAGAATAAAATTTTTCATTTTGAGTATAAAGAGTTTTTTAAAGGGCAAAGGGTTTAAGATATAGGCAGCTTCATTAAAGAGGTGACAGTTCACTTGTTTCAGCATTCCATACAAAGAATTGTGGCCAATTAACTGACGAGTGCATTCAGATATTACAGTGGATACACTGATATGATAGAACTGCATTATCAACTGTTATGAATAAAAATAGCATATTAATTAATGAACTGCCAGGAGAACCAGAATATTTTCACAAAATACCTTGAATAGTACAGTATTTTTCTTCTTCTCCTGTTTTTTTTTTAGGTTACATCACCACTGAGATGTTTATGTATCTTATATTTAATACAGGTGGTAATGAACAACTAGCTCTGTGACCCCTGGAACAATGGTGGGCTTATATGTTATGTAGATGGTTTTTCTTGTAGTGTTTCTGCTCTTTTATTTAAAGTGGTTCTCAAAATGGCAGCTGCTCCCCAGTATGTTCTGATGGAAGACAAATCAGATGATATTTTTTTAAAGAAGTTAAACAAAATTTCTCAAATAAAGATAGTTACTTATGTTATGTATGGTTATGTATGTGTTCAAAAGAGGAGTATGCTGCTATATGGCCTATTTCTGTTTTGGGTCTAATTGGTTATTTGTACATGCAATTATCTGATTTATGTTCACAAATTTGTAATTACATGTGCAAGTTATATGCAGAGATGAATACAGATGGTTGGAAAACAAGCCTTGAAGCAGGACTGTTCATTCCAACTAAAGTTCATACATTGAAATCATTGTTTCAGGCCATATGCAGACTCTAACAAACATAACCACAACAGTTAGGCTTGCTTTACATTAGGAATCATTTCAGCAACTTGAAGTAAAAACTTTTTTAAAAAAATGAAAGCTTAAAATTCTTTTAGATTGTGTCATTGTGGATCAAGCCTGCCTTTCTGGCCTATTAACTCCATGCTTGACATTTTTATAATATATATAGTAGATGATGTTTTGAGGGGATGTTTTTAGAATTATAAGCCTAAGAAAAGATGAAAACAGTTGAGGAAAAAATAGGCTTTGCATCTGTTATAGTTTGGGGTTTCATGTGGGTGAATAACACTGTTAGAAGGAATCATTTAGCTTGCATATTTAAATTTTGGGTGCGGTTTATGCTGTAAGGTTGAGTGAAATGGGAAAGGCATCTGTTATAACTTGACAGAAAGAGCATTTTGTGGGAAGCATGCACTTTATATCACTACTTTTTCCACTTTTTTTTTTTTTTTTAAATTTTTTTTGGTAGTTGCAGAATTATTCTGAAAAGGCAGCAGTTTAAATAGAGAAAATAAATAAGATTTATCAAGGTTTTCTTGTTGATATTGCCAGTGTTCCTAAATAACTTTATTCAGGGTCACCAGTGCTGTGATTTTAGAGTATTGTTTCTGAAGCAATGTTTACGTAATGAAAAAAATATATCAGTATGGTTTGAATCTATGCATGAGTTCTCTTTAATAATTACATTTCATTGTTCATTCAGACTTATTTTCAACTATAGCTTGTATGGCTGTCATCATCAGAAGCTTGTGTTTCACAGTTATTACATAATCATGAGAGCCAACATACTTAAATGTTTTAAGAACTTTCAGGAAGATCTAGTGTTTCAACTAATTAGATGAAGCAGTGATCTTTTTGACTTAATTTAATTCTGACATCATAATTCTGCCACCCAACAGAATTAGCTTAATTTCTTATCTATTTTTCCCTTTCCAGTAGATGATTTACAGATCTCAATTTCATTAAGAGAACAGGCATATGTCAGTAATATTTTGAGCTTATGTACAATCACAACTGTATTCAAAGCTGGTACTGTAACTTACTCCAGTAGCTCTCAGATTTCTAACGGGTTTTATTTCCTTTCTTGCCCTTTAGGTCATTCATATATTCAAGTAATAAGATCAGTCAAGGAGAATCTTTTTCGTATATTCTTTCATTGTGTTGTAGTAGGACTTCAACCATCAAGGGAGAACTGGCAGGTGTTTCTGTAATATATATTTTATATATTCTTGCACTCTTGTATCTTGCATCTTATACTCTTGTATCAAGAATATTACTAATCTTGCTGAAAAGCAGAGTGATTTGGGCTTCAGTGTTGAGGAGAATGGAAATGACATGTTGTTTACATGACAGTTCTGTTAGGAAAAGAAATAATTCAACAAGGTTTTTTCTACCCCAGCAAAAAAGTAGCATCCCAGGACTAACCAGTGCTCCGTGCTCCTGTATTACTGTGGTAAATGACTTTGGAATGGGATAGTAAGGGAAATATATTTTCTTCCATTTATTTTTCTTCCACTGATAAACTGTTACTGCATTTCTGAGCCAATATCCACTTTTGGCCCTTTTGGTTCAAAAATAGCAGTAAAGTGTTCTGTTACTGAAATGCAGTAATATTTCATCAGCATGATTTCTCCACTGCTCACTCCTGTAACACAACCTAATTCTTTTGAAGATCATTCATGCACTTCTTTATGAAGATTTTGAAACAGATCTTTGTATTTATTTTTATCAGCATTGTTTGCTGTCTCAGTAACTCCTAATATATCATGAGTTCAGCACTAATTATTGCGTGAGAACATTTTCTATTTAACTGTGAGAAGAAAAATAAATTTAAGGTAATTGCACTGAGAGTTTTATTGTTTTACAAGACTGCTGCAAGTAGAAAGGACATGGTGTGACTTCTAATGGTTGTTTTACTAACTGCCAAAATAAATTTATGCTCTGTCTCAGAATTGCATTTTTTGCTTTGTTCTTGAGGAGAAGGGGAAAACCTAAAATAGTAAAGTATAAGGTTTGGATCGATGTACTTTGTCATTTTTTTGCCTTTAAAATGCTAGTTCAGTGCATTAGAAATATTTATGAAGGTTACCTTGGCAAGCATTTTCCAAGCAAAGGAATTAAATTGCACAAACGGTTTAGTCAGTCTTCCTAGACCTTATTTTTCAGTTCTGGCACGCCCTTGGCTCAAGTCTCGCTGGTGTGAAGGCTGCACGTATGAGAGCAGTGTAGAAGCTATCCCAAAACCCAGAAGTACCACGTGGGAAGAGTCCACTGCCTGTGGTTACAGGTTGTCACAGGGCATCTCTGTCTTTGCATTAAGTCAGCAAGTGATGTCTTCAGCCCTTTTTCAGTGTCCATTGTATATCGAGCACGTAATAACTACTTCCAGTGGCTGATCACCTAAATTTCATTCAGCCAGCTTCTTTGAGCTCAAAAGTTTTGTGTCAGGCTTTGAAGCACTAAGAGGAGATGGAACAGATGAGAAATAAAGCATAGATTTCAAAAATGTACCTAAATGAGATGCAGAAACGCTGATGTAGCTAAAATTGGTATTGATATTCAAAGCTGTTTTAGGCAGTTCTAAGAACTTAAAAATTACATTAAATACATACACCAAATGCTTGTTACAGATTTGCTACCTATCACCTTTGGAGTGTAACTTTTCCTGCCACTCCCCAATATTACTGATTATATAATTGCCTCGCCAATGGTAACTTCACTGCATCATGTTTGCCCAGCTACAGATGTGGACAATATTTCTGTGCACTAAACTTGCTCACAGACAAGATTAAAAATAAAACTTTGAATGTATAAAACAAACCCTGAAATTAATTAATTTTGGCAGGAAAGGCAGTTTGCCGTCTTACTACTGGTCAGACTTGCAGTTTTCTTTAGGGGTGCTTCATATATTTAATAAAAATAACTTATATAGTGAAATTTTCTTAATTCAATGTTAATATTGCACAATTGTTCCTCAAAATTAGGACATGAGAAAGATAAATCACAACATTATCTCAACATTTTTGAACAATTTTCATTTCCTAGTACATATTTTGCTGTAAAATTAGTCATCTGTAAAATGCTAGTGACATACTCTGAGAGTTATATACTACTCAAGAAGAGTTTCAGCTGTTTTGGAGCCAATGCCTTCCTTGTTGCTCAAAAGTCTTAAAAGAAATCAGTAGGAGGTCTACATATCTAAGGCTTTCAAGGATGAGATCCTTAAATTTTAAAGTCAAGTCTGTCTTCTGGCAGATCGTAAT
Source organism: Daphoenositta chrysoptera (assembly GCA_013397915.1). Classification (NCBI taxonomy): domain Eukaryota; kingdom Metazoa; phylum Chordata; class Aves; order Passeriformes; genus Daphoenositta; species Daphoenositta chrysoptera. The sequence goes on along the minus strand of VZRO01001165.1, from coordinate 327,185 downwards.
AAGAGCTGAATGCAGCCTGGTTACTTTTAAAGCCAAGCAGATAAGCCCATGCTATTGTGCCATTGTCTCTTTCCATTGATTGTACAGGACCAGGTTTTCTGTTGATTATATCTGGTTTTAATTGTTTAGCACTGTCAAAACATTTCTGGGAGCGAGCTCATACTTGATAATGCAACTGAAATTATGTAAAACTTTAAAAATATTATCAAAGCACAACATTTTACCTGATTAAGAACACTGATTCTTCCATTTTTTATTCTTTAATTCAGCCATCTGTTGTTTTCTTGATTTGGTAACACAGGAAGGATGTAAGACTAATATATGTTGATCAAAAGACCAAAAAATAACCATATTCTCAGCCTTAAATGTATTCTCAGTTACTTCTCATGCTAATCACAGCACAGTAGACATATACACCCTTTTTCTTCAAAGATGAAAATGCTACAGCCATAGTATTCCTTGATGTATTTATGAAATTGAAGGGATGGAATACAAATCTGGCTGAAAATTGATGGATATATTTTCAGTCATTCTGGAAAGTGTTCTGGTTATCTAATTAGCTGATGGTAATGAAGAAAATATTTGAGACTTTCAAGATTCACTAATCTGCATCTTGAGTTCCTCATTCACATAATGACATATTGTAACTGTAAGTCGTGATAATTTCTACAAAAATAAAGATCAGTTGTTTGTGGGAACATCTTTTAAGACATGAAAAAGTCTGAAAATTTTATCACAAACTGACACAAGCTTATGGAAGGGTTTTCATGGGAATAAATACATTTAGGTGCTCCACTTTAAAAACATGACTATTAAGTTAGTAATACATAGTCCTATAGAAAGCTTTCATCTTCTTCTTCAACATGTTATCTGACATATGAAAATTTAAGTTTTAGAGCAGAAAATATCTGACTTATTAATATTTCTAAAAGCAGAGTCACAATCTATTGGATATCTTTTCTTACGGGTAAGCAAGGAACTGTTAACTTCCCTATAGACTTCTCCCCAGGTCTTTAAAACAGTTAATCATTGTGGCTTCCTTGGATCTTTGTTGATATTGTCTAATTTCTGCTTTCTCTAATTTACTCTTCAAAGAATGAAACAGTAGACAGGAAGATCAGCTATGACTTCCAGATGTAGCTATTTCTTCCAGCGTCTTCTTGTGGAGTCCCAAAACACTCCTTGACTTATCTGTACTATGACCCTAGGTATTCACAAGACTTACTTTAGCTTTTGGGGCTTTGGCATTTCAGACTGTTTATCCTAGCTCTAAAAAATCCAGACTTTAGACATCTTCAAAGTCAAAATGGGTCATCTTTGAGTAGTTTACCCATTGAGATAATTAGCATTTCCATAAGAACTCAAATGTGCTTTCAGAAAAAACAGTGTAGTTCTTCCAGTAATTGTATTCAGATAAAAGACAAAATCTTACAATGTCTTTTATATGTCTATAAAAGCTTATATACAGAATCCAAATTTGAGTAAAAATAGTATTATCATCAGCTTTTAAATGATGATTTTTGTATCTCAGTGTCATCAATTGGAAGAACAGCTTACATTGCTCTGGCATTTAAATGTATCTTTTCCATAATAGATCAACTCATACCCATTTAAATTGTATTTGTTTTCATACTGAAGACAAATCTACTGATTTTGATACAAAATAGGAATATGAGCATTTTGAAGGTTTCTTATCTTGGAATGAAAATGAACATGTCCTCATCTAAAAATAAATAGGTCTTTACTATGCTCAAGTTTATGAAAAATGCCAACAAAATGATTTATTAAGCTATTTTTATCATCCTGTTTATGATAGTTAGACTAATTTGCTATGCTTTTGATTTTTTTTTAAAGAGTTTATCATATAGCTATAAAAATGATAATGAACTACAAAACAGCATGCAAGTTTTCAATTCTAGTCAGAGTGATTATTTTTTAAAGTAATTTTTTTCGTGCCATTTTCCCCACAACTTTGGTAAAGATTCATACAAAATTCTTGCAATTCTTATAGTTTGAAAACAAATCTTACAAAATGGCAGTATATCAAGTTAGTAGTTTGGTTAATGAAACAAATGCATAACAAATGACAACTAACAAATTAAGTCAAGTATTGTTACTTAATCAGTTATTAAGGACAATTAGATTTATTCATTTTAATTTTGTATTGCATAGTCTACCGTGCCTCTAAATCAGATCTTTCGGGCCTTAAGAAATAATTCTTAATGTGTCTTACAATGCTTTTCTGCCTTGTTATGAGAAAAAAACCATTTCTTAAATAGATAAAGGCCTTTTAATAGTAGATTGGAACTAGTGTAACTTAAAAATTCTATTTTTAACCTATTTAAGCTATTAAATAGGTTTCCTTCTCAGAAATTTCATTTAAATAAAATCACAGGATAAGCTGAGTTGGAAGGGCTCCATAAGGGACATCAAGTCCGTCTCCTGGCCCTGCACAGGACCATCCCCAAGAGTCACACCCTGTGCCTGAGAGCATTGTCCAAACACTCCTTGAACACTGTCAGACTTGGTGCTGTGACCACTTCCCTGGGGAGCCTGTTCCAGTGCCCAGCCATCTATTGGGTGAAATATTATTAGTAAGAATGGAATTGGGAGTTTAGAACTTTATGAAAACACTTACTTGGTAAACTTTAGGATAAACCATGGAATGGAGTTGGGTTGCTGGACTCGTTTATGGCCTTGAGCGTGACTCCCTCCCTTTTGTATAAAATAGCACAAGCAACTTGATTGTAGAAAGTGACCAAAGCAAGAGTTCTGCCTTGGGTATTTCCGTATCACTCACCTATAATTTGCTGCTGACCTGTGTTTAGAGATTTGGTCCATGACTGTCTTCCCTTAGGCTTTGTAGAGGAATGGTTTTATTCCTCAAAATCAAAGACAAAAGCATTCAGGCTTCACCATAGCTATACTTGGTAGTAAACATCAAAGACAGTCTTTGCAGGTGTGAACTTGCTTTTTTTAAAGACCTGGAAGTCATTGGTACATTGTGCATTGTGCCACATTGCCCTGCTTGTGTTCTCTTACGCTCTTGTCAGACCCTTCAATAGTCATATCACAATAGTGATTTGAGTACTTCATCACAGATTCTTAAATGAAACCATTAAAGTTTTCCTACATAGTGGCATTTTTTGGTGGGTGAATATATTAGAAACACTCCATTTAAATCAGATCATTTTTGTCTATAATGTTTTGTTCAGTTTTATGTGTATTCATGGGATGTTTATTTTTATTGTAAATCACAAAGAAAATATCAAAGAAAAACTGAAGACACTTAATTTGGTTTTGTGAGCTGGAATAAGATAATATTCTTTTTCTACAACTGTTTTTCTTGTAGTTTTGAACATATGACAATTTTGTTTATATTAAAGAAAATCAAAAATCCCAAACCAATCAAAGAAATTACCAAGCTTATAATTTTGATAATGACCTCAGCTCAGGACATTAAGCTGGGAATTAATGATCAGTTAAGGTTAATGACTCAATGCCTTGAGTCATTAAACTTCAAGAAAATGCTCTGTACTTTGATTGTTTTTGGTTTATTAAAGTTAGGTTGTAGAAGGTGCCAAAAAAAAGAAAAACATAAGAAGGCATTTCCAAACACAATGGAAACTAATATGAACAGAAAACAGAGGTATTTTATTATCCGCTTCATTCTACAGTCCCAGCATAGATTAGAGTTTTGTTAGTATGAGGACCTAAGGAGCAAAACCTTTCATACCCCCCACCTTCCTTTTATTTTCTTGTTCTGAAACAAATGAAGAACTTCAAATGTTTGGCAGATCATAGGTTAACACTTTAGTTCTAGAGCAGCACATTACCTTATTCTGTGAAGTTATTCCACAATGTTCCCTAAATGAGCAGTTACAGGATGTTGCAGTAGCACCATGCTATGATCTGTACATAGGAATGCAAGCCTTTGGATATACATTGTACGAGCAGGTACATATTTGCATGTAAGTGGGCAATAAGTATTTTCATTGTCATCCATATCTAATTTGTATGCTACTTAGGCAGTCCAGGAGATGGAAAGTTGTGTATGTGAGCATTAAACAGACAAGGAGTGCTTAAACCTGAAGCCCTTTATTTTCCTGTAGTGGACACATGTAAGTTGCTGTGATGGTGGTTGCTTAACAATATCTTACAAATAATTCCAAGTCCTTTCTGACATAAAGTAGTGTATTTAAAGTAAGGTGTCTTAGTGAGATTTTCACTTTAAATAGAATAAGGGTTAAATGATAACTTGACTTATCTTTTAAATGACAAAAAATAAAGAAATTGCAAGACCTTTTCACACATTAGATATGTATTGTCATTTATCATCTAGATATCAGGCTAGCAGTGCGAAGTAATAAAACATATCATCGAAAAATGTGCTATAGGTCTGAATCACTCTTTCATTCCACCTCCCAGCTAACTGTAGTATTAAATCAAACAAGCAGAACATTTCCTTAGGCAGCCATTGCCTTTTAATTTCCTGAAGAACCTTAAAATATCATTCATTACAAGTACTACACATATTTGGTTTTTAAAAGTCTCATAAATCAATAGCAGGCTGACTGTAATAATTATTACAAGTTAGTGCATAATTTTCGTGCTGAAGGCTGCATGCAGAACTTTAGCATATGCAAACGAGGCAATTCAAACTGTGTATAGATATTAATATGAAGAAGCAGGTAACGAGGTGCAGGCTATGAATTATGCATCAAGAGCGGCTGATCTTCAATGAGGAAAATGAATTCAGCATGTAATCTAATTAGTGATGGAAGTCTATTACATCTAACTGCAAAAGCAACCGTCCTTGAAACAAATTTATTTACAGTCCATGTTACCACTTGAAACAACTTTGAAATGATGTGTAAGACAACAGCTTAATTGTAAAAATTTTTTTGTTTGTTTGTTTCAGTTCTAGACCTGGAAGGCCTCCTAAGAGGACTCAAAGTGTCACCTCCCCAGAGAATTCTCATATCATGCCACATTCTGTCCCAGGCCTAATGTCTCCTGGAATCATCCCGCCAACAGGTAGGATCACTAGAAACACCTTCACATGGGCAATTGTTTGAATTAATGGCTTGCATCCACTTGTTAATAGATTAACAGTCTAGGAAAACAGCACACAAATATCACAATAGTTCCCCTAATGTCACGTTATTGTTACACAAACATGTTGTATGTAATGGAAATTGTAGCAGCTTAGTACTTTAAAATAACTGAACAAATAATAATCTTTTATAATTTTTCCCCCCTGTTCTTTTTCTTTATAAACAAAAAACTTTTCAAAGCTTGAATTACCTATCATTAGACAATGATCTCCCTATTCATTTTTAATAGATCAGATATCTTCTGCTTTTTTTTGCTGCTTTGCTTCATTAGATAATGTCATCATGAATATAGTTGCCTGAAGAAACCGAGTTAGTTAAAATAACTCCATGCTGCACACATGTCTTTCTTAATTTTTCATCCTGAAATTCTATTTTTGATATGTCTCCCGGGGCCTTACACTAATGTAAAGTCCTGTAACAATCTGTTTCTCGTACTACTATTTTCTTTTGGAAGTTACTATACCATCTCCTATGAGTGACTTGCTGTTAGACACAGTTAAATTAAGACAGGCTGTATTTCAGGGAGGAGATGAACAGTCACCCAAAGATGGAGGCACCCAGCAGTAAAGCTGTTGGTGGTGCCACATTCTCTCTCTTGAAGTTATAGACCAGTTAAACTCTGGGACTTGCTTCAGCAAAGTCCACCTGAGCTGCCACTTCTAACCCAGTTGCTTCCCGCTTATTTGCATGGCTCAGTCCCTAATACTGATTTTCTCTAAGGCAAAGGAAAGATAATTAACTGGACAGATCAAATAGAGAGCAAGATTACTGGGCCTTGTGGACTGGATAGATGGGTGGATGTTTTGAGTACATGTCCATGATCATGTCTCTCTAAGTATGAGCATGATCCTTGGCATAGTTTTGGTCACAGATGACTAACATTCTCGAAAGAAATGCTCAGGTAAGGAAACACTAAATACCAGAAACTGTTTAAGTGTGAATATCTCGTCTGGAGAAGGGAGGAGAGTGAAGAAAGCTTAGCTCAGTGGACAAAGAGGGGCCTGTACTTTGGCCTTAGGCTCAGAAGCTGCTTTACATGATGAGGTAGACACATAGCTAGAAATATTTTAATTGAAATTTACAGGTTTTTTAAGATGAGGAGGAGTGACAAAATGAAGGGAGGTCAGACAACAAAGATTGGTAGGAGAGAGGTATAAAATAAGGAGAGGGAAGGAGGGATGAGACTGAGAATGTAGGGGACTATGGGAAAACATCAGACAAGTAGGCCTCACAGTGGTAGTCTGGGCAGGTGTGACCAGCAAAAAAAAAAAAAAAAAAAAAAAAAAAAAGTCAGCGTTAAATACTTTATACAGTAGAATTTACAGGATAAAATCTAGTATAGAAAACAGAGATCGTGCAGAGTGAATGAAACATGAGAATAGTAGATGGGATCTATGTGGGGAGAGAATGAAAGTTTTTTATAGGGCGGAAACATTCATGTTCATGAGGGAGAGATCAAAAATTGCAGAAGCAAAGGGAAATTATTTGGGGGAAGTAAGGCAGGAAAATATCAAACTAAAAATGCGTGTGAAAAGTAGAAAGGAGATGAAAGAAGTAAGAGACAAATAAGCAGGCCAAAAAGAGAGAGACAGGAAAAGAAACCTTGTCAACAGTATCGTTTGGGGTTTTGTGTTACAGTTAATATCTAAGAGCAGATCGCCTCTCGATTTTTTATTTTGAGAAAGCAGTTTAAAACCACAACTAATGCCTAAAAGTATCCAATTCCTCTTTAGTCCTTTAAAGTTGGTCATAACAAGTTAACAATAAAAATATATGGTACTAAAACCAGAGATCCGATTTCTTAGAGGATCAGCCCACAAAACCAGATGCAGATCTTTTTAAAATGATGATTTAAAAAAATAGAAGAAAATAATTCAAAATTAAAGAAAATAGGCATATGTAAGATTATCATTCATCAAATCCTTTTAGGATGGTAATTGTTTGTGAGTCTCTTGCAAAAGAAGAAAGGTTTAAATGCAATTGCTACTAAGTTTGAACTGGTTTCACATTACATGGCTTACCACAACAGGAGTGGTATGACTTTTTCCCATTGTGGCAGTGTTGAGTCTCAAACAGCACAAAAAATGCAAACAACAACACTGATAGAAGCAAGAACTGGGATATAGTGTTCCATGAGGTATGCAAAGGTTCAGCAAAGATAAAGAGCATCATGACAGCAGTGCTACATGACAGTCATTCCAGCAATTTATAGACAGGCAAGTATAAAAATAGACTTACAATCTGATCTTATGAGTTCAAAACAATGAACATTTGTGGATCTACATTGTAAATAAGTACCAAAACTACTGTAAGAGCCCTACCAAGAAAAAACTCCAATAACTGCAGTAGATGATGTAGGTGCCATTGTTATGTGCTGCCACGTTAGTTGAGACAAGAAAAATCTTGCTGATTGTAAAATTTTACTCCATAATTTGGCTGCATGTATAGAAAAACACTGAACAGTTGAGGTTGTCAGGCACCATGGGAGGTCCCCTAGTCCTGCCTCCCCTGGTCAAAGTAAAATCACACAGAACAGGTTGTTCAGGCCTGGGTACACTTGAGATTCTGTGATTATCTTTGAGGATGGAGACATCATGATGTCTCTTTGCAACTTTTTACCAGTGTTTGATCTCAAAATAATGCCAGATTTTTTTTTTACATTTCAATGGAATTTGCTGTATTTCAATATGTTAGTTGGGCCACACTTAAGAAGAGTCTGGCTTCATCTCTGTCCTTACCAGGTTTTCACACGCCTTAGCAAGATACCTCCATGTCTTTTCCAGGCTGAACAGTCCCACCTCTCTCAGTCTCTCTTGATATGTCAGCAATTCCAAAAGATGGTTCTTCATTTGAGAAGTTTGTGAATTTCCTTTTAGGATCCAGATCTAAGCAGAAAAAATAAAATTACCAGATTATAAAGTCCTTCCTCCCCCTTCTCTCACTTTTTTTTTCTTTGTGATAACTTCTTCTTTTTAAGCTTTCTGATTGATTTAATAATCTGAGTATAATAACTAAGTTTCCTTCGTGCCTACAAAAAGTATAAGTGATCACACAAACAATTATGTGCTATTTAATGCTCTTTAAGTATAGAGATCTGCAATTACTAGGTATATCTAGGATACACAATGCTATGATTTAATGCAGGATTTTTACTTGAAATTTTTCCTTTTTCTGAAATGTGCTGCATAATACGGAAATAGAGATTTAAAGGTGGAAATCTTGATTTCTAAAGTGACTGGTTCTGCATGCATTGTTTATGTGTGCAAATAATAGTGGTATTAAACTGTATGTGAGATTTCTCATCATATTCCAGGACGGTATATTTTTGTAGGAGGCCAAGTTAAGGAACCCTTGAAAATATTTTATATTACTGATACAAAGTCTGAAAACACATGCAGGGAACATTCCATCATCACTTAGAAAGAACTATGGAAGTATTGGAAGAATATGGAAGTATTTAGGGACTAAGATGAGATGTAGGGATGATATACAGAAGAAAAATAAAAGAGAAAAAAGGAATAGTATTCGACATTTTTTTAATGAACTATAAATTGAAGAAGTGAAGATCACCTCTCAGTTGATATTCTGTCCATTTTATTGCAATTAAAGGTTACTCACAATTGCTGATCTAATCCACTGTCTTTCATTAGGGTCAATTTAGAGAATGCTCCCAAGTTTACAGAAGACTCGTGACCTCACAAAAGATAATCTTATACTTATGAAAATAAATATATAGGACCTTTGATAGTGTGAAAAAAATGAGAAATGTGTAATAACAGGAAAGTAAGATCTTCATGAATTGTCCAGAGAATTAAAATCTGCCTTTGTTACAAATCATGTAGTCAGAACAAAGAATTTGGTGTAGGCTCAAACAGTTGTACTGACTTTTCTTATCTAGGTAACCCCTTGAAATCCTTCCAAAACTAGATGGCTCATCACAGTTAACTTTGATCTGCTATCTCTCTGTACTGCAGATCTTTTCTTTGCTAATGTTCCTCAAAAATTGTCTAAAGCTGAAACAGTAGGTAATTGTAATTAATTGTGATCAATCAGAAAAGAAGTGCTGTATGTTCTGAGTGTATTATATACTTTGTGATCTGTACTTTTATGTCTGGAGTAGCTATATAACATATAAAATGATATTTGCATTATTTTTAATTTAAACTTTGAAAATCAGTTTTCTTCACTTTTCTAATTATTTTGGTAATTATTCTTCAGTATTTTAGATTTTGAAGCTGCTTTGAAAACTCCAGACTTAATTCTTTTGCAGCTTGGCCTGCTGAGTCTGAAATCTACAGGTGATGATACGAGTAACTGCAATCTCTTGTGCTTATTTCAGAAACTGCATCTTTCAAAGATAAAATGAGAATATAAAGTGCTTTTGGAAATCACTGACATAGGACAGGATAAGAATGCTCCTTCATATATTGATATATATCTCTAGATATATCTTTGTCAATAAAATAAAGGTAATTTCAAAGCGTGTTTAATTTATTGCATTACTTTTACATTAAATTAATCTTAGTAATTATTGTTGCTCTTATTACTATTTTGAACAGGTTTGCTTATGATAGGTACTTCTATACATCTATTCCACATCTGATACCAGACTTTTCCAATGTAAGGATATTAAGCTTCCTCTAGAATGTTTCATGTGAATGAATTATAACTACTCTCCTGTATTAAACCATTATTTTTCTTTTCTTAAGTGGTAATCTGAAGATGTAATTTCTAATTTCATCATTATTTTCTCTCTTGATGTGGGCCTGAATCAATATAAGTATATTCCAACTTCCATCTTGTACAAAATTCTTTGTGCCACTAAGTGTTTTTATGGGGAGGTAGAATAAGGAGAGAGTTGAAAGGTTGTGTGTAGATTATTTTGGCTTGGAGGACAAATGCCATTCACAGGTACAGCGATTGATAAAGTGTGGTAATGTTTTTGCTAAAGTAGATTATGAAATTATTTGGTGTTTAAAGAAAGATTAATCACATAATTAAATAATTTCATTTTCTCTGGCTCGTAGTTACTGATGTTGTATTAGGCAGACTGAAAGAACGGTTAAAATATAATTATCATTGTTACTCTATCCGCATCATATTGCCAAGAAATAAAATCTGTAGATAGAAGTATTTTCTCCTGATAGGCTCAACCCTGTAAGGTCTTAAGAGTGTATTTAGCTTACTGAAATGACTAGAGTTGATTTCTGTGAGTATTCCAGGGGCTAGAAATTATAAGTTGGAAGTACATAGTAATTTTGCAAAGCAAATCTGTTATTCAGTTTCTTAATTTTTGCACTGGGTACCTTTTGAGTTCCTGTGTTGGTTAAAAAGATACACATCAATAAAATTGAGTGGCTATTGCTTGCTTATTTAACATTCCATGTTAACACAGTATTTTGGTTATTAATGTTAAATCATTTTTATTGTTAACATTGGTTTTGATTGGTGTTATAGGATGATAAGCTGTTTATCTGTTGGGGCTGAACTAACTTACTGTAAGAATAAGCAACAAAGTCCTGCTTTCAGAGTGACAAACTGCAACCTAATTCAAGAGACTGAATTAAATTACACAAACATTTTTGCACTTCATTAAGGAAGTAGTCATTATAATTAATGTAAAAGCTTATGTCGTGTTCACTAGTTGACGTATCAGTGGGAAAATAAACTGATTCAACTCTGTAAATGTGTATTTTCATAGTTTTTAAAATAATAATTAAGGTGTAATTCAGGCCACCTGTCATCTCCTGAAAACAGTCATAATTTTGTCATATTATCATCCCACTGAACGGCTAGCTATATTCTGCTTTATGACAAGAGGATTTATCACTGAAAACTGCTTCTGGAAGCTCACTAGTTTTAAGTTCCAATGAGTCCCTTACATTTTTCAGTCATAAAATCTTTTAAAAACCAAGAACTACTTGCAGAAATGGAAATTTTTTATTAAGAACTTCTAATCAAGAAGAACTTGTACATTTTGCAGCATTGTATCATACGACACTACATATATTCAAAGTCTAAAAGATGTTGGAAAACCGTGTAAGTCAGAGTCACAGCTCATGCAGGTTCACCCAGTGCCTGTTGAGAGGCATCCCTAGATTGAACTGTTTCCAGAAATGCTCCCAGCTTTTTGATGTAAAGGGAACAAGTTGGTTCACTTCAAAAGAGACTCAGGGATTAGATATTTAAGCAGTGAGGATAGTCATGTTCTTTGAAATGCTCAAGGTACTCAAGAAGAAACTGAGTGAAACCATTTTACAGTTTTGTTATAAGCTGGTGAACCCTCTCTTCTACTTGTATCTTGTGAGTACTCAGTATTAGGTTGTGATATGCCAGATTTATTACCTTTTAGTGGAAAATCTGAGATAAAAATTGTTTAAATCTTCCTGGATCAGAGAATAATTTTGCCTTCTGAAAGCTAAGTTTGTAATGGTATTGATTTCTGAATTTCCCTATAAGAATGCTATTCCTGTAGCAGTTATATAGGATCCCAGTTGAATGACCATATTCTGTAAAGATGAGCTACTAGAAGATATTATATAAGCCTTTAATGATATATTATAATTTTCATATATATATGCAGCTTTTCAGAGTAGATTTAACATGATCATAAAAAAAAAGAAAAAGTTTCTGACTTTGGAAGTGACCTTCTCCCCAGTTCCAGCTTCTTGTTTCAAATCTTAGCAGTGTATTAAACAGCTTGGGAGAAAAAACCTCCCACTTTTCAAAACGATATTTAATTAACAGTCTGTTATCATAACAGTTTTCTGTAAAACAAGTAACATGTAAACTGAAACAAAATTAAAAACAAACAAAACACCAAACTCTTGATACAAAAGAAAGCAATTAAAACCTTATTCTTAAAGGCAGGTATGTGGTAAAGTTAGCAGTGACTACATTAGGACTTACTAATGGAAGTGTGTCTGTAGCTTTCTGAATCCCAACATTCTATTAATTGTAATTGGAAAAAGTTTTGAAAATATACATATTGCAGAATATGCTGATTGTTTCTTAAAATTAAATTATTCAAATTGTAAGCTTCTCAATTTTGGGTTATACCAAGATTTTCTTGTTGGCTCAGATTTCAGGCAGTCTTTCAATAGAAAAACATCAAGATAATCATAACCCTTTGTTTACGGTTCTGATATAATAAACCTGTTGGTTTTCCACCCACTCTTGCTTTTTAGTGAAACTGTTCAGCCAAAATAATTTGATCCCAAATAATTAAATTTCTGATTTGTTTAAAATGAACTTTTTGTAGAGCAAACAACACATTGCCATTTTAAACATGAAATACAGAGTATTATTTTGTTAAATGCTGCCACTAGAAATGAACCGGAGCTGTTGAATTTGGAATAATATCTCAGTCTTGCAAACACTTCAGTCCCTTATCTGAATGGTGTTGATTGTTGTAGCAAAAGAAAAACATGGTAGTTCTTAGGGTGAGCACAGCAAGGTCTGGTACAAAGCTCAGTTCCATCATGTTGCTGACTGCAGTCCTGCATCATCACAACGATGTGAAGTTCCTGAATGCTATGAGGGTGCCCTGCTCCTTTCCTGTGGAGTTAGACTGCTTATGTCCTTGCATGACATGTTCAATGAAGGGTGAATGATTTTTTTTCTCTTGATTTTATATTTGATTTGCTACCAGTGCTACATACTGCCTTCAATAAAAATACCCTTTCAAATTTATATATTCCAAAGTTAGGGTCCATGATTTCATTATCCTATATTTTGGGATTCTCTAAAGTACAGGCAAAAACTGCAGCTTAATGTTTTTCCCTCAGTTTGTTTTTTTGGGGGGAAGGCAGAGTCAAATGTCATTATTTAATATGATTGTGTCCTGGCTAAGAACAATCTGTCTGCTGTGGAGTTTTACAGATTTCATGCAGGGACTTAAATATAAAGAGAATTTCCAGAAAATATGTCAGGTAGCCCAGGTGTTTTTGTGATATGATATACAATGTAGATGAACTTCAGAATTTACTCAAGTAATTGGCAGTTTCAATAAAAGTATGGAAGGAAGCATTATTTTGTCTGGAAAGCTTTAGAAGAATACAACTCAAGGAAAAAATTCTAACTAGCCAAGTATAGTATATTAATTTATTCTCAGACTCTTGGGGTGTCCTGCACAGGGCCGGGAGTTGGATTTGATGGTCCTGATGGGTCCTTTCCAACTGAGCAGATTCTATGATTCCATGAATGTAGTTTTCCAAGGAGAACCAGCCATAAGTCTTCCTCGTGACTTATAGCTCCAGGAACATTGCCTGCATGAATTGTGCAAGGCACAATAGAGTACTATCAGAGTTATAATGAATCCACTATCAGTTGTTCACAGTGTGCTGTATTGTTGTTGTTACTAATGTCCTGTGCAGTATATTAGAGTTATCATAAAATAGTTTTAACTGGGAGAAGGTTTTTGAAAAGGAAGGTTGCTCTCGTTCTACAAGGCCAGGTTGTTCACACTTGATTCCATATCGTCTGAGAACTGTGTAACATTTTTCTTCCTGTTTGGAAATCAGAGTCAGAACTCTTTAGCGATGTGAAGTGAAGCACATTTTGTAACAGTTCATGTACGGATCAAGTGTGTTGCAAACAGAAAACAATCTTATCAGTTATTGCTCATGGAACTGCTTCCAAGAGCTTGTGGTTTAAAACCTGAGCTGATAGTCTGAGTTTCCATGCATTCAAGATGCTCAGTTTGAAAACCTCATTTCAGATGAAAAGACATCTCTAATTCCTTCAAAATGCAGACATAGGTAGGTATGTTGGTTGGTTGCTGTGTGCCTGAGACAGCAATTGCAAAGACAGAGACGGATGAAAAGTGGGGAAGGAAGCTGTGTGTGATGGAGAGAAGGAAAGAGAGAAAAGGGGAGGGAAGGGAGAGATAAGTTCTTTATGAGTTGGGATAACCAACTCACTTGACGTAATACAAGCTAGTATGTTTGCTGTTGTGTATTAATTCATGGCTATTGAGAAGTTACTCAATCAAGAAGCTATGTTGGTATAGTATTTATATAATAGCTTTCAGGAGTTACATTCTTTCTGCAGTGTGTATGTGCACAGGAGCCTGCATTTTGCTTTTCTGAAATGTTTTTTAGTTAGGAATGTTCTACATGTAACTTTTAAATCATCTCATTTCAGCCCAATTGTAATTGCAATGAGATGCTGTGTTCAAGCTGTAAGCAAAGAATAAAATGATACTGCTACTAGTATTAGAGATGTGACTGGACATTTGGGAAGAAAAGTCTTAGTTTGAGGAGAATGTTACTGTCACTACATGATGATATTGATCATCAATTAATGATGTATTAGTTTCTACCTAAGAAAACAGTAGCATGCTAGGGTTGAGTAAGCTGGGGAAAGGAAAACGACACCTAGTCAAGACAAAATTAATAATGTCTCTGGGTTGTTTTAACTCGTCAAAATCCATACAAATGGGAGATAGTGTGACAGTGCACTAACAAGTTTTGTTGAGAATTAAGGTTTTGTCAACACTACTCTTTTGTTAGGGGGTGGCTGAGATTTAGATTGACATAGGGGAAGTAGAATAAGTCACGAGGAGTGTTTTAAATGGGCAGATGCTTCTACGAAATTTCTTTTTCTCTGTATTCATTGTGCTGTCTGCTATCCACAAGCACTAAGACCACACACAAAGCTTGAGCAATCCAGTTGCCCTTACTAAGGGGAAAGTTAATGGAGTAGCATTTCTTTCTGCAGATGCTTTTTTTAAAGAATGTTTCCGGCCATTATAGTGGAAATACAGAATTCGAGACTTGAGCTGGTGTCAGCTGCATATTCCAATAATTTCCATTTGTGCTTGCATCAGATTACTAGACCTACCTTGCAAGGAACTGTAAAATCAAGGCTATGATCTTGGATAAGCAACATCACTACTAAAAATGATGAAATCACTTTTGTTTTCTTTTGACAGTAAAAGGAGTCCTTAATTCATATGCTATGATGCATCACTCCAACATACAGAGATCTAAATGTAATTATTTCATTAGAATACTGACTCTGTCATGTCACTTAAACTTGGACTTCAGATGGTGAGGAAAGCTGCTTAACACAGAGCAAAGAATGATAGAGTTACGCTGTACCATATAAATGTATATGAATATGAGAATAAAAGAACAGGGTTACTTGGGTGAGTTGATAACCAAGTAACTTGCTACATCACAACAGTGCATTATTTTTGTAAGTACCAGACTACCAACAAAAAGAAAAAAACCCCTCAGAACCCAAATGATTTTCAGCATACGAACAATATTTAGTGCAAGTATTTAAGAAGAGAAAGGTGATTTTTTTGTCAATCAGTACATTTGTTTTGAAAAGTATCTCAAAAGATTCTACAGATTAATGTTTCATTCAAGTGGAAGAAAACAGTGGTTTCTGTGCACTCAGCGACTGTGTGACAAAACAATTCCTAAAGTGATTTTTTTTTCCCTCTGTTGAAAGCTCAGGTTATATTCAGGCTTTGATGTCTCAGATGTACAGATGCTGAACACACTGAGGACATCATACTCCTAGAGGTGAATGACAAAAAATGTAGCACTTTTGCCTCTGTGAGCATCATGTTTGTGGAATATGGAATAACTCCTCATGAAATTGGATTTAGATTTTTTTTAAAAATACAGCCATAAGAACGTCCTTATATAAAATGTAAATTACTTGGATTTCTCCTAAAATTAATTTCTGTTATCACCTAGGCTAAAATTTTATATGGAAAGACTGTTAAGACCTGACATGTATGTAGAATCAAAATAAATTAGTATTACCATAGTTGAGCATTTTAAGTTAAATGGAAAAACTCCCAAATGCTTGCACACCAGGAAATGTCTGGGCAAGAGACTGTAGTATTTAGGCTATGATTCCTGTGAAGAATATGACTTTCATAGCTACATCTGCGCCAATAAATTAATGATAAATAAACCAGTTCAGAGCTGTTCTTTACCTTGGATGGCAGGCATGCATCCTGCAGCTTACAACTGCAGATCTAAAATCTTTTTCATATTACAGTCTTTCCCAACCTAAGGAAAAAAAAATGATCCATATCTTCTCCCAAGGAAGAGTTCCTGGCCAGTTTTGTTTCTTGTACTGTCCATGGCCAATTACAGAACATGTTTTGTAGCTATACTACAAAATCACTACTAGGTTGAATGTCTTTCTTGTTGAGTTTATAATGTGTTTTTTGTTTAAAGAAACTAGAGGCAAAGTTTTCATGGAAGTTTTATCTTTATCTTTTATTAGACCAAGTGCCAAAAACTTTCAGGCTTTTAGAACAGAAGCACTTATGTCTGCTGAATGAAGTTAATCACTACTACAGTCTAAAAGCATCTGAAAGCAATTAAAAATGCTTATATGGAAGTTCTGTTTTAAGTAAAAGCAACTTGATTTCTCCACCTTCTGCTCAATAGCTGGATACCATTTGTCCATTGCGTGTTAAGGATGATGACTTTTTTTCATTAAAATCTCTTGCAGAATCTTTTTTTGGGTTCTTTAATTGCTTTCATCTCTACTCCAGGAGAAGACTGTTGATATTTTGAACTTACCTTTCCTCTTTTTTTTCCTCCTGTTCTGAAGACCCCAAACTAACTTCCTGATGATGAAGAATAAAATACATATACATTTTCTCTATGTACATTGTGTTTATCCTTGTGCACAAAATAAGCATTCAGTCCAAACATGGTATAATTACCATATCCATATCCACTTAGAAATTTAAGGAATTGTTAGATGATTTTGTACTTGGAAACAAATATTTGAATCTTTTTTTTTTTTTTTTTTGTGGAAAATTTAAGGTCATCTTGAGATCACAGTTACATTTTTATGCCCTGTAACTGCTACTGTCTGAGACTTAAACTTTTTGATAACCGTGCACACATTTTTTTAGAACAGACTTCTGTCTGTGTAATTTTCTCAAGAAAAATACTTGCTTTTAAATTATTTTGTAGTTGTTAGCTGGTGTCTTTGTTGTTGTTGTTGTTATTATTATTGTTATTATTATTGCTATTACTACTACTACAGTGTTTTATGAAGAGTTTTGTTTTCCATTTGTTTAACTAAATCTCAACTCATTTTACCAGGAGTGAATTTGATGATACTAGTCAAAATATTAAACTTGGTATTGAGATATTTTCTCAATATTTTTTTTTATATATTTTCTCAAAATATCTTGAATTCCAAGTCATGTGATCTGAGAAAATATTTACTTTTATCCTATGTGAAAAAGTATTTTAGAATTTTCTACAAGTGGTCTGGAATCTCACCTTTGTGACTTATTTTCAGCTCTCCCCTAAAAACTGATAGAAGGACTAGAATATATAATTCTTTATTCATCCTAATTTGAGACGTTTTCCTTAAGGAGGGCTGGAAGTTTCACTGATTCCAGATTACACAGATTTAGCCTTGGCATGAATTTTGAACTATATAGATGGTGCTTTATAAACCCATAGAACTGTGGTGAGAAGGAGTATGTTAATATATCATCCTTCTTCCCTCTCCTTTCTCAAATCCACTTTATTTGATACTCAGATTTATTTAATTAAACCTTTAATAATGAAAAGAAGTTTTTCTGGAAGGGGTAACAATAAATGAAGAATAACAGTAAATACTAGCAAGATTTTCCCTGGGATGTTTTCCCTTGCCATTCGTTCCAAATATTTAATTCCCTGATCCTGTCTAGCTGACCAGGCAAGAGTTTAACAGAACTTTCTTTGGACAGTGGACTGGCACTTTAAAAAGAATACCAGGATTTTATATTAGAAGTAAAGATGTATCTTTTCAGAATTTTTATTTATTTTTCAGACTTTATTTTTTATTAAGTAATCAAGTAAGTTAATAGATTCAGTAGGTAGCCCAGATTAAAGTAGGGCATAGGCAAAATAGAAGGATATTCAATGTAGCCCTTATATAACTTGTAATCAAGTTGGGTGAAGGTTATTGCCAATGGATTTAACTTAATTTCTGTCTCACATCCTAGAATGCTAGAATTCAGTGAAACCACAGAAACTGTATTTAGTCTGCCTGTGGAAAATCCTTCTTTCCTTTGTGTAAAAAATTTTGTGTTAAGTGGGGATTTTTTTTTGTTTTGCTGTATAATTCAGAACTGTTTATATAACCTCTGAGATAACTCTGTCTTTTGGAGTTGTGTTTGAATCTGCTTCATTACTCCTCTTAGAATTATTCATGATCTAATTGTATTTGTTCACTTAACACGGATCCATCTGTGGCCTGCTCCCAGTAAAAGCCTCCTCATTTCATCCTCAGTCATTACATGCGAACATCTCACGCATTGCTTAGCTCCATCTCACTTTTTGTATTGCATTGTTCCTATGGTTACTTGTGGGGATTATTTCTACCAGAGTTTACTATCTGATTCTTTCACTTTTTATTTGTTGCTTTGGTGTAGTTTCTGCTGCCCTGTACTCAAAAATCACACTATCTTCCATGATATCCTGTTGCCTAGATCTCAACATTTTTTTCAGAGATGTGAAAGATTTGGGAGCTGATTATTCTAATCAATTTATTTTTGGGGAAGAAGGTATTGGTGTTGTGGTGTGTGGTATGAAGCTTCCTCAATTCTTTGAATAGTTTGCTTAAGTGACTAAGTTTTGGCCACTAAGCTGTCTTCTAAAGAGAATGTATATACACACCTCTTCCTCTCATTTTTCAAAAGTTAGTGATTTTGAGATTCATCTGAATTCTGTCCCCTTTAAGTTGCTTTCTACTTTACATTGTTACATTTTCACCATATCAAAAATCAAAATAAAGATGCTCACTTAAATTTCACTTTCTGGTTTTGCTTTTATGTCTATAATATGCATAAAATATAGACTAGAATAAAATAGGATAAATATTTCAGTTGGAAGGGACTTAAAACAATCATGTAATCCAACTGCCTGACCACTTCAGGGCTGACCAAAAATTAAAGCAAGTTATGTAACTGTATTTTGGCAAGATTATTAGATTCATTTTAGACACCTTAATACTGTTGCTTCAAGCTTGACGGATTTATTACTTCTATTATTCTAGTAAATCTGGGAGGAATGCCATTAAGTAATGTTCTTTTAAAGAAAAGATGAAAAACACTAAACACTACTAGATAAATACATAGCAAATGAAAAGGGATTTCCAGTGCTAACACAGTTCATAATTTCTCCTAAAGGCCTCTTAAGTCTCTTTTGCCAAATGTCTGAAGAAAAAATGAACCTGAATTCTTACCCCCTTTTTTTTTCTTCACTTCCTCCTGCTTCCTAGCAGCTTCTAGGAGAATTTTCAGATGATGTAATTGTTTTGAATTGCATTGGTTATCTTTCATATATACTGCATACATCTTCAAGAAGAAACCTCACTCCCTGAGGCTGCTTAATGAGAAATCTTTAGCTTTGTATAACTGACAGAAAAAAAAGGAACATTTCAAGACAATTTTGTCAAATACACCTTCATGTGCTGTCTTTGCATTTGATTACAACAACATATTCTTGGAAAAGTACTTGCTAAATGCACAGTTACATCTCCATGATATCATGAAAATACTATTTTTGGTGCACAGGATCAAAAAGGGCTGTTCACAAACCCTTTCCTGTTTAAAGATCTATAAAGAGACTTTTCGCAGTTCTTTTAAAATTGTAATTCTTATGAAAATTCTTCCAATTTCTTTTTAAAATAACTTATTTTTCTTTCCTTCTTAATATAAGTTTACCATTCGATATACAGAGATGGAATTGCATAATTCTTACCATTCCTGACAGTGGGCATCTCTTTGATGCTGAGGCTTTCAGAATTCCACACTCCATGCCACGCTGTTGCCATCTACATTTTTTTTGTGTGAAATATACAATGTAAGAGCACTTTATTTAGAGCATGTGCTACTGAGAACAGAGCTTTCTGGGCATAGAATTAAAACAGTTTCAGCCTGACCTGACAGCCAGAAGGAGAGAGAAAGCTGGCAGAATTTCCAGTAAGTTCCTTTTGAAGTAGGAAATAGTTTCAGCTACTTCTTACTCTTTGGTCTGCCACTGCTTTTAAGAAGGGGGAATTAAAGTAATATTTATAATCTAAAAGAGACTATTCCTTGTCATCCTGGGTGCATCATTATTATAACATGGCAAAAGAGTTTCCGTTCCTGAGTTAGTACCTCTGTGTGGAGTAAGTACATGCGAACATGCTGATTCAGGTATCTCACTAAATGAAATAAACAGGCCCGTAATCATCACTGAGTATCATCCCTTTAGGTTTACTCAAGTGAATGGAACTACGTCTTTCTGAGCATGTTTGAGATTTTCTCTATGCTCTGATGAATTAATATTTTCAAGTTTTTCTATGCATTAATGAAAATCACAGTAATGTGGTGGATTCTGTATTATATGAAAGTGCCTGGGACATTTGCTGCTGTCCTATTCTGCAGCTGATTTTTACCCCTAATTCAAGACATGGCAATAACGTTTGGGACCAACCACTAAATGCCTTGTTCAGTAGAGTTCCTATTGATAACCCAGTTACTGCTGTTGTGGGCCAGATTGTGCCCATAATCCAGCTGGAGAGTACTCAATTCCGTAGATGCTTTGCATTCGTTAGCAATATGTACTCTGGCATTAAATCTAGATTTTGATTAAAAGGTGAATATTTATATTGTGAAGTCAGTTTGCCTCCCTAATTTGATTTTAATAGGAAGTGGGACTAGGGAAAAAAATAACTGGCAAAATATTTGACAGAAACTGATAGAAGGTATGAGAACCAGTAGAATTCAAAGTAGATTTTATTCTGTCTTGTCCATCAGGGTCTGTTTTTTAAATATTTGTGTAAAAACAGAGTCCTTGAAAGAAAGAAAGAAAGAAAGAATGTTTAATAGAAACTGTTCTTACAGAACAATACAAAGCATGTATCATTTTGAGACTTACTTTATTTTTCTGAGTTTTTAATGACTAAAATTTTTAAGACTTTTATAAAGCAAAGGTTTTTAATCAAGTATAAAGGATGTTGAGATAGTTTTGTAGTAGCTTTTTTCTGAGCAGAAAACTAATTTTAAAGGAACTATGTACCTAGAAATAGAATTCCAACCCAGCAGATTGGTTACATTTCCGTAGAAACGGCAAGCATACAGGTAAATATCTTCACTATATTTTTACTATCTGAGGAAAGAATTTAATTTTCCCTACCTTTAGCCATGTAAGAAGTTAGCTATCAAGGAGGAGATTCATCTGCTAATATGTCTGAAATGTAGCTGTAGAGATCTTAACAAGTCATCTCCTTTCATAGCCAGTTGAAAGTAGCAGACATCTCTAGAGAGTGATACATCTCAGTATAAAATAGGCCACTTGAATCACCCTCTGGAAATGCCTGTGTCTCTTCATTGACTATAGGCAACCTAGATGAAGAGTTTGGTCTGAATGATTAAACTTTAGAAGGTTAATTTAAAATAAGCTGGGTGACACTGTCAATGTAGGTAAATTATTTTAAATATGTGGATGCAAAATTGTGTCTGTACATTGTCCGTTAAACGAATCTTTGGAAATTACTGGTATGTTTTAAAGTATTTGAGGAAGCTTAGAGTATACCCAGACATCTGGGTATAGTAATAACAAGAAATAAGGAAATATTTTTTCTTTTCATTCGCACAAGAAACCGTATATCACACACACGCAATTTAGCAGGCAAACAAATTGCATTTTAGCCAAAGATGGAAACTTCTGATATACGTCTGGATTCACTGTGAATTGTGTCTGTTATTGGGTTCTGGTAGTTGTGTCATGGCATAACATGTACATACTTCAGTGCACTTAAATACTGATAAATCTCTCCAAACTGGTAAGTGCTGAATTCCATCCTCACTTGGTAACTGTAATAGTTCCTCCTTAAAAATGCATCTTTAAATACCTTATTTGGCACAATGTCTGTTTTTTTTCAGTGCTCTATGGGAGAACTTTAATCTCAAAATTCTTAATGTCCTGCAATACTTTCAGCATGTTGAAACACTGAGAGAAAGATAAAATTTGTCTAAGCTCTCCAGTCAGTAGTAATTTTTCACATCTAGTTTTATTTATTAAATATGGATTTAATTTTTCATATCATTACTGCAATGAAAATGCTGATAATTCTAATATCTAGTTATATATATTTAAAAGCATGAACATTTAGCCTGAGCAGTAAACTTAGATACCTTAGTTATATTGAAAGTTTATTGTCCTTTTATCTTTAAAGTCTTTATTTTTCTGAGACACCAGACTAAGTTTGATTGCTTATCTATTAAAGAGAGAACTTATATTCATTTTTGTATAAGTAAGGATGTACCTTATAAGCCTTAAAAACCCATCACATATACAGGATCATTTAGACTGTAGATTGCTTTTATTTTATTTTGTCAGTGTTTTGAGTCTCTTAATCCATATTTGCCTACTGCATTTCAAAAGGGAATCAAATTGGTTTTGTGGTGCATTAATGTTTTATGCAATATTCCATAGAGAACATTAAATCAAAATAAAAGAAAAAGGTTGACCTCTAACACTTACACCCATTTCTTATGTCAAACTGGAAGATGTTGAAAGCCTTATATGGCCGTAACCCTTCTATCTAACTGTGACCCTCCTTAACATTAAGCAGGTGACTCGATTAAACATAAATCAGGCATAAAATGCCCTGCATGAGGCAGCACAGTGAATCAAGCAAATTATCAAATGGCAAAACTCGTTCTGTGCTCTGGGCAATGTAAGCTGCCAGCACTTATACATCAAAACTTCACTCAGTGTAAGATTGATTTTATTTTATTTTGTTTATTTTAATTCCCTACAGCAAGCTGTGTTAGTTGTGTAAAATGCTGTCTGCATCATTACGTTCCTAAGAAATGCATTTCTTGTTTAGCAAAGGCCAGTTGCAATCTTAAGCAACATAATCTATTTTAGACTAGATATGCTGTGCTCTGTAGTGGGTTCTAGTGGGGTTGATATTTTGTGCAGTAATAGCAAAACTTAAGCTTCTGTGATTTTATAGATTTTTTTTTTTTCTGTTTGTTTGTGTGTATACATACACTATCAACTTTATCAAAAATACGAGCACCAAAGGGATAATGTTATAAAATTGAATCACCAGTAGCCATTGAAGATATTTTCCAGTTTCAGTAAAGATGCTGGGATTAAAGCATGTAAGTCCAATCTTAAGGCAAGAATGAATTTTTATGTAAGATGATACATGTCTTCCTTTCACAGTTGCTTTTTATGCTGCCTTAAAACATGTCAAAATAATCCCCAGCAGAGGAGCCTAAAAGGAATGTCAGCTCTGTGGTTATGTAAATCGAATTGAGTGCTTTACAGCAGGTTAAGATTTTTATAACTCAGGAGTTGTTAACAGCCAGCTGGTTTGTATCTGTTTTTTATGGTTATTCTTGTCATAGGCAGCCTCCACAATTTTTAATTATATTTTATGGTATGTGTTTTCCCTCCTCTTGAATCCCACAGCCACTCTTTGCTTCAAAAGATATTTTCCGCTGGGAAGAGGAGAAGCATTGCTTTGGGACTCCATCATTAGAAATACTGTTGTATAATTACCTCCTGGTAACAACAGAGGAGTGTGACTCTCCATCGCACATCTTTAACTTGCTATGCCAGGGTGGAAATCTGTAGTATTCTGCACACCCCGTTAGGCTGTGATGCCTGCAGCCCTTAACTCAGACTGTTGTCTTCTGCTTTTAAGGAACTGATTTACAGTTTTTATTGCATTCACAATGCAAATTCCTCTTTGCTTCACTCTTCAGGTTTGAATGCATGCTTTGTGCTTTGCAGATTTATCGTATTCCATGTTCTGGATCACAATTCATTTTTGTAACATAGATTCTCAAAAATGCCTTATTTTAAATTTTTGTTGTGTGACTGTAATAGTGATATTGGACAAACATAATCTTTTCAATGTTTTTATAGCAGAGTAATTTCAAGAGTACAGTCTGATTCCCATCTGGAGTAGAAATAATTTAACATATACTGAGCACTTTGTTGGAAAACAAAACATCATTCCTGACAGCCTGAAAAGCCAATGCCTTATTTTTTGTTAGACTTCAAGAAGTTATGAAATATTTAGTTCTGTATAACTGTGAAGACATCACCAGAAACTACATTATTGAATGTTTTACAGCATTTTGTGAGTGTCCTCCCTCTGCCAAAGGAAACAGACTGCTCGTTAATTGTCTTTAATGGTAGATCCTCCTATTGAAACACCTCCTCTCCTTGCAGAAGTAATGATGTAAGAGCGAGAGTCTTAAATAATTGATCACACGGAGAAAGCTGTTTGTTAGATGGTTAAAAGACTGTTAAGCTTGTCAACCATAAGATAACAAAAAGACTACTTACTATAAGCCTTTTTTTAGGTGATTTTGAGAAAATTAACACTTGTTTTTAGTTAAAGTCTAAAATAGTTACAGTCAATCTCACTTGAAAAGCCTATTTTGAAAGTGCAAAGCAAATAATAAATGCTTTTGTGTTGTATTCCAAGAATTGATTTGTGTAATCCAGTTTCATTATTTTAACAGACTGAAATCAATAGAAGTATTATCATCATACCTAATATATTCAGACATTATGACTCTATAGATCTTCTTGTATTACACAATATTATATTTAAATTTGAATGTTAAGTGTTTATTCTGACCTACTTATGGTCTAATGCCCAATGTCAGCAGCTTCTGAACTTCAAATCTCTCTCTCTACTGCGTTGATTTCATATTAATTTCTAGAGCTGCATAGGGGTGTACCATGTAACTTAACATAAAGATGCAGTAAAAATATTTATTATCAGAATTAGTCTAGCTGGTAGGCTATTTTTTAAAAAAATATAATCCAGTAGGAAATTCAAAAAACCTCAAACCAGTTAGCTTTAAAACAACAAAGTTGCTGAAAATGAAGTTTGAATATTAGTAAAAATATACTGATATTTGCAACATGTATTTACCATGTTTCTTTCCATTTCCTTTCCCAGTATTCATCCATTTTGTAGTTAAGAATGAAGGTGCAAACAATAATGGTAACGAAAATATAGAAGATGCTCCTTAAAATGCATAAGATAAGGGTGCATTTTGTGCAGAAATGATACAGCAGGAATAGGATATAGTAAGACTACAAGATATATATTACATTGGTTTTAAAAAGCCCATTGTACATATAAAAATACAGTATATTATTTTTAAAAAATCACCAAAAAAACCCAGAAAATCTCACAGACTTTATTTTAGCAAATTAGGTGCATACAAAATGTTTCATGTATTAGGAATTAGAGGACTGCAGCTACAGTTCATAGCTTCACCTTGCCACTTACCCCAGGCAGAACTGCCTGTATTTGCCAACTATGACCCACAAAAGTAATCGTCATTTCTTTCTTCTCTAGGGCTGTTGAGGACAGTGTGTGCTGTTACATGATATTTATTTGTTCAGGGTTCCAAAATGTATCTACAGATGATACCCTGGAAACTAGAACTAGTATATTGAATTTTTAATTGTGTCTTGTAGCCATACCTTAACAATTTGAAATAGAAATAATTTTGTATTGAATGAACTCTGCTTTAAAGCAGTGCTGAACCTGCCCTAAAGTCTGTGTTTGGCTACCTATGAAATTCTGAGAAAATGAAAATATACCTGTATATTTCAATGAGGCAGTAGTATGTCAAAGATGATACTCTTTGGGTGGCATACAGTACGTGACCTTCTTGTAACAATTCCTTTGAAGAAATAAAATTACACAGTTTTGACTTAGACTTAATGCAAAGTTATAATACATGCAGGTATTTTAGAGGAGCAAAGTTTTTGCCAGATTTCACTGATCCAATGCAGCTGCAAAAATGCATCAACAGCTGAAATGGCTGTTGACCACATTAGGCTTTAATTCATTAATTTGTGCTAGATGGACATTGGCATGAGAATTTCCCCCAATGTTATTACTTCTCTGTTGAAAACAAACAATTGATTTTCTCCTTTTGTGTGTGTACACTTGGATTAGAAACAAAGTTGAGAATATGCTTTTATGAAGCTCTCAACTCAAAATTAATGTAGTGATAAAGAGTTAAGCATTTTTCCACTGTATCCTTGAACAGGTAAGCTGATGTAATAGTTCTTAATACACACCTGTTTTTTCTTGTCTGTAAAGGATGGAAAGATTATTAGATAATCATATTGTTCCTTTTTCTTTTCAGGCCATTTAAAAAAATATCTGACGGCTTTACAGCACAATTAGATTAGAAGTAAATTTTTTAATCCCTAATATCCTGTTTTTCAGAATATGACTTCCTTTACAGTCAACAAAAAAATAACTAGTGACATTTTACAAACATAAGGAAAAATCATTACATTCCTTCTTGTGATTGTCAGTGATTTAGGAAGAGCACATTTAACACTTAACTGGCTCAGGTAACAACAGAAGGATGGAGATTTTTTAAACTTAATTTTAATAAAGCCTTAAGTAGATTTCATGGAATTGAGAGTTTTTGACAGATCATCAGAAATTGAAAAGTGTTTTGATCTTTTTTTTTTTTTTTTAATTACTAAACTATTGATCTTATGTCCTCCCTGCTTCAGAGTTTGAACTGACCATATGCTAACCTGAAATTCAAGTTGGTAGAAAACCTTGTATCTGTTAATGTGATGGTTTTAAGAAAAACATTACAGCTAAACTAATAAAAATATTTATTTCCTATTCTTTCTTAGTGTCTCCCAGGCTCAAAAGTGTTTTGTAACCTTTTAAGTTGCATGGTAAAATTGAAAGCAATGTTTCATCTTCATAGTTCCTTTGTGGATTTTTATCCATGTACACTTTGCACTGAACTGCTGCCCTCTATTCTTAGGCAAATCTACTTTGCATTTTATGGACTTTATTTGAGTTTATAGATTTAGAAGAAAGGCTGATAACAATATTAATGCATGCTTGGCACTTCCTTTATTTTTAAAGCTTTGTTCAACTCTTGACTGATTTGTATTGATAGTCCTTCTGTAGAGTAAGGAAGAGTTATCTCCATCTAATAGGTAAAAGGGAATAAAATTAAAATGTAGATGACATCTGATGCCTTTTGGTAATCTCAGAATTAAAATTCAAGAGCCTCTAATTTCTTCTTCTGATGGTATTTTTAACTAAAAAGTGTGCACAAAGTAATTCAGATATTTTTCAGATACTTTCTTTCAGTGTCTCTTCAGATTCTTCTTGCCACCAGCTAAAGATTTCTGTAGAAGGTATGCTTGGCACATGTGGTTAAGCAGAGGTCTTGTAGGTGTGGGGTTATGATCTTTTTGGATTTAATTTGCAACTAACTGAAGATAAATTATAAGAAAATGACAAACAGGAGACTCAGACCATCAGCAGTATAACCAAGCAACTAACCTAGGGGCATTTCTAAAAGCTGCCAAAATAACTGTTCAGATTATCTGTCGAAAAGCACAATCCTACTTTTAGAAAAAAATATCTTCCATAATTTGCATCTGGACATTTTATATGAACACATAGGATGAGAGAAAGAAAGTTAATACATGGTGAAGTGTACTGTGTTAATGGCATTCTGCAGGTACAATTGCTACTGTAAACACTTTTGTGAGCTGAGTGTTAGTGAAGGACTGATTTGGGGAGACATAGCACAAGGATAGGAGCTTTAAATTGGACTAAAGTTTATTTTTTTGTTTATATATGGTAGCTTGAAGTAAAAATGTTCATTAAAATATCTCTTTCATAAAATGCTAAGATCAAGGCGAGGTGATGCTGCGATTGGATGCAAAAAATATTTGATACTCTTGATAAAATTGATATTTCATAGAATCACAAAATGGTTTGTGTTGAAGTGGACCTTAGAGACCATCTAGTTCCAACCCCTCTGCCATGGGCAAGGACACCTCCCACTAGACCAGGTTGCTCAGAGCCCCATCCAACCTGGCCTTGAACACTTCCAGGGATGGGACATCCACAGCTTCTCTGGGCAATCTGTTCCATCACCCTCGCAGTTTAAAATTTCTTCCTAGTACCTAATCTAACCTACCCTCTTTAGCTTAATGCCATTAACCCCTGTCCTACCACTACATGCACTTGTAAAAAGTCCCCCTCCAGCTCTCCTTTAGCCCCTTTAGTTACTGGAAGGTGCTGTAAGGTCTCCCTGGAGTCTTCTCTTCTCCAGGCTGAAAAACCCCAGCTCTCTCAGCCTGTCTTCATAGGAGAGGTGCTCCAGCCCTCTGATTGTCTTCATGACCCTCCTCTGGACTCAGTCCAGCAGGTCCATGTCCTTCTTTTGTTGTGGCCCCCAGTTGAACACGGTGCTCCAGTTGGGGTGTCACAAGAACCCAGTAAAGGAGGGGAATCACTTCCCTCAATCTGGTGTCCATGCTTCATTTGATGCAGCCCAGGATACAATTGGATTTCTGGCATTCTGTTAGTTTGGTGAGGAATGTCAGCTGTTCATTTAGGAGATTGGAAATATGAATCCATCCAAAATTCCTGTATATCATCAACATTGTAGGAGGCAATCTTTTCCATGCACTGAAGCCATTTTATAACTAATTTTGTATTTCATGCTCTTTGATATGAGGAATATCAATCACTTATGCTTGAATGGTAGCAGTTTCCAGTGAAAGTAGAACATTTACTAATATTCACTGAAGTTTTCCTGCAATGTAAGCTTTCTTAGAAAAAAACCATGAGAATGGAAAGAAACTACTTGTAAATATTTTTCTTCAAAAACATGGTCAGTTGAGACAACACTATACTGCCTCTTTTGAAATGTGTTAGCTGTAGTTGAGAAGGGCAGGATGTCAACAGCAAAGAAAGAAAAATGTAGATACAACTGCATTTACGCACAGAGGTTTGATCATGGTACTACCTGGTGCATGTATGAATGTCTCTAGACAACATGCCATCCTTATTAAATATTGTTGCTGCAAGGACAGAATCGTGTTGATTCAGCTGCCTTTATTACATGAAACCTCACTGCATATGTATATATATATATATATACACACAAACACACATATAAATATGGTTAGTATGCAGCTTAGGTGAAACACAATTCTCCTGTTGCCTGTTATTGCCATAGAAAATCTGTTTTGATGCGTGGAGGAATTACTCTTTTTCAAGTGTGGCAAAGAAATATAGCATGTGACTATTACGATCAATTAGAGAATAGAGCAAACAAACAGAATGCTAGAAATGTCTCATAAACTTCTTAAGGCACTGGCAGAAAAAAGTTCCTTAATGTTATGGGTTCTTAGTACATCACAGAATTAAATATAACAATAGGTCTGCATCCTTTCAAAAGCAATTTCTGTGTTTTAACATGTCTTAAGTAGTGCTTAGGAATTCAATTTTAAAGAAACTCAACAATTGAATAGAAAAAATTGTGTAAAATCCATTCATTTTCTTTCCTGTAAATTTTATGCATCCCATAGACATGTTTTCAGCACTAATATATTCTTTACTTTGGAAAATGTCCGCCAGCTCTTTGGGCTGTGGAGTGACAAATATTGATTATAATCAATGTTTTATACTTGCAATCTTATTAGTTATCTGTATGTCTTCCTAAGTGACTGCAAGTCAACATTAGTATCAAATTACTACAATGATGCTCTGATTGCTAAGATAAAGTAATAATAATGATCCTGTTCCGTTTTTTTTTTTTCAAATTATTCATACAAAAAATTTTAGTCTAGAAGTCATTATGTTGAAGACCAGTAATATCTAGAAAATACCAAAGAAATACATGTACACTATATGGGTTATGTATATTTTTTGTTGGAAAATAAATTCAATTGGAGTGTTGATACTTTATTGTTACATATTGAGATTGCATCTTGTAATTGATTAAAGTTAGATTACTTGTAGTTGGAGTAAAAATAGTGAGTTATTACCCAGATACTAATTAAATTTTTGCCTGTTATTTCTATTATTCACTCTGTGCTAAATGTACAGTCCATCTTGCCAATCTGAATGTCAGATAAGTCTAAAACTTGGAATTTAGCAATGATTAGAAAGGTCATAATCCAGAGGGATGAGAAATCAGAAAGCACAAGTCCCATTTCACACTTGTGCGAATGTTGAAAAGGTGGAGAAAAGTGATTTCCAGTAACAGTTAGACTTACAAAAATCCGAATATGTTGATATCCTGTTCATTTATGGCTGAAGAAGAGATTAATTAAATTATTTTGCCCAAAGAAAGGGCAAATTTCAACCTGCAAATTATAATCTAGTTCTCCCTACAAAACGTGGAATCTGTGAAATAACTTGTCATCATATTTTTTTTGTTTGTGGACACTACCAAGTTGAGAGGATCATGGTAACATAAAACTTTTTCTTTTGTAAAGTATTGTTAGCAATGAACATATAATGTCTCCTTTGATTAGCATATCGTGAGGAATTTTTAGGTTTCTGCCATAGAGGATGTTGGGGATCTGTTATGCTTGCTTATTTGATGACCTTTGAATATTTATTCGTAATGTGTTAGACAGTGGTGCCAATCAGTTGTCAGCTTCAAAGAAGCAATACATATGATCATGTATGTAAATCTGAATTTACAAATGTCTGCAGGTCTTCATAATATAGAACTGCAATTATGCCAGTATGGTAGGAACTGTAGAAGAGCTACTGCATGTTTGTTTTCATATTACAACCAAGTACAGTAATCATGTATCCATTATTAATACCACACTTTCCTTTGAACATCATTATTAGTCTTCAGATGTTTACTTTTGTGTAGCAGGCAATTGTGAAGTACAAAATAAAAGTATTCTGTTG
The DNA here is from genome assembly GCA_013397915.1 of Daphoenositta chrysoptera. NCBI lineage: Eukaryota > Metazoa > Chordata > Aves > Passeriformes > Daphoenositta > Daphoenositta chrysoptera. The sequence goes on along the minus strand of VZRO01001165.1, from coordinate 296,331 downwards.
AATGAAGTTCAGTATTCACTGAATACTCTAGGTGTGAGAGAATTCCCTTGATTTGGGGTGATAATTTGGCCTTAGATACAAAAAAATTATGGAGTTATTAATGTTGGAAAAGACTTCCAAGATCATCAAGTCCAACCTTTGACCAAACACTACCATGCCCATTAAACCGTATCAAGAAGTACCACATCTACTCACTTTTTGAACACTTCCAGGGACGGTAACTCCACCGCTTGCCTGGAGAACCTGTTCCAATGCTTAACCACTCTTTCAGTGAACAAATTTGTCCTAATATCCATGCTTTGATAAAGTGCTGGATCATGACACAAGTGCACATCATGCCCCTGTTGTGCCATAGTTTGTATTGGAAAGAGATACTGTGTCTTCAAATGGGACAGGCCACTAAAGCACATTAATCTAATGCCTTGGTCAGCACCCAGGGTGCTGCCCGTGGGATTTAGTGTTCTGTTACCTTGTGCAACAAGTAGAGCATAAAGGGGAGAGAGGGCTGTCTGTGACAATTGACTGCCTTTTCATCTGAAAAAAGGACTGCACAGTGTTACCTGTGAGTTATTATCACAGCTACTTTGTACAGTATCACAGTTCTGCATCACAGTACAAACTCTGCTATCACTGTGCTGTAACAGTACATTTAGCCCCATGCCTTGCCTCTGGCACAGAGTAATGCATAATGGATCTGATGAAACTTAAAAAAGAAAAGAAAAAAAAAAAAAGAGAAAAAAAAGAGCCCCAAAGCCAGAGTGCAGCTCTTGAAGTTACAACACTTCTAGTGAATAAAAGAATGAAGACGGAGAGAGGACTCTCCTGACCCTTACAGGTGAATTTTTTACATTCAGAAATGTGAAAATTATCTTACTCAACTTGCTGTGTTAAAACAAGGGTATATATATCTTGAAATAACTAGTGGGGGATTTCTCTGACTTTTTTCCACTATTATATTGACTTCTGTCTTTCTAATGCTTAGCTCAACCTGCTTTGCACACTGCAGATAGAGAGAGGTAATCAGAAAGCAGTTGTAGAATTTATTAATATATATTGTGTTATAAAGGTTTCTTTTTGGGGGCAAGGGGATGCAAAACAATACCTCCTTTAAAGCTAAATATGACAGAACAGGATCAAAATTGTTCTTTAAAGACATTTTGGTGGTTTTTTTTATATGTGTAGTATATTTCTACTCCATTAAAGAATAATCTGATGATACTTTATTTAAAGTATCTTGAAATAGTAGTTTATATTTTAGACATTTAGTGAAGGTCTACTGCTCTAATCAGCAGCTGTGATAATATTTAATCTTAGCCCTGAATTCCTTGCCTTCTCTTTTAATGACTAGGAATAATACTGTTTTCACTTCCTAGGGATGGCAGGAGCCTGAAATAAGTCTGTAGCTGACTATTCTTGTGCACCGGAAGTGAGAATCGAATCTTTCTTTGGGCAAAAATGTTGCTTTAGAACCAAAGCCATAAAGGCCACAAAGGCTTTGATAACACATCAACTAAATATTAGTGGGCCGTTTCTTCAGTGTGGGGATTCAGTGCAGAGAACAGGTCCCTCTGGGGACACATCCATGCTGCCAGAATGCTATCAAAGCTGAAATTGCACCATTGTGATCCACAGTTAAAATATCATTTTATCCTGAAGTTGTTCTGGTGCCACAAATACTTATACACATGAATAAGTTAAATTTCACTCACATGATTGGGCATGTGGACTACAGTGGGTCTATGGGAGAGAATTTGGCAGTTCTCTTTGCAAGGCTGAGCTCGGAAGTTGTAGGGAGACATACTTCCACGGGGCCATCAGACTGCCTCAGCAGTGTTTAGATATTAGTTTAATCAAAGAACTGTGTGCCATTACCCCAGGATCTGTGTCAAGCTGTGGATTAGGTTTATAAAAGAAAACTACAAAAGCTCCTGCTGGTTGAAAGATTATGAGTATTTAGCTACATTACTGCTGTTACAGGCATGAACACGTCTTTTCAGTATTTTTGAATTGTAGCACTGTTACAATTAATTAGTTGTGTCCATCTAGTTATAAATTAGACTAAAGTTAAAGGCTAAGTTTTTTTAAAAAACTACTGGTCTTCTTACTGTTTTTGACTGTATAACTTAAACTATAATACACTTCTCTAAACTGGTCCCAAAGGGTATGTCAATAAAAGACATCATAGTTAGTAAAATCTAGGAACATTAAATGAAGAAAATTCACAGAGCACCAATAACCACCAGTTACTGTCATTATGTTAAACCTTTTAATTTCTCCTAACAGTGAGACTAGTATTGTGAGAACATGAGATAATACACAAAAAGAAGAAAAGAACTTCTGTTTGTAAAAAGTGCAGGGAAGTTGTTCCAGTAATAAGTCATTCTATTGAAGAGGAGCTGTTATTGCACTCTAGCAATGCAAATGTAAACCAGAAAGTCTTTCAGGAACCAACTGTCACTGTTAGCATAATATATTGTTAGTATATATATGTTTTGCCTCCCCACAATTTTTTTTTTTTTTTTTTTTTTTTTTTTTGGAGCTGCATGCTATTTGGTTAAAGAGATTGTGGATCAGGATTTGACACTTAAGGAAAAGTATTTTTTTATATTGTTCAAAGCTGACCTTTGCTTTTAAAAGGCTTGATCTGCACTTTTTCATCTGTTTAGAAGCATACATTTTTGGTTAAGAAATTGAAGACAATCTCTTTGTCTTTTTCCTAAGCTGGGGAGGTTGAGATAAAAAAGAATGCCTGCTTTAAAAGTCACACATGGCTGTAATTTAAGATTTTTTTACCTCATTGTCCATAACAGTTGAAAGAAACCTTCAATGAAAGTTTATTAACTAGGCCAATGCCTGAGGCAATAAAGGTTCATTTATTACCAGTTTCTTGGCTGTTTTTCTTCTTCTATTTTTCCGTTAAACTCATAGCGTAAAATAATACTTCACAAAATTAAACCTTTGACCTTCTGTGGAGTTAAGTCGCCTTTGATTAGATAAAGTAACAATTTATGGTCCAGCATGAGGTTGCACATGAAATGAATAACGCAACAGAGTGAATGAGAACTGAGAATCTATTGCTTTTGAAAAGATGACTGTTGTTTAAGAAAGAATGTTCTATCTTAATTGTATTGTATTGTTGCTGTGTGCATTCCAGTAGGGTTTTAAACTGTTGCTGAAAACTGCAGTATAGCCAGGCAGTTATGCAACATACATTGTTTAATTCTGTCACAATTGTACCAAGCCAATAATAAATTCATAGATTACAAAACCCCATGAAGCTGTAACAGTTAGTAATTTGTTGTGGTATTTGAAATGCACTTTGTGATTTCACTTTTTACTGTTCAGTACAAAAGAATAAATCCACTAGAAAGAACAATGTCATGGAATGTAAGTCAGTCAGTTCCATAAATGGCAAATATTAGTGATAAAATAATTCCATTTTCACATTTTTTGAAGCATCTTTGAACCTGGTAGTAGATCTATTTCAAAAAATGCAGTCTTAATAAAACAAAAGGACACTGCTGCTTTCTACATCAATGTTTATTTCTGCAACTCTCTTATTAATTGTAGAGGCACAATTAGGCAGAAATATTTCTAGGTTTGAAGATTGCTGTGGAAATTTAGCTCTCTTGCTTGTTTATCTTAAATGCCATACCCAGGCCTCAAAATTCATATTACAAGTTAGGAGTAGTTACAGGAAAAAGGTCTGATTAGACTGATGAACAACAGATGGTTTGAGCTTCACATACACTGGTTTTCTCCCAGTGCAAGACTGTCAGTTTCAGTTTAGTTGCACCAGTCTAAACCAAGGATGATTTTTTTCTAAGTATTCCTTCTTTAACAGTATTTGAAGTGCAAGTGGTGTTTTTTTGTTTTTTTTTTTTCATTAATATGACACCTTTAATAATAGCCCTTTAAAAGATAATACAGAAAATTATCTAGATGAGCAGTTTCTGCTGAACCACTCTACTTGATCAGGAAAATACAGCTAGGGGGACCAGACAAGAATTCTTTTGATTATCCCAAAATAACAAGTAATGAAATTTTTAGGGTATACCCAGCTTGTTGTTTTGGATCAATCCAGACAGTTTAACAAATAAGGTTTCTAGATAATTGTGAGATTCCGGACATACTTTATACCTAAAGAATTCTACTATTGAAACTCAGTATATTTTAGCGCAACATTATGGTGTAGTCTGAAGTTCTCCTTTGTGCAATCCAGTCTATGTAATCAGACCTCTGTCCTCCTGCAGATTGCTTTCCCCTTCTTGTTTTATGTATCACACTATATAAAACACTCATTAGATCAGAGACTAAGGTTAGGATCCTATTTCATTTGAAATAACTAGGCAGCAGTGTAATAAGCTACCAAAAACTTGTACCTGAACTGCTGAAACCTATGAAACCAGTGCAATAACCTACAGTGATCGGGGTCAAGTCCTAAGAGGTAACCCTGCCTTTCTTTCTCAGGCAGATTTTTTCAGATTTTAGTAAGAATTTTGTTGAAGTAAGAACCACAATATGAAATTTGGTATTAAATCAAGAAAGGGCTTAAATTATTTTCAAGTCAGTACCATTGAAATAAACTAGAAGAAAAAGGATTAAGCATTAATTCGAAATAATAAAAGGAGTTCTTTCAGAATTGAGATGCGATTTGGACCTCCTCCTTTGCAATGAGTAAAGTGTTTCTGCAGAATGAAGTTTCCAGCAAATAAATGAAATTAAAGGTAACACATTGCCGACAGCTGTGTTTTGGTTTTCTGCCTGTTCTGTGATGACAAAGGTAAAGTTTCTTGAAAATGTTGTTGAAGTCCTAAAGAAGGAGGATTTTGTTAGTACCCATAAATATATATTTAAGTTTATATAAAATAAAATACAAGGGAAGCTAATGGTTGCATTAAGGAAATTATTAATAATTTATCGGAATGACTATTAGGAATTGTTATTACTCTTAGGCATAATTATGTGAAGGAAGTTAAAAATGAATTAAGATCAATTATTTAAATAATTTTGTAATTTGTCCCAGGATGAAGTTTAGGCATACAATTAAAAAATGTGTGTTTTGAGACATATTCAAGGCTGAAAAAGTTACACTCAGAGGTCCTTTTCTATTTTGCTTCACAAATAGGGTGTGTTGTAAGCTGCTCACACCATCAAAACTGAAAGTTTTAAGAGCTTTTTCTTAAGGCAGGCAGGCAATAGTATTTGTTGGAAGGCAGAAACCCTGGATGTGATTTAGTGCCCACCAGTAATTCGTATACATTTCGAAAATCTGTCATGATATATGACAGCTCTCTCGGGGACTTCACTTTTAAAACAGAATTGTTTTCTGAAGATGCTGGGTTTTTTTGTCATTGTTTTCTGTTTCGTTCACTCATTTTTCAGTGTTAGAGACCACACATACTGGGCATACTTCTGGTCTCATTCTCACCCACGAAATTCTGACTTCAGTAGAGTTGCACGGGTGTAAATTAGACTAGGACTTGGCAGGAGAAAGCTTATGATTATATTTGGCAGAGACAGCAGGCTGCAACTTTATTAACATAATTAACAGCTACAAACACACCCAACAGGCCAAAGTAATCTAGTGACAGAAGAGAGAAGGTCTTAGTAGGAAAGGATCCTTCGCGCTCTCTTTTGGTGTTCTGCTTCTTGTTCCTGAGTTCCTACTAAGGCTTGGCAAGCGTTCAATTGAGCTGTAATTCAAATTCATACGGCTCCTGCAAGACACCTTGAACAGACTTTTGCTGATGAGTCTATAGGAACTGTCAGCAATACGGAGATTACTTCAGAAGCGTGATGGTTGAATCGAACTTTACTTTCTGATGTTTTGCTTTTTGAATTAAATTGTTGGACAAGATTAATTGCACGCAGTAAGAGATTTAAATGAATGGCTTTATAAAGCATTAAAGTTCTAAGTATGTCACATGGGAAAAAAGCTGTAAGGTTTAAATGAATAAATGTATTTAATGCATAAAATGTCTAGGCTAATTTTTTAATTCCTTTACTAACATCTTTTATTGAAAAACCATACTTTATTCATCCATCTTAGTTATACTGCTGTGGTTGTGGTAATTTAATATTCCTGCTCTTTGCTAATCTTCTGGTTCAACAGAAGTAAACAATAGGTTTCATAAATTAAAAATACGCTCCTCAGAACATGCTTCTAAAGATAAAAAACAAGGCTGTAAACATTTATGACTGAAACAAACTAGATTGTTCAAATACTGCCATGATGTATCATGTATATCAATATGGCACTGATATCAGTTAGAATGCAAACAAGGTTTTAAATGATGTGCCCCTTCATTTCAGCTGGAGAATCCGCTTTACACCATCTGCCTATCAGATGGTTAGGAACCAGGACTGCGTATTAATGCCACATGTTCGATTTTCATTCCTCTTGTAATGGTTAGATTCATATTGCTAATAGCTGTGCATGAGCACTGTCGATGAAATTTGTGTGACGATGGAGTGATGAGATATTTATAAAGCTGCCTGTCTCACTGCATAATCAGCAGGAAGAATGCCAGACATAAACAACTTATCAATTTCAGAATATTAATGACAACTACCATTGACTTTAATCCATTGAATATTTTGGCCTGGATACTTTTTAACTGTTCAAATAAATATTTGTAAAGAATAAAAAATACCTACGTGGCTGTTCAGTGTGATCCTTATTTTTTTCATTTCAGTTGCCTTTGTAGGTTACATTTGATTATCTCATTTTTGAAGATAACATTTCTCTAGTGTAGAGAAGTCTGCACCTTGGAAATTCCTTTGTTGCTTATTCTAAGAGTAATTTTATATGAAATTATGTTTACATCAAAAAACTTTCTCAAAGAATAAATTTTTAAAAAAATCCCAAGTATTTCCCTGGGTATATAACCATACTGCAGCTTTAAAAATTAGTATTTTAAAATAGGCATATAGATACATAGTAATGTATTAAGTTCTGCTTATACTATATTTGGCTGCCTATACTAGTGAGATAACAAAGATAATTTGGGCCCTGTGCTGAAGTTTTGGGTTGTTCCACACCCGAGTACACCACAGTGCACCAGTGATTATAAAGCAAGTGGCTCAGATAACTTGCTTTAGGCCTTCCTTGCCACTTGCTTTGCTATGTCATCACAGTCAGGTGACAGGCAAAAGTAGCAGTAAAGGAGAAACTGTGCTGTCGGCTGGAATTGCTGTGAGGAACAGCATCAAGCTAGAATTCTGAGCATTATTCCTTACATTTCCCTCCTTACTTACACTGGTGTTTGTATGAGACACACATTTCAGATACATATGGTTTCCATTAATTGCTGTATAGCAAAGTGATCATTTCAGTAATTTCGGTGGTTGTATAAGAGAAGGCATGAAATTATTAGTTTAATTTCTGCTTATTAATATTATCATTTTTTACCACAAGCATTATCTTGCAAAAATCATACTACAGAACTAAGCATATTGTAGTTTCTTAGTCCCTATCCAAAGAGACACACCAAAATATATTTCTTTTTGCAAATTTTGTAGCAAAAAAGATTTTTTATTTTAGGATTTCTGCATCCAGATCATTATACCAGTGAACTATAATTATTACAGGTGGTTTCACAAGTCCTGTGTCCAGCATCTGTTTAGTATTTAATTTACCCCAATACTTGGAAGCACTTAAAAACTGCTAGGAATATAGAAGTGTAGTCACAACCAAAAATTTGGAGCCAGCTGTTGTAGTCATTGGATGTAATGTACTGGAATATTCCTCCAAAGGATTCTTCTTTAAAAATGCTAGTTTTAGCTTTTTGGTGATGTATACATATATTTAAAAAGGAAGTATAGGTTATTGTGTTGTTTAATGAACACCGGATGCAAACCAAAGTTCAGAGGTGCACCATCCCTTTTTCTGTAGCCAAATTTAGGGACTGTAACCAAATTTGTGTAATGTATGGCTTCATATCCTTCCTCTAAGGTAAAAATATAATTGGAAGCAATCCATGTTATTGTCAATACCTTTTCAAGATCAGAACATGCACAATTTGTAATGGTAGCAGAAGCTAAAATAAAAGTAAACCCTCATATTTATCCACCTTCTGATTCATTTTTGGCTTTTGGTACATTTTCTACCTGAACACAGCACTTTTCTGAAGAATATTGATCTGTAATTATCACTTGGTCAGTAATTCCCATTACACTCGGAGGTGTTAGAAGTCAGCCTGTGAGGAGGGTCGGGAGGCTGGAACTGTTTGCTAATCTTTGTGTGGTCATGCAAAGAAATAATGTAGAACAATCTTGAGTCAAGCAACAATATATTCAAAGGCACCTCTTACGCCACCTCATAGATTTCCTGATGCCTGCTCACCTTCTGCTTTTTCCCTGCTGGAATTGGCCTTCTGTCCCTCCCGATCACTAGCCAAAACATGGCAAAAGTGAACTTGTTTTCCATGTAAGGAGTCAAAGGAGACAATAAGAGACCCTGGGAAGCAATGGTGGTAGCAATATTTACCTCAGCAGCCTGGGATTATTTGCTTATTTGGTCTTTCCTGCTAAATTGCACTCTTCCTATGCTAGACAGAAGCCTTGGCCCACTAGAATAGTAAATAGTGGAGTTAGTTCCTCTTGAGATCCATGAGACACTTCACACCTCTCAGAGTCGCTGAAAATCAGATGAGCAGGCACCTTTAAACTAATTACACTGAGTTTTTTTAAGCCTTCTCCACATTCAGGGCAAGAATCTTGATTCAAAATAACTGAGGGTCTGTTCTCTTCTTGTGGCATCACAGGCTGAGGTCTGAGAGTTAAAAACTTACCTGCTTTATTGCCTTCTCTTTTATTTCTTGGATCAATTCTCTGTCATTTCTATCTGTGCCCCCTGCAGCAGTTGTGTGGGGGAGGCAGCTCTTGTGAAATTTGGACACTGGCTTCTCTGTGCTGCCACCCAGGCTGTGGCAGAGGGATCTGGCTGGGCAGCAGCAGGGCTTGGGGACCACAGAAGAATTACCCTGCCTCAGGAAGAGGGCAAAAACTGACGCTTGTGACTTTGATTAAAGGCTGCATCTCATTTTGAGTTTTGAAGGCAACTGGAGAATTGGATCAGTTTGCCAGTTGCTCTTGACAAAGAGAAATTTTCCTGGGTTTGTAGAACATTCTTGTAAATGGCTGGATGGCAGAAACTTGGTTTGGTAGGAAGAGCACTTGAGTTGCCTGCAGGTGGCTTTGGGATTGGTATTAAATGGGTTAATAATTCCTCTTCTCGTTGATAAATACCTTAATGCCTTCAAGTTTGGGGAGAGCAAAATAATGTTCTGCATTTTTTTTTCTAGAAATGCTTCCTAGAACAACTACGTCTCCTTGCTGTTATGTATGAAATGAGAAATGTCTGAGTTCTATCATCTGTTACTCATAAACAGAAATTATAGACCTGTTTTTTCTGTTTTCTTTAACATGTCAAGCATTAGAGATCTACAGGGATTTTTTTTTCCTAAGTACAGTTATGAACATGTTCACCTATTCCTAGTAAGACACTCAGGACACCATTTTAAAGCTAAATTAAAATTTTGACTGCATGTACTTGTAGCTGCAGCTAGTTGTGATTGTATTATAGATGCACTTACTAGATACCAAGTTAAAGTTTAGATGATTGTATAGGAGTAATTATCTAAATATGATATGAAATATTTTACATGAAAAAGTTGATAGTTTTCAAATCCAACAAGAGGAATAATGCTCTGCAGTGCTCTCTGTTCTTATGTAGCAAGCATGAAGGAATAATTACAGTCCCTACAATAATGGAGACTCATAGAATAATGAATATTAAATTTTTTTTCATACTTCTTTGCAGGTCTGACAGCAGCAGCTGCAGCAGCAGCAGCTGCCACCAATGCCGCCATAGCAGAAGCAATGAAAGTGAAAAAAATCAAACTGGAAGCTATGTCCAACTATCATGCAAATAATAACCAGCATGGAGCAGACTCTGAAAATGGAGATCTGAATTCAAGTGTTGGTAAGTTTCAGACATAGCATATTATATGTCCATAATACTGAGATATTTTATTAAAATGGTGATCTTTCTGAACTTCCTACTGAAGTCCTTGATTTGGTGCAAAAAGTTGCATATTTGTTTTCCTTTTCTTAATGTTCCTAGTTTTATTTTGTACCTGACCTTTACACCAGCGTTCAGTGTTGTTGTTACTATTACAAAACCATTCTTTTCTTCACAGGCTACTTTTGCAGACTCCAGTTAATATTTTCCATGAAAGAAAGTGGTTTGATTGCTTAGAGTTCATTTTTCAAAGTACAGGTGGAGTGACAGATGATGGTGTCAAAGTGAAATTTAACAATGTCTCCTGCTCAGTGTGCTGGGTATCGACTTTAGGTAATTCAGAACACAAGCTTGAAAGCAAAATATTTCATACTTTCATGTGCCCTGTGACAAAAGGAAAACATACATACACAATAAATTCTGCCATGCTCTGCACTTCCTATCATATTTTATTTTAATAAACACGTTCTTAAAATGTAGTTAACATTTTTTACCATTTCTTAAGCAGCCATCAGCAACTCTTGTTCTTTTTCAGAAAAGAATTGTTTCAGTATACTTTATTCATTTGTTTGGACAATTTGTTTTGCTAAAGCATACTTCAAAGCTAGGATAACTTTTTGTTGTTGTTGATTAAATCTTTAATCATCTGTGTGTGTCTGCTGTAAAATGTTTTGTTATGCCATTTCATTGTATTGGATCCTTTTATCATGTTGAGACAGTATTAACTCAGCAACAGAAATTCAATGACAGAGAGGTACGTTCAGAAGACTGCAGGGAAGATTAGTGTATACTGGAATAAAATGGCTTCAGATAGGCTTTTTTGTTTTTATTTTGGCCCTTTGTCTAGCTTTATTTATATTTTTAGTTTTTCATCTTCTAAATACATTTGGAATGAATCTTAGAGGGTATGTACTAGCCTTAACATAAATAAATAGGTGTTTGTGAGCAGTGTTTCTGTACAGTTCAGTAGGTATCGGTAGGGTTATTTAGAAATATTAATATTATTTATGAATATGAATTGCAGTTCAAAGAACAGGTTCACCTGGGCACATACTACTGTAAATAGCAACAATATGTATACATTACTGCATAAGGAGATTATTTGATTGGTTTTGTTTTCCTTTTAAATAAAGGCTTTAAAAATGCCTCTATGATGGTGAAGAAAATAGTTTTAAATTGTGTGTGAGTACTCAGACACCAACATATTAATTCACTCGAATACTAGTGTAAAGATTGTTCTCTTGGAGAGAAAACAAGAGAGGGTAGAGAGCAGGTGTCTTTGAAATCTGGGAGGAGGAGATAGGTACAAATGAAGTGGAAGGACCAGGTGGCCACTAGCACACTGGGAGAAAAGTGAAGTAATGAGAAAGGGTGAAAAGTGTAAATGAAAACTGAGAAGATAAAGAGTGTGTACCAGAACTAGAAGCCAGTTTAGATTTTCAGGCTTAGGTGAATTCATTATGTGAAATAATATGTTTAAATACTGGCTTGTGGAGCTGCTATTCTGCTTGGCAGTTCTAGTCATAAACCACATGTGCATCCTTGGGGATGGAAAAATTAACAGGTAATCAACATCTAAACCACGCAGAGTATTTGTAGAAGAGTGGATAGAACAAATATCTGAACTTCCTCTGAATAAAAAAGAAAAAGATCTATTTTGAAATCATTGTTTGAGGCATAATTTAGATAACTAATATGCTCTTCGACAGCCTAATCATTTTCCCTATTTAAGAAAATACATTCTAGCTATTTTAGTAGGGCAAAGTTAGTGAAGCAAGATTATTTATTGTCATTGTCAAAATTTCCTCTCAGCCCCTTAACTTACTTGTTAGCTTCAGTTAATTTCCCAATTTAACTGAATGAAGAATTAAGTTAATTTTGTTCAGAAAAAAATGGCTCTTATGAGTAGAGTGAATAGCTTTCCAGTTGTCTCCATTCCATGAGGAATGGTTCTGAAAATACAGTTTGCTTGTCTGTGTGTCTTGTCTTGAGCTACACCCTTCATACAGAGGATTTTTCAAAAACCGTTTGCTTTTATTTGTTTCTTTTATAGTGAAGCCATTCTAGTGTCCAGTGCAGGTCATGCATATGGAATCAGAGAAGTTATTCCTACTGCTACTAATGTCAGGGTATTATTAGGTTCATGAAGAGTTAAGTTCTTTGTTTATTAGTTGCATTTTTGAAAATTAGCACACTATATTATCTTGACAAGAACTCATATTTCAAAGGTGTTGCTTTGTAGTAGGTGTGTACTCTTTCTTCTCCTGCATTTTTTCAGATGTTTATTTATGTATTTTCAAATAAATATTATCAAGTCCATATACCATTAATGTTTTAAATTATGGCTTGCTAGGCAAGAATATAAAATATTACATTACTGAGTGTTGACAGAGGAAAGAATAAAACAAAAGAAAACAACCTGATTTGTTTACATTTTAAATTAGGTTATGTGCCTGACCAAACTTAAAAGGAACAAACAGTCCAACCAGGCTAAAAGCTTAACTGATACATCTTAGCCCATATGTAGCAGGCATTATGGTGTGCATGGATTGATCATCCCATGCTCCAATGCCTACATAAAGGCAGATAAATAAAATAAGGACCCTTATTTTATTTATGACTTGTCAGGTTTACTTCCGAATTGTCTTTCTTTTTGGTTTTAATCAAATGCTTAATGTGAATTATAGAAGTAATTTTTGTAGTTGAACATTGTATAATTATACAGAGCACTACACAAATTTATTAACTTGGTCCTTTGAAGCAATGGGCAAAAGGTTACTGAGTGAAGGGAGTTAAAGAAAGCCAATGATACTAATAAGTAATTATTTTATATCTCTCAGTTTTCCTGGTAACCTTGAGCTTGCATCCTCCCACCAGAATTATCATTTTAGAAGGGGGAAAAAAAAGAAAAAAAAAAAAAAAAAGAAATTACAGAGGAATCAGAGTGAGGTATTAGCACACTGAGTAAAATATATGGCTGCAACGCCTTTCTCCCCCATCCACAATCAATTGGATTCTTTTAGTTTAATATTTACTTGCTAAGATGAGATGCTAGTCTGCATGGTGATAAACAGTCTGCTACTGGCATCTGAAGGTGACCTGTCAGTTCATATGGACAAATCTCCTGCTTACTGAAATGTACAAAATAAATCATTAAAGCAGGCAGGTGCTCATTCCCAGATTTAAATCACCATAGATTTATGATTTGAATTAATGCTTCATTTGGTCATAGAAATAGATGCTGAGACAAATGATATGCAGTGGTTGGGGCTTCCATACTGTAGCCATCCTAATATTGATTACTGAGATGTCTTTGCAATCTCTTGTTTATATCAAGTACTGTCTTGTGACAGCTTGGCTGATATGAGCTACATTGCAGATAAGAAGGAAAAATGTCCCGGGTTCTTTTTAGTGGCAATTCTACATACAACATGCAGGGTAGATAAATTATTGGGGTTTTGTTTAAAAAATGAATTCTGTAGGGCAGTAAAGGAAAAAGAAAGATAATGCTGTGTGTTGAGTATTTGTTTTTTGTTGGATTTGGTGGGTTTTTTTGTTTTGTTTCTTTTTTTTTTTTATTAATTGCAGAATGAAAAGAGAGGGGCAAGGTCAAATTTTAAATTTCATTGATGAGGTTCTACTCTTTGTCACATTAACATCTTAGTGTGATATTAGGATCAGTTGTATGTTTGCCATCTGATGCTCTGAAGCAACGGATAGGTAAAGCAGCTCAATTGTTTCCTTACTGCTTAAGTACTTACTGCCCTGCTGTCCTACTTCATTAACCTGCAGCAGCAAAAGATAAAAGCCTTTGAAAATAAATACCTTTTTAAAGCTATTTCTGTGAGCTAGAGTTTGCTATCTATAACTTGGTAGGAAGTGAAGAACAGTCCGTATACTTTTGCTTCCCGAACATTTTATATAATGAAAACACTATGCATACACTTTAGGGAATACTCAAAGGATTTGTTAAGACCTTTGCCACTTGCTAAAATATGACTCATAAAACTTGTAAACAACTATCAACAATAGTAAATTACTTGCTTAGTAGGAAATGAGTTCATATCTATTCAAAATGTGATCTCAAAACAGATGTCCCGAGAAAATGTCATTGTTTAAACTACATTCATACAAAAAAAATGCTATTATTTCTTTAAGGAAGTGAAGCAATCATGAAGACTTTGGTGTTCTTAGTTTCTAAACACAGTTAGGAAATACAAGGCAACATTTTACACTTGGCTAGCATGTTAATCCATAAACAACCACAAAATGTGTTGAAAATTAAGAGATTTTCTTGGCATGTTAGGTTTCCTCTTCATCTGCATTACCTTGCAATATTTAAAATTATGAGACAAACACAAGGCTTCCTGTGATGTGCTGTTCAAAAGTAATGCTTGCTTGTATACGTTCTTTTTTTTTCATCCAGAATCAGAGATAAAATGATTTAGGTGAAATTATTTTTCTCCAGTGACCTTGCCCAATAATAGAACAGTACAAAATGCAGTAATTTCCTTTTTCTAAACATGTCTATTTTAAGGGAAAGAATTACTTTTATGGTTTCAGGAAAAAGTCTTGCAGACCTTGAAAAAGCAAATAAAAGGAAACAGAGAATGCAGGCCACTGAGCACAGCTCTGCAGTTGCACATCTGATTCTCTGCCTTGGCAATGTTAATGAACCTCAAATCCTCCCTATAATTAGATGAGGGAATTGCTTATATTTTCAAACAGATGATGCTGCTGTAATGAAACGATTGACAGGGAACTCAAAAGTGTCTACAGTAGTCATTTAGTTTCCAGGTTTTGGGTTTGGGGTTTTTTTAACTCCTTTTTTTTTTTTTTTTTTTTTTTTTTTTTTTTTTTTTTTTTTTTTTTTTTTTATTTTTAATAATGTACAAGAAGATTGGCTGTAGATACAGGTCCTGGGAGAGGTAGTAATTTACACAGAATGCTATGACAGGTGTCTTTGTATAGCATGGAAATAAAATGGAAGACAGAGGAATGATGGGCAGGTATGGCAATTTTTTGGGAGGGGGTGTCCTGTGCTTATTCTGCTTGGGTTCTTTAAAAGGGGCCGAGACTCAAGAGATGGATCCGGATTGAGTGCACAGCTGTAACTGCTGATGAGCTAATTGCTCCTTATCTCTCAGCCCCATTCATCTTCATTTTTTACCAATTACTGAGAATTATCTGTGTTCTCAGTTGGATATGAGAGTTAATCCTTTTTGGTTAAGCTGGCAGTACTGTGAGCAGATTCCAAATCATAGGGTGAAAAAGCCAGAGCAAGCTTGTTCTCAAACTCTCTCCAGTTCAATGACAGTATCACTAGTTCATAAGAATTTTTCTATTGTTTAACAGATTAAACACTGATTTTTTTTTTTTACTTTTATACTATTACTAATATGTATTTTTCTCTTAGCATAAACTGAATGTGTATATTCCTAGGTGGATGTGTGTGTTCCCTTTCTAAAAGTATTCACTTGCAAAAATGAAAATAAGATAAACATTAACTTCAGACCAGAAGGATTCTTTGCAGAATGTCAGTGTTTATTGTATGATACATAGCACTTCTTTTAATGACAAGACCGTGCATGCAACTTTGACATCGTGGGACATAAGACAAATGCTTGTCAGTGACAGATACCTACTTTTGTAAATTTGTTTGAGATCTGTAGGTGAAAAGTGCTTTCTAGGTGCTTGCAAAAGCATAATCATACAGCCTTAAGGACAAATGTGCTATGTTGAGCACATCGTATTTCAAGCTAAAGGAATGCTTTCATAAAACTGTGCTTTGGGAACACACAGAACACCAGAAACAGATCATTTAGTTATAATCAGGTC